>OX422211.1:88187715-88512715 GCA_949130495.1 Sambucus nigra
GGCAGTGGAGGGGAAATCTTGACTTCTCAGTTTCATTTGGAAGTAGAAAAGATGGATACCCATTGTAAATGCCAAATGACAGTAGAATAACCTGTTTTAACATTTATACTTCATTGATTTCTCTATACTACCGTTTTATAAGTATAATATAGATATAGATATGTGACATTAGAACTGTGTTGGGCAATTAATGGTCATCTATGCCCCGCCATAGTATTAGAAACTCTGAAGGGGTCATACATAAATTTTTCCAGAATAAAGAGGTTCAAATTGGATACAGAAAAAGGTGTTGAGTAATTATTTGTGATAATTTTTGCTTGAAATCCAGGTAGATCATCGGTACCAAATTCAAGTATCAGGTTGACAGTTGAAAAAGAAATGAAATGTAGTAGTTTGGGGATTGATTGTGATCTCCCAATCCGACTATTTTACGTTCCAAGAGCAATCCAAGCAATTTACTAAGCAAACGTAAATGTGGAATTTTAGGATTGATTAATTTCGTCCAAAAATTGTTTCAAGGTTACCCAAATCGAAATATTGGGGGCAACCAAAAGAGGAGCTCTAACAACATTTATCCATTTTTACGGCTACACAAGCAAAAGAGTAGCTAGAGATGAGAATTAAAATTTAATATCATAATTACTTGGATTCTCGAAAAATCATGACTGGTGTACTATGCGTATAAGGTGTAATGGGAAAGAAGAGAACTCAAATTTCATTACCCAACCAAATCCAGAACTAATTACGTAGCTACGTGGTGTTAATGAAAAACAACTTTTGAAAACTTCATTTCAAATTACCTACAAAAAGGTCATTTCTACTGCGATGTCGTAAAACTAACATGAAGTGATGAATGCACCAAGTAATAGTAGCCAGTGATGAAGCCAAAAATTTAAGTTTGAGCGATGATGCTACCTGGACCAACAAAAAGTGATGTGCCAATAAATGCAATGCTTAATATTTCAAATGTACCTTAGACATTAACTAATACATCATTTGATATCTGAAGTTGGTCAATTTACTAACATTTCCCTTTATGTTGGGGGGAAGGGTGGCTGGTGGGGGGTGTGTGTGTGTGTGTTGGGGGGGGGGGGGGGGGGGGGGGGGGGGGGGTATATAAATAAAGTTATTATAAGTTTTAACAATAAAAATTTACAATTTGGATAATATTAAAATTTTATGTATAAGAAGTGACATCATAAAGTAAATTACATTCGTGAATGCTACATTGTATTGGTAAAACTTGTTAAAAGGGACTAAATTGTATACTATAAAAATTGACGGGGATATCATTTGAAATGTTTCTCAAGATTGGGAGGCCATGGCCCCCCTTACATATGGTTAGCTTTGTCCCTGTGGTAAAAAGGAAGCTTAACTAGGTTAACAGTAGATCAATTCTAATTATGCCAAAATCATTAAGATGAAAGACCGGTATTTTAGCTAGCTGGACCAAGTCGAATCATACACAGATGCCACATGATTAATTAGCTAAAAATTATTAAATGACATGTCAAAAGTGCAATTACAGGTTACAACCAAAGCCATCGATCCTTATAAGTCAGCATAAAACATATACTGTTTGTTACCTAGAAACATAATGTTGCATTCATAGTTCAGAGCAGTCCTCTTCGTCTCTTGTAGTCGCTGACAGTCAGGGTGAGCGCGTGTCTTCTCCCATCATTCTCCGGAACCCGATATCCAATGGTTGCTTCTATCTTCTGTTTTCTGGCCATGAATCCCGCTTGGGGTCCACCAAACTTATTTAGCGCAGCCAACGAGATTGGAAGGTCAAAATCATGCAGCATATTTGTGTCAGTTCCGTTGTTATCCGAAGGAGCCATTGTATCCACCAACTTCCCTGCACCGGCTGCAGCTTCCAAGGCAGCTGCAGTAGCTACCAAGCCAGCCTCACCTCCACCGGGGCCCACCAATGCAGTTGCTGCTGCTTCTGCTTCTGCTTCTGGTGCAGCAGCAGCATCAGCTCCTCCTCCGGGCTTGGAAACATAGTAATTCCTTGACCTAGTCCATCTCCTCGAAAAAGGATCATAACCGGCCTCACCAGCTTTCAAGCCCAACGCATTAACTGCTTTCATTTCCGACGCATTTTTGAAATTCTCAACCCTGTTCTTTCTATTCATTTCTGCCAGCCTAATAGCCTTTTTATCTTTACCCTGAACCTGACGGGAGGCCTCCAGCTCCAACAGTCTTGCTTTTATCCTCTCCACCTCCACTTCGTCATGCTTCATTTGTGCCACCTCCATGTCCCTCCTCAGCCGATCCTTCTCAGCCGCAACGTTTAATGGCCGCCACGTTGCTGATTTTTTCTCCTGCAACATCTGCTTTACAGTCTCTGCCGAGTAGACGAACGTGTTTGTCTTTTGAATTGCCTCCTTTTTGTCCAAAACGTCCTGTTTGTTAGGCATCCGACCACCACTGCGTTCCACCTCCTTAACCCACTGATCAAATTCATCTTTAAGTGGCGGAGAATCCGAAACCATAGCCATCTGCCACCTTGCAGCAGAACTTTCGTTGCCCCAAAAGACATTCAGATATTTGTGCGTGGTCTTGTTGTCTAGCTTATATTGTCGATCAGGGTCCGCTGCATCAACATTCCTGACCATGCAAAGCCTGTAGATTGGCCCAGATTTTGACTTCCCAATTCCAACCCTCACAAAACAACCCACAATCAACTCATCAAAGAAAGGCTCCATAAACCATCTTGCCAGTTTTGACCTCCGTATAGTGATTTCCTTGATGTCCTCAAACGTCGGCACCGTTGACTCAGGTGATGTCTTGTCTTCATCGCTATCAACCATTCCACCATCCCCCGTTGAATCTTCATCTTCACTTCCTGACTCACTTTCGCTCCGACTAGAGCTACTCAATGCCGCTGCCTTAAAGGGCTTCCTCTTTATTGGTGAAACCCCTCGAGTGCTGCCCCTACTAGCTGCATTCAGTTTCCGGTGAGCCTCTGGATCCTGCTGCCTCAACCGTTTTGCTCGTAACTCATTCAAGGCATCATCCTTGGCAGCTGTCCTGTCAGCAGATCTGGCTGAAGAACGAACAGAGCGAGACAATGTGTGAGATGGTGGGTTGTCCTTCCTGGATTGGGTCTTCTCTTTCTGCTTCCGCATACTCTCCTGCATTTTTCGGTCAGTTCTCTTTGTTGCACGCTCTGTCAGTATCATCTCTCTGTCGAGTTCTGACATCTGTGCCAGCTTTTGCCTGTCCTCTTCGTCCTTGTAAAGATCACTCCCAACGGAGTCATCATCACTGTCCCCCTCGTCGTCATCACCTTCTTGGCTACTATGATCATCGTCTCTTTCTGTGGGGTCCAGCCTTTTCTTCAAAGGAACTTGAGACGCAGAGGGCTTCCGGCTTGCATAACCACGATTATCATCCGAATCATCATCCCTCGAGTCACTTCCATCATCAGAATATGAACTTTCACGTCGCCTTCTCGATGGAGGGGAATGCCGGTTCCTCCCGGTTCTTCCTGCAGCTTCAAGGAGCAAATTTTCTAAGTCCGCCATGATCCTCTCTGTCAAGTGTTGCACAATAGTACTTCCTCCTGCACTAGTTGCAAAGTGTTAGTTGCAAAGTGTTAGTTGCACTAGTTGCAAAGTTCAACAATCACTGCTTAAAACGGAAACAGGAATGCACACATCAATAATTACATTTTCCAGATTTGTAGCAAATAAACCATACAGCCTATCCAGATTCCTTTATACCCGTGCTATGAGGGCTTTGTCAGCACAAGTATACAACAGAGATTCCATAAATTATAAATAAAGTATGAACAAACATGCAAGTGCTACTTACAAGTTGGTTCCAATAGTTATATGATAGAAGATATTCTAGAATAGACTCTGCGTTTCCATGAGTGATTTTTATATGATTTTACTGTAAACCACTGTTACAAACAGATGGAAACTCTAAATTAAACATAATCTCGATTCTGATTCTGCAGTTGTTAGTAAACATGATAAGGGGGTGCAAAGAGAGGATAATAATCTTATTATGTCTTTTAATTATTGCTATTTAAAAATAATATGACTAATAAAATATCAGTATATATTATCAGACTAGATTATTAGTTTACTTGTTTTACCAGGGTTCTTAATCACCACGTAACTTAATTATTCGGTCTAGCTTGCAAATAAAGGCTCTCGCAATGTGATAGAGCTATTAATATTGTTCTCTGGGTTTTGGTTCAATGGAAATGTGGTTTTAGAGTTCGTTCTCTTGCGAAGAGTCGCTTGGGTTGTGTGTTTGATTGCGAAGAGTTGCTTGGAAGGTGAAACTCTTGTTGCCGTCAACCTAATTTTAACATGAAAGTGTAGACAAAATTTAATCCAAAATGGCTTCAATTTTTTTAGTTGAAATACGACAAAAACACGGATGACAATGAGTCATAGATCGGAGATGTCCAAAGCAAGTGAAAAACATTATTTCACCGTTAAAATAAAAAGGCACTCTCTCCAAAAGTACGAGACCGACCCCCCCCCCCCCAAAAAAAAAAAAACACACACACAGAGTTTGCATCTGAAACCAGAATTAAGTGACACATCTTGCCGTTCTTCTTTCCACCATCATTGACCATCGTGAGTTCATCCACCACCATAAGGTATCTCGCATTACACTCTCCGGTCTCCCCCGCAGAACAAGGTACAAGAACCATTACTCTTTTGCTTCCCTGCTATATTGCGCTTGTTTAATGCCCAAAATCCGTATTTTAAGATTTCTTTAAATTAGGGTTTTGAGATTTCCAGTTTTTTATTTTCAAATTAAGGACTTGGGCTGAATTCATATGAGCTTAAATAGTTTGTAATGATTTTCTATTATAATTTATTTTTATTGTCAAGGTTGTTGGGATCTATATGAGTTGGTTCAGTGTAAGTTATACCATGCACTATTTAATGTCATGACAAACGTAGAAACTGGAAACAACTGACAAAATTTTTCAAAAGTAAACAAAAGTATTCTTGGATGAACATACGATGTTGCTTGTTGCAATTTTTTTGAGCCAACAGACAAATAAACTCACTTGAAAATTTTAAAATTGCTAATGGTGTAATGTTATAGGTACATAATCCACATATGGCTTTTATTTCAGGCTTTCCTTGTGGGATATTTTGGTGTGGCTCTAGGCTCTGTTACAAGATCAATTGTGGAAGATATTGAAGAGTTGTGGAGAAAGATTGACTTAATGGGGGAGTATGAAGGGATAGAGGTGGATGATAAGGACAGAGAGTATTGCAAGAAGAAGTCACTTCTATTTAGTGGGGAAGGTTATAGAGGCACAAACCCCCAATTATGAAGCCTTACAAACTACAAGGCTATTAGCATGGAGACCTAGGAAGGGAATGAATGTGAAAAAATTGGTGCAAAAGTGCTTCATGTTCATGTTTAATCATATTGTGGATATGAAAAGGGTCCACAATGATAGACCTTGGTCCTGATGGAAATAAAGCACCAAGGGAGATGGAGTTTATATGGACACCTATATGGATTCGGATTTTCAATTTACCACTTAAGAAGGATTGGGAACAAAATTGGTCAACGCTAGGAGATTGATTTATCACCGGATGGAACTGGATAGGGGAGTTATTTGCGAATAAGGGTGTCTTGGACATCACCAAGACAATTCTAAGAAGTATCCACTTCAATGTTAAAGGAAGGGAACCAACACAGGTTTTTCTTAAATATGAGCGGATTCCCATTTTTTGTTACTTTTGTGGCTTTATTGGTCATGATGACAAGGAGTGTGAAGAGCAATGTAACATGGATGAGGAATTCTTGATACCGTTACTATATGTTGACTGGCTACAATTCACACCGAGGAAGAAAAAAGGTGAAAAAGGATTGGGGGAAGGTGTACATGTGGTGATGTTTAAGGCTATTTTTGTACTTTTGTAGTTACATACTTTGATCAACTTCTAAATTGATGATGTCACCTTTGAGGACCATTATCTTGTGACATCATCCTTCTGGAAGCCTCTCCATTATTTCAAGGTACTCTATAAATAGAATGTTCGTCCCTCTTGTAAGATGACTTTTTATTTTGGAGAGATGAATGAGAAATAGAGATCGGGGCCTTCAGATGTTGTGTAGTTTAATTAAATCGCTTCCGCTGCCAACTACACATCACATCATGTGGACTTGGCAACATGTCAAGGTGCCGGAAGGACCGTAGTGGATGATCGGAGGGGAGAATCGAAGGAGGAGCAGGGAAAGAAACTTCAAAAATTCAAGTTTCAAGGACTGTGAGAAACAAGGGGGGATAACGAAGAATTGTGGAGAGAAAGGGGCGACACTGGGAGTAACAGTAGGAAGTGGGCCCCAGGAGTGCGTAGGATGTATTTGGAGGAGAAATTTTAAATCAGCGAGCTATGACTCCTTAACCTTAACCAATCCGACACCAAAAGCAATGCCAACACAATTGGTAAAGTCCCCATCCAATCAGAAAATTATCTACCAATCGTTGTATTACTAATCCTTCTGCTGATGAACTTTTGAACCACTCCCAATTCCTATCCCAAACCACACCTAACAAAAATATCCCCCTCCCCTTAAAATTTATCTTACCATATCACAAACCTTGAGCAAACAAATACCTGACCATACTGCACTTTAAACAAGATGGGCAGATAAGAGGACTATCAATGGATGTAAGTCATGGAGATGTAAAAGAGGATAAAAGGAAAGAGAGTTATATGGTGGTTAAAAACATGGACGAGGGTCAAAACCAGCAACAAAAAATATATAGGGTTGTCGAAATGGCGGTGACGACACTTCAATCCTGCCAAACCCAATGGTTATTTTAAGTTGAAATTGTCGAAGGTTGGGAATCCCTCGGCAATTCGATTGTTGTGACTTAGTCCGCAGCGAAAATCCCCAAATCTTGTTCTTATGCGAGACTAAGTTGAGTAGTGGAGAGATGGAGAGGGTTAAATTCCGATTAAAATTCCCACATGGTTTTTATGCCGGGAGTGTGAACAGAGCAAGCGGTTTGGCTCTTCTTTGGCAAGGCAATGTTGATGTGTGTGTTCAAAGTTATACCCTTTCACATTTTGATGCACATGTGAAAAGTCTGGTGGATTCAAAACATTGGTGAATCACGAGCTTTTATGGCTTTCTTGATGTAAATAAACGACATATGGGTTGAACTATTCTCAAGCACCTGGGGCTTTTGACTAATCTCCTGTGACTTTGTATGGGTGATTTCAATGAGCTTTTGTCGGATAACGATAAAAGAAGGGAGTATATAGACCCGACTAGAGTCAATTGACGTTGTCAACTTATGGATTCGGGGTTGAGTGGACATAAATACACTTGGACCAATGGTAAAGTGGAAGAAAGGCTTGATGGGTTCTTTGTGCCAACAACAGGTAATTGGAAATTTTCCCAAATGCGCAAGAGCAAAATATTGAGCAGGAGGTTCAGACCATTTACCTATTAGCATCTCGATAGGTGAGGTAATTAACCGGCGTGAAGCATGGTGGGCAAAAGACGGAGAATATGAAAAAATTATTTTAGAAGCGTGGGAAGTTTGTGGGAATGCAAGAGTTAAGGAAAAAATTAAAGCTTGCAAATCCCCACTGATTGAGTGGGCAAGACTAACATATGGGGCTCGTGAGGAGGAAAACAAATTCTATTTTAGAATTGACCGACAGAAATGGGATTCGGGCGGTGTGGAGGAAAATATTGCCATGTGTGCCATTCATTACTTCATTGATCTATTCAAAGCAAACGAGCCACACCTAATGCCCAAGAATTCATTCTCAAATAAATGAACAGACACGTTATAAGACAAACGCTCTTCAAAGAAGTTCATTGCCCTCAAGATAACACTTGCTCTTAAACAAATGCCCCCCCTCAAATTCCCGGGACCGGACAGAATGCCAACTTTCTTCCACCAAAAATATTGGCATATTTTCAAGTCATCGGTTACTAATTTTATCATAAAACTACTGAAAAATGCTAAATCTAATAATGAACTTTTATTACTTCGATTCCAAAAATAAAATTAAAAAAAATCCGAAAAACATGACTCAGCTTAGACCTATTAGCCTTCGCAACTTAGTCTATGAACTTGTTTCTAAAATTCTTGCTAATAAGCTTAAACGTATTTTGGATTTTATTATTTCTGAGAATCGAAGTGCATTTGTGTCGGGTCAACTCATTACAGATAATGTGATAGCTGCTTTTAAAATCAATCACACCTTGCAACAAAAAAAAAAGGAAAGGAAGGAGATTTTGCGATTAAGACATGAGCAAAGCATATAAGAGGCTGGATTGGTGATTTTCGCAGAACAATATTATGAAAATGGGATTTGAAGTTCGGTGGATGGCCCTTATTATAGAGTGTGTGTCGCTAGTTTCTTACTCGGTCCTCATAAATGGGGATCCGAGAGGGAATTTTAAGGCCCAAAGAGGATTACCGCAAGGTGACCCAAAATTGCTGTACCTTTTTCTCCCCTGTGTGGAAGGGCTTTTCTTCCCTTTTTGAGCGAACCAAAACAGATGGTCATGTCTATGGTTTGGCGGCCAGTAGGATAACTCCCAGATTGTGCCACTTATTTTTTGATGACGACAGTATCATTTTTGGTAGAGCGGATAGGGGGGATATGTGGGAGAAAAAACATTTGCTTAGGGTATATGAGCAAGCTTCGGGGCAAAAAATTAATTTGGATAAGTGTGGGATAGTGTTTAGCAAAAATACCTCGAGTGATGTAAGGGAAAACGTGAGTGAGAGTGTAGGTATTAAGGTGATCAGTAATCATGAAAAATATCTGGGGCTCCCTTCGTTTATGGGACGTTCTAAGAAAGAAGTTTTAGCTAGGTTGAGAGAAAGTTTGGAAAAAAGTAAATGAGTGGAAAAAAGTTCTTTTATCAAAGGCGGGGAAGGAGATTCTCTCATTAAGGCGGTGGACAAGCATGTCCCCACCTATACCATGATTTGCTTTAAAATTCCAGATTATGTGTGTGCCGATCTTGAATCTCTTATGAGAAATTTTGGTGGTCCCATAGCAAGAAAGTTTGAGGTGTTAGTTGGATCAGTTGGGAGGAACTTGTCAAGCCCAAAAATGAGAGGGGGTTGGGGTTTTAGAGACCTTAAAGCTTTCAAACTTGCTCTTCTTGCAAAACAAGGGTGGCGTCTTATTACTAACGCCCACTCACGGACTTGAAGCATAATTAAGCATAAATATTTTCCTCCTAGATCCTTATGAGAGGCTAAAAAAGGCCACAATTCGTCCTTTATTTGGCAAAGCATTTAGGAAGTTAGGAAGGTGTTAGAAAAAGGTATGATACTAAAAGTCGGAAACGGGGAAAAAATCAAATTGAGGAGGATGAGTGGATTCCTAAGCCTCATACGGTCAAAATATTCTCAATACTGTCACAAAATCTCCAACATGTTTTTATTAAGGATCTCATTGACCCGGAATCAGGTCGTTGGGATGTCAACTTATAGCTTCTTTGTTTTCTTCTCAAGAGATTGAAGACATTGTTAAAATTCCTCTCATCGGTCCACTAGCGGAAGATAGGAAAGTTAGGCACTTTAAGAAAAATGAAAAATCTACATATATTATCTAAACTTGTGTTGAATGTATTGTTGTTTGGGATGACTTGTTTTGGCCTCATTTGTGTTGCTATTCAAACCATATATATATAGGGGCTATTTTGACTTTTCAGACACTTGTATAACCAGTTTTGTAAAAAATATATAATATATCCCATTCTGTTAACTATTTATCTAAACTCTTAGCACTAACTACATTTTGCAATTCTTTCCCACTTTTATTATCAATTTTATATTAAATCCCATTTAAAAAAATCATCAACCAACAACCCTAAACCCCGAATTGCATACAAATCAATTGAAAGCCACCAGCGCAAAACAACAAGAAAAAACACACAACTTATTAGATCAGGATTCAACAAAGATTTTTTAAAAGGGCCGGTAATAGAACAGCTCATGTTTTGGCTCAAAATTAAGATATTTCAATATTTTTGGAGTCTTTTGCAATCTGATGTAACTTGTTTCTCTTGTTAAGATATGT
Organism: Sambucus nigra; assembly: GCA_949130495.1. Classification (NCBI taxonomy): domain Eukaryota; kingdom Viridiplantae; phylum Streptophyta; class Magnoliopsida; order Dipsacales; family Adoxaceae; genus Sambucus; species Sambucus nigra. The sequence continues at coordinate 88,197,780 of OX422211.1, forward strand.
TTGTCTGTGTTTTCATTAAAAATAAAACATAAAAATGTTCATTTAACTGAAATTCAGTAATCCACTAACAATAGCCTTCGTAACCCACCCCAGAAATCCAAATCAGAGAATATATACATACTAATAATAGCTTAGATTTACAGCATCCCAGAAATTGATACCCTAAAAAATTCTAAAATAGAATAGATAGTAAACAAACACCTTAATTTACAACCTTGGTTGTAGTGTGTAGCTTGCTCTCTAGTTCGTACTTCAGATGGTTTTTGGGAGAGGGTTTGCTTTGAGCCCTCGTGTTGAATGTATTGCTGTTTGGGCTGACTCGCTTTGGCCTCGTTTGCGTTGCTATACAAAGTACAAACCATATATATATAGGGGTTATTTTGACTTTTCATCCGCTTGTATATCCAGTTTTGTAAAAAATTTAGGATTAAATACCAAAAAGTTCCTCAAATATTTTTTAATATATATTTAGTCCAAATTTTTTATTTTTTATTAAAAAGTCTCTTATTCTCTTATCTTTAAAGGTTCGTTGTCAGCGGCATGGTAAAGTTTTTTTTGGCATTCTCTTATCTGTAAAGCTCCGCTACCAGCGGCATGGTAAAGTTTTTTGGGCATGGTGAATGACTTTTTGGTGCAAAATAAAAAGGCTTTGACTAAACGTGTATTAAAAAAAATTATAATATATCCCATTCAATTACATATCAAATCTATATAACTATATAAAAATTGTTGTCCCAAATCGTATGAGGTTGACACGTGGATCTGACATAAAATGTGATAAATGGCTTAATTATTAGTAAGGCAGAATCGTGAACCCAAACATCACTAAATCATCTTGAAAAGATGAATAGTCAAAAGTCACCCTCAATTATAACGACAATTCATCTCTTAATTTGTGAAAATCCTCCTTCTCTTCATCTATATCTATATAACTATATAAAAACTATAGATCCAAATTATGGGAGGATGACACATGTCAAGTATTAAATATCCTCTCTCCTTATGTTGTCCACGTGGCACATCAAACTTTATTTCTATCCTTTTCTCTGTTTTTTGTTTCTCCGTATGTTAGGCCCTCGATTTTCTTTGGAAGTATACATCCCCTCAAATCCCACTTGGCGTTTGATTTTTTTCATGAGTCTTTTTCTCTCCCCTAGAAGCATTATAAACTAACCCGGTTATACCTGCACCATGATTGTGTGCCTGCTAACTCGGTTATAACTTATTTTGATTCCACAGGCTTCTCAATCGAGGTGTATTAAGATCACCCCAATTCTCTCACTCTCTCTCTTTCTGAATCTAAGAGAACGACAACCAAGTGAAGGGATACCACACAACATCAGCATTCAACTAACAGTTAGCGAAATCCCTTACACTAGAGATGAGCCTTCTACTCAAATCTTTCATATCATTAACTATCCAATTCGCATGAAGAGCATTTCCATTCAAGTAAAACTTATACTCAGTTCTACTCTTACCTTTTGAGACCACGAGTAAAATTAATTTTCAGAAACAATAGAAATCAAATTCAGGTTGAGGTTCATATGAATGTTTCTTTGAAGGTTGTGCCATTAGTGATCGTTATAAGTGGATATGTGCTGCGGTATATGTGTATTCATATGGACATATAATACAACTTTTGTCATTTACGAGAACAAGGTTCAAGCCATTTGTGGTTGACCTTCAATTCCAAAGTATTACATCTCCTTTTTACATGTAGCAGTTGAGTTGCTTTTTAGTAGCCTCTTTTTTTTATTAAACTATGTGATAAAAAAAAATTAAAAATGATACATCTTGATTTGTAGCAGTTGTGTAGATACACCATTCAAAAATTTTATGACTAAAACCTACATCAAAACTTCGACTATGTGATAAAACGAATACTATATAAACCATTTAAAATTTCAAATGCTACATCTCCTTTTTACATGGAGCAGTTGTGTATTCATGGGCACGACCCATACACACAGTTTCTATTCATACAATTCGTTGGCCACTTGAACAGCAGGCACGACTCAGTTGACATTCTTGATCTAAAGCTCAGTGGGGGGTCTAATCCACAAATGCACGATGCAGCGTCTTATTTGGATGAGACAAATTAGACGACAATGGACTGGAGGAGTGTGAGAGCCTTTGAATGGGAAAAAATCCTCTATGGTATCGTGGCCTGCAATTCGGCCACGCATCGTGTGGCCTACATGCTAGTAAATTTATAAAACTCCATTCCTCGACCTTGTACCCCTTCATCCTCCACTGCCGACTTTCCCTTTGCCATGTGGTCTCTAAGATCTTTTTCCCTCTCCAAACTGTGATAAACAGATGCTCTTCGATGATTATCGATATATTTCAGATACTTTTTATTTCTGGGTATGTAGATTCAAGATTTGTACGTTACCTGATATACCCGTTTATACCCTCAGCCTGGATGGGGATTACCTCCAATACGGACGACCCTTCACCAGGCCCCAACTGGCCTCCACCAGGCCCAGACGACCCTACGAGGGGCCGACCCCAGCTGGCCTCCACCAGGCCCAGACGACCCTACGAGGGGCCGACCCTTCCCCGGGCTCCGGACGACCCTACGAGGGGCCGACCCTTCCTCAGGCTCCAGACGACCCTACGAGGGTACGACAGTACGAGGCCAGAATCAAGCCAGGCTCCCTACCGGAAGAAACTTTGCCCTCGGCCTCGGCTCATAGGCCGAGGGTGACATCATGACATCGCGTGGTTCGGGACACGCGTGGAACAGTGCGCGTCAGACTCACATGACACGTGGCAGACCGTTATAACCGAATCACACCCTCACGTGAGGGAATATTATGTCATCATTTGGCATCTACAGGTGTCAACAGGGGATTTGTTAGATCATCATTCACATGCACCATGCTTACTTGGGGGGTATACTACACCCCCCAAGACCTATATATACTTGTCACCTACAACCCCACAGGGGGAATTGATGGTAAAACCCTAGCTACAAACCTGCTTAAATACATAGTAGAGAGAGAGAGAGAGTGAGCTTATGTGCATTGTATCCAAGGCCATTAGTGCCCATACTTAAAGGATCACACGCTCACAGTGGATGTAGGCCTAATTGGCTGAACCACTATACATCATTGTCTTTCTTCCTCTTATACTCATCCCCTTCTACATACTTAAACACTTATGCATCTCTATGGCTGCCATGGCTACTACTTTTTGAGCTCATTATCACTTATCCGGTGATGCTAAATCACAGCATCATCAGTTTGGCGCCGTCTGTGGGAACGAGAAGACATATCTTCCTTTGTACAGCTTGACCTCACTGGGCACCCTGGTGGTGAACCAACACTCCCCCTGAGAGGAGATGTTTCACCATTGAAAGAGACCCACTAAGGTTCCCAAGCTAACCAGTATTTTCATCAAGTTCAGCTTTTCATAGCTCAAGCACATGGCACCTGAGATGCCACCGCCACCACTTCCCCCGCCGGATGAGGGGGGAAGACCCAGTTCCAGTCAGCCGCCGCCTCAGTCTGAGATGGCTGATATGGCGGCAGCCCTAAAGTCTCTGGCAGCAAGCCAGCGGATGATGCAGGAGCAGTTCACAGCTCTAAGCCAGAACATACTAAGAGCACCAGGGGTTTCGCCTGAGATGATTACTCCGGCAGCAGCTCCAGGACAGCATGAGGCCAGGGGACCACCCCAGGCACCACGCAAAGACCTTCCACCCCCTCAGCGGCGTAGGGATGTTGCTGACCCCCGACGTCTACGCCTGGGGAGGCAAGAAAACCCTTGTCCTGAGGATAGGTATGGAGATCTGGAGGGAGAGGAGGCTCCTATAGAGTGCTGGGAACCTTACGAGGTCTCCAACAACATTGTGCGACCCCTCCAGGACAGTAGGGGAAAGTGCGTGAGACCGAACCCTGATGATCGCCCAAGAGGCTCAGCTTTTGATCGCTTGAGCAGGGGGTCGGCCTTTGAGAGGTTGGGCCCAGTAAATGACCTACGAGAGCAATTGTCCAGGCCAAGGAGTGCTGCAAGATCTAGGAGGGAGGCACCAGAGGGCCGACCCCAAAGACGGGATGACGGCCAAAGGGAAGTAAACAGCCGACACAGGCCTGCTGCAGCGGAACCCTCCATCCACCTCCAAGAGGCAGCGGGGGATAACATCGGTCACGCTGACCCTGTGAGGCCCTGGAATGACTCAATCCAGAGGTTAGAGGATAAGATTGACGACATACTGAAGAGCCAGGATCCTCTTCAGAAGGGATACACCATAGGCTCACCCTTTGTGGCAAAGATAGTCAACTTCCCCACTCCATCAAAGTTCAAGCCTCCTGCGGTCACCCCAAGATACGATGGGAGCACCAACCCTGTCCACCACGTGGAGATGTATCAGTCGGCGGCAGACATATACTCTATCTCAGATGAGATGAGGTGTCGTGCCTTCTCTGGTACCCTGACAGGGGCTGCACATGTCTGGTACACGTCTCTTCCAAAAAATTCCATTGAAAACTTTAAGCAGATGGCCGACTTGTTCATCCATAATTTCTGCTTTGGGGTGAGACCACAGAAGAAGACCACACACCTGCTCTATGTTAAGCAGGGAAAGAATGAGAGTCTGAGGGACTACATAGCCAGATTTAATAAAGAGAAGCTGGAGGTGGAAGACTACGAGGAAAGCATAGCTATGACAGCCCTGATTGGAGGACTCCAAAAGGGGAAGCTATTATGGAAGCTTGCCGAAGACCCTCCAAGGACGATGGCTGAGCTACTGTCAACAGCAGGAAAAGTGATGAACGCCGAAGAGGCGATGGCCGCGAAATATGAAGACGAAAGAGGGGGTGCTAGTGGGAGTAAATACCCTAAGAAGAACAAAGAGGGGAAAAAGAGGTCCTCGGATGACAAGTTCGCTGGGTACACCCCTCTGACGGTCAGCTGTGAACAGATCCTGAATGAGATTAAGAGTGACCGGTCCCTGAAGTGGCCTGAGAAGCTGAGGGCAGCCCCCGGCAAGAGGAATAAGAACCTGTGGTGTGAATTTCACCAAGACCACGGCCACGTAACAGACAAATGCTTTGCTCTGAAAGATGAGATTGAGAAGATGCTGAAAGAAGGGAAGCTCAGAAAGTACGTGGACAGAGAGGCCTTCAAGAGGGGCCGAAGGGACGACCCCAGAAAAAAGCGAGTTGATACATGCAAAGAAGGTCCTCAAAAAAGAGGGGACGACCCTTCCGATGATGAGGACGACCCTAACCTCCCGTCGAGAGATGAACACGGCCCTGTCAAGAGGCTCAATATGATCTCGTTCGGGGTGGGGATGATCTCCGGGGGTCTGGCAGGAGGAGGGTCGGAGGTAGCCGACAGGAATGCCCATGTCGCTGAGGCCAAGGCAGTGACGAAGACGGTGCACTCAACCTCCCTAGAGGTCAAGTCAGAAAAAAGGAAGAAGGTTGATATGGACACTTTGATCGTGGGATTTTCAAGGATGGACTTCAAGGGCCTCTTGGCCCCGCATGACGACCCTCTTGTCATCACCACCAGGGTGCACGGGTGCGAAGTGCCGAGGATCCTGGTGGATGGGGGCTCATCCGCAGATGTGATGTTTTGGCCATGCTTCAAAGCCTTGGGTCTCAGTCGTGCCAGGCTTGTCCCATACCATCATCCATTGATTGGGTTCAGTGGAGAGAAGGTTCATCCCCTGGGGATATATGAGGCTGATGTCAGGATGGGGGACGAATGGCCGAGATGGCTCACCAAGAAGATCAGTTTCTTTGTGCTGGATGAACATGTGTTTTCAGCATACAACATCATACTGGGACGTGTGGCCCTCAAGGGGTTTGAAGCTGTACCGTCTACGGTCCACCAGATGATTAAATTCCCTACCCCGTACGGGGTAGGGGAGGTTCAGGGAGACCAGACGACAGCGCGAGAGTGCTACTACAACTCTGCTGAAGAAAGGGAGGCACACAAGAGGGCTACGACCACTTACAACATTGATACCCTAGACCCCAGGGATGAGACGAAGCTCAAGAAAGGAGAGGCCGCTGAGGAGGTAGAACCCATCATCCTCGATGAGGATGACCCGGGAAAAACCGTCCAAGTTGGCAAGTCTCTGAAGCCCGATATCAAGGAAGACCTCATTAAGCTGTTGAGGAGAAGGCGAAGCGTCTTCGCCTGGAGTCATGTAGATATGCCAGGGATTGACCCTGAAATCATGTGCCACAAGCTCAACGTGGTAGAAGGAGTGAAGCCGGTAAAGCAGAAGAGGAGGATTTACTCTAGAGAGAAGTACGAGGTCATCAGGGATGAGGTTAAAAAATTACAAGATGCTGAGTTTATCAGGGAGGTCATCTACCCTGAATGGCTGTCCAATGCAGTCATTGTCCCAAAGGCCAACGGCAAGTGGAGAATGTGCGTGGACTTCACAGACCTCAACAAGCATTGTCCCAAAGACAGCTTCCCTCTTCCCCGCATCGACCAGATGGTAGACGCTACCGCAGGCCATGAGCTCATGAGTTTCATGGATGCCTACTCAGGGTATAACCAGATTTTCATGGACCCTGAGGACTCGGAGAGGACAGCCTTCATCACTGACAAGGGGACATACTGCTATAGGGTCATGCCCTTTGGTCTAAAAAATGCGGGGGCAACATACCAGCGCCTCGTAAACAGAATGTTTGAAGATCAAATTGGGAAGTCTATGGAGGTCTACGTAGACGACATGCTGACTAAGAGTCTGAAGGCAGAGGATCATGTGGCAGACCTGGAGAGGACCTTTAATACGATGGACAAATACAAGATGAAGCTTAATCCGGCCAAATGTGTCTTCGGGGTCAGAGCAGGGAAATTTTTGGGGTTCATTGTCAATCAAAGAGGCATCGAGGCCAATCCTGAAAAGATAAAGGCCCTTATTGAGATGAAGACCCCCAAATCCATTAAAGACATTCAGAGGCTCACAGGGAGAGTAGCTGCCTTGAACAGATTTGTGTCCAGGGCCACAGACAGGTGTCTACCATTTTTCAAGATCCTCAGGAAGGCCTTCGAGTGGAGTAAAGAGTGTGATGAGGCTTTCAGGGAGCTAAAATCATACTTAGGGTCTCCCTTGCTGCTGTCACGACCTGTGCAGGGTGAACGACTTTACGTGTACCTTGCTGTCTCAGAGTTCGCTATCAGTGCAGCAATCGTAAGAGACGAAGACGGGATACAGAAGCCCGTATATTTCAACAGCAAGGCACTCCAGGGGGCAGAGCAAAGATACCCGAGGATGGAGAAGTTGGCCTATGCTTTGATCCATGTCTCAAGGAAGATGAAACCGTACTTCCAATCCCATACTATGGTCATCCTTACTGACTCTCCTCTTAGGCAGGTCCTACACAAGCCTGAAAAGTCAGGAAGGTTAATGACCTGGGCTATAGAGCTAGGGGAGTTCGATATTGTGTATCAGCCTAAGACAGCCATTAAGGGGCAGGCATTGGCAGACTTCGTGGCCGAGTTCACCTGGGAAGATGATGAGGCCGAGGGTAGGACCCTCGAGAAGACGGATACAGAAGACAAACCCGCAGACACACCCGCAGATAGGGCTGAGACGAGTACAGCTAGAAGGAAAGCGACTGAAAACGAAGAGGGAAGATACATCTTTAGACAGGGGTCCCTCTCTGAGGGAAATTTTTCAGAAGGAAAGACTCCATGGAGCCTCTTCGTTGATGGGTCCTCCTGTGATAGCGGAAGTGGTGCTGGGCTGATACTGTCAGCACCCGATGGCACAGACGTCGAATACGCCCTAAGGTTCAACTTCAAAGCCTCCAACAACGAGGCTGAATATGAGGCCTTAGTAGCAGGCCTCTCCTTGGCCAAGTCTCTTAGTGTCGGCCAGATTTTGGTCCATAGTGATTCAAGGCTAGTCGTGAATCAGATACTAGGAGCCTACGAGGCTAAGGACGAAAGGATGGTTAGGTACCTCGAGAAGGTGAGGTCGTTACTGAAGGGCTTCAGAGAAGTGAAATTAAGGAGGGTACCTAGGCTTGATAATGGCCGCGCTGATGCCCTTGCTAGGCTGGCCTCGGCAACAAGAACAGACATCAGGAGGACGGTCCCAGTAGAGATTTTGCCCCGACCGACTATTGAGGACGCTGAGGGAACACCTAGCAATTGCCTAAGTGTTTCCCAAGAAACTTCGTGGATGGACCCCCTTATCAGATACATTAAAGAGGGTGAGATGCCAGAAGCAAGGCAAGAAAGGAAGAAGCTGAGGTACAGGGCGACAAAATTCACTGTCATCGGAGACACCTTGTACAAAAAGGGGTTTCTGCTCCCCTTACTTAGGTGTGTGCATCCCTCAGAAGTCCCTTCCATTTTACAAGATGTGCATGAAGGGTCGTGCTCAAGTCACATTGGGGGTAGATCCCTAGCGAAGAGGGTAATCACCCAGGGGTACTGGTGGCCGACCTTGGGGAAAGATGCCGCAGCATATGTAAAGAAGTGTGATAAATGCCAGAGATTTGCCACCATCCCTCACCAGCCCCATCAGCCTCTCACCTCCATTACATCCCCATGGTCGTTCGCAGTGTGGGGGATTGACCTGGTAGGACCCTTACCGAGGGCAGTCAATAACTATCGGTTCCTCATCGTAGCAATTGACTACTTTTCAAAGTGGGTAGAGGCCGAACCGATGGTCACGATTACAGAGCAGAAGACCTTCCAATTCATCTGGAAGAATGTGATATGCAGATACAGTCTCCCCAACACCCTCATCTCGGATAACGGGACTCAGTTCAAGAATGCCTCTCTACAGAAATACTGTGAGAGGGTAAGTATTAAACAATTTTTCTCCACCCCAGGCCGACCTCAGGCCAATGGGCAAACCGAAGTAACGAACAGGACAATCCTAGATGGGATTAAGAAGAGGCTTGAGGAGGCAAAAGGAAGATGGGTCGAGGAGTTGTATGCAGTGTTGTGGGCGTACAGGACGACAATAAGGACCTCCACTGGGGATACCCCATTCATGTTAGCTTATGGGTCAGAAGCAGTCATCCCCACCGAAGTCGAGTTTCCCACTCATAGGGTCCAAGTGTATGACCCCCAGGGAAATACAGAAGAGAGGAGACTTGACCTGGACTTGATTGAGGAAAGAAGGGAGGATGCTGAGATAAGGCAGGCTTCCTACCAGCAGAGGACCGCAAGGTTTTACAATCAGAGGGTGAAACAGAGGCCTATCGCAGTAGGAGACTTGGTCCTCAAGAAGACTTGGCAGAAGCCCAATAAACTCCATCCTAATTGGCACGGCCCCTATAGGGTCACCGAAGAAGTTGTCCCTGGGACCTATAAACTAGAAAACCTAGAGGGGGAACCTTTTTCCAACCCCTGGAATGCGGATCATTTGAAAAAATACTACCAGTAGTGTTGTAAGGTCTTGATAGGCCATGGTTGTAATAAGCATTGTTTCAACAGAACACATGGAAAATTAATGAGAAATATCAGTGTTTCCCTCATCCAGCGGTTATCAGTTCTAGTATGCATGCAAAGAAGTTGAACCCTCGGCTATAATGAGGATCAGTGGAGGGGACGACCCCACCACTGTCCTCAAGAAAGACGAGGGTAGACTTTGTTAAAAACCATTAATTTGGTAAGTTAAACCCTCGGCTATAATGAGGACCAGTGGAGGGGACGACCCCTCCACTGCCCTCAAGAAAGACGAGGGTAGACTTCATATATACCATTAAATTGGTTAGTTGAACCCTCGGCTATAATGAGGACCAGTGGAGGGGACGACCCCTCCACTGCCCTTGAGAAAGACGAGGGTAGACTACATAAATACCATTAATTTGGTAAGTTGAACCCTCGGCTATAATAAGGACCAGTGGAGGGGACGACCCCTCCACTGCCCTCAAGAAAGACGAGGGTAGACTTCATATATACCATTAAATTGGTTAGTTGAACCCTCGGCCATAATGAGGACCAGTGGAGGGGACGACCCCTCCACTGTCCTCAGGAAAGACGAGGGTAGACTACATAAATACCATTAATTTGGTAGGTTGAACCCTCGGCTATAATGAGAGCCAGTGGAGGGGACGACCCCTCCACTGTTCTCAAAAAAGACGAAGGTAGACTTCGTTAAAAATCATTAATTTGATTATTTGAACCCTCGGCTATAATGAGGCCTGATGAGGGGACGACCCCACATTGGTCCTCAAAAAGACGAGGGAAGGGTTAGTATCATCATCGTCAACGAAGAAGCAAATTAGCAAGGAACAAACCATAACAGAATTAAATATGGAAGACAGCAGTTATGGGAGACAGTTGTGAAAGGAAGAGACGATGGTATTAATATAAAGCATCAAGTGTTTTACAAAACATAGAACAAAAACACAAAAATGAGGGTATGGGCCACAGACGGCCACCCTAAGGGATGATATCAGAAGGCGGAGCCTCGACACCAATGGGAATGGCCTCCTCTGTTACCAGCACCGGATGATCTTCAGATGTACCGACCCCTTCGAGTTGGACTTGGGACTCCACCTGGTTGAGGGCCTCGGCAATTAGGGGATCGTCCAATTGAACACCCTCCAGTGAAGGGCGAACAGAGGAGACGACATCGCCAAACTTGAGGACGACCCATCGACAGGCCGTCCTAATCCCCCTTTCCAGATATTCAAGGCCGAAGCCCTGAAATTCATCTGAAGTCTTGTATGCCTCCACAGCATCAGCCTCAGCTTTCTTGATGGATGCTTCCAGATCAGTCTTATGACGGGCCTCCAGGTTGATCAGAGCCTCATCCTTGCCCTTGATCAACAAGTCCTTATCTTTGATCAACAAGTCCTTAGCCTGAAGATCGGCATCATGCTGCCTCGTCAGCTCATCAAGGACTCTAGCATGCTCAGTCCTTGTGCTCTCCAGCTCGGCCCTCGCAGTGTCCAGCTCTGTCCGTAGGTCAGCCTCTTGTTGAATGGCCCTCTCGGCTTCATGGAATTTATGTTGATTCTCAGCCATCCACTTGGTGGCAGAGGTGAAGGCACAGACAGACTGCAAGAAAAATAAAGATATATCAAGGGGGGCCGAGGAAACACTTAGTGAAAGAATGAAATTAAAGGTTAGGGCCAATACCTGAGCAAGGGAGTGCAGACCGTAGTCATACACTTTGGCTGGAGGCATCTTCGCCAAGAACTCGAAGTCGGAGGCCGACGGTGCAGAGAACATCGAGGCCTTTGCTGCCCTCAGGTTGGCAATAAGAGATGAGGGGTCGGCCCTCAGATGGGACAGATTTTGAGACCAGAAGGCCCCCATGCTTGATGAAGAGGTTGCACCCTCAGAGGCCTCGGCCCTGGCCCTCGTCTTAGGGTCAGGACGAGGCTCGACTGGAGCCTCAGGCTCCTTCCTTTTGTGGCTAACAGCTGTCGGCTCAACAACTGTCGGCCCTGAGGCCCTTGTCTTCTTGGGAGATTGCTGAGGCTCCTTCCCCTTCTTCTTTGTCAGACCAGCAAGAAGGCTTGGAGCAGTCATATCCCAGAGGTAATCTGACACGCCTGCAGGACGACCTGAAAAGGATACGATGAATCAGGAAAGTTCAGAGATAAAGAGAGAACACTTCAAAAATAAGTAAAGAAGGGAAAATGTTCAGTATAACTCACATAGTTCTGTCAGAGGGCCGACCCTCAGACCAGCTTCTTTAAGGAAGTGAGGGGTCATCAAATCTTCGAACTTTGGGATCTTACCCTCTCTCCCTCGTCCCCTCAGATACTCAACAATATCCCTCTCCTCCAAGCTAAGTCCGGGGTCTGACCTAGCTTTCATGGAGGGGTTAGACCATCTGTTAGGAACCCTCGGAGCATCGGCAGAAGGGGACGCCTCGGTGGAGCTCTCCCATGCCCCAGATATGAAGAAGAACCTTTTTTTCCAATCATGATTGGAAGTTTGAGCTACATGGAGCAGTTTCTTCTCAGACCTCCTCGCCCCTAGATGATAATATCCGGCCTGTTTAGATGAAGAGTTGATATTATAGCAGGCCAAGAATACGTCGGACGAGGGCTCATCAGTAAAAGAGTTTTTCCACAGGGAAATGTAACCCAGAATCGTCCTCCATGAGTTGGGTGGAAGTTGAGAGGGGGAGACGCCCAGAGCCGACAGAATATTTACAATAGCAGGATGGAAGGGAAGTCTAACACCTACCTTGAACATTTGCTCGTAGACTGCAATCTCTCCCTCTTCTCCCTCAAAAACCCTCTCGGTATCAGAGGGAGCCCTCATAGTCACTCCAGATGGCACTCCGTAAATATGCCTCCATATCAGAAGGTCCCTATCCCTAACAGAGGAGATAAAAGACGAGGCATGGGAGGTATCAACCTCATCATCTATATCGTCGTCCTCGTCCTCCTCATCACCTGCAGGAGGACCCTGAGGAAAAGCCACTTGGAAGGCGTTGGGAGATAGGGTTGTCACAGGGACAGCCTCAGAGGGGATTGTACCCTCAGTCTCTCGTCCTGGGCTAAGGTCAGGTGAGTCCCTTCTACCAGAAGTTCCAGCACCAGTTGGAGAGGAGTTTCTCTCATCCATTTCACTTGGTTTGGGAGTGTCGGTCGGACGAGACGACGACCCACAAGACTCAGAGGGTTCAGATGGTCTTATGGTGGCAAGAGGAATGGGAAAGATGGGTCGTACCCAATTAGGGTCGGCCCCTCGTCTCCTCTCTTCCTCTTCCTCTTCCTCTATTCGTCTGATCTCGGCAAAGAGTTTTTCTCTCAGGGGTGGGAATTCAGACACTAGGTTGTAAAGCCTCCTAAGCATTAAAGGGAAGACCCTACACTTGGAGAAATTATACTAGACTTGGCTAATTCAACCACAAACACTTGGGGGATTGACCAGGTTTGACCTTTGGATTAAACAAAGAACTCAAAGGTTTTCGCCAAGAACGTTCGAAGAACCAGTGACCGGAGAAGACACCGGAAAAAGCTATGGGGTAACTCAAAAGAAAGTGCCGCCCTACGACCCTAAAAAATAAACAGAAATGAAGGCAAAAGAAAACGCTGGGTGAAAGAGGTTACCTGATGAGAAGAGGGCAAGAACGCTGCTGAAACCTGACGAAATGAAGGCTGCAAGTGGCGAAGCTTACTGGTTCTAGAGAGAGAATAAACTTGGGCGCGAAGAAGAAGAAGATGAAGAGAGAGAGTTTGAAAATCTCTTAAATACTTTGGTAATGAGTGGACCCATTTACCAAAGAAAGATATAATTAGGGCACAAGGCCCCAAGCGTACTGCACAGCCGCCCTGCCTTGGAAACTGGAACAGCAATGAGTATCTGCACAGGTGTCACTCACCTAACTGATCACACGTGTCTCGAATTCAGCAAATATCCCTCAGCCATCTCAATGACACCTATGGCTAAGGGCTGGGGGGTGATTGATATACCCGTTTATACCCTCAGCCTGGATGGGGATTACCTCCAATACGGATGACCCTTCACCAGGCCCCATCTGGCCTCCACCAGGCCCAGACGACCCTACGAGGGGCCGACCCCAGCTGGCCTCCACCAGGCCCAGACGACCCTACGAGGGGCCGACCCTTCCCCGGGCTCCGGACGACCCTACGAGGGGCCGACCCTTCCTCAGGCTCCAGACGACCCTACGAGGGTACGACAGTACGAGGCCAGAATCAAGCCAGGCTCCCTACCGGAAGAAACTTCGCCCTCGGCCTCGGCTCATAGGCCGAGGGTGACATTATGACAGCGCGTGGTCCGGGACACGCGTGGAACAGTGCGCGTCAGACTCACATGACACGTGGCAGACCGTTATAACCGAATCACACCCTCACGTGAGGGAATATTATGTCATCATTTGGCATCTACAGGTGTCAACAGGGGATTTGTTAGATCATCATTCACATGCACCATGCTTACTTGGGGGGTATACTACACCCCCCAAGACCTATATATACTTGTCACCTACAACCCCACAGGGGGAATTGATGGTAAAACCCTAGCTACAAACCTGCTTAAATACATAGTAGAGAGAGAGAGAGAGTGAGCTTATGTGCATTGTATCCAAGGCCATTAGTGCCCATACTTAGAGGATCACACGCTCACAGTGGATGTAGGCCTAATTGGCTGAACCACTATACATCATTGTCTTTCTTCCTCTTATACTCATCCCCTTCTACATACTTAAACACTTATGCATCTCTATGGCTGCCATGGCTACTACTGTTTGAGCTCATTATCACTTATCCGGTGATGCTAAATCACAGCATCATCATTACCCACCTTTTGTATTGGACACTTATACAATGTTTCACGTTATACACCAAGTTGAGCCTTTTAATCCCACTGAATATGAAAACGGGGTTCTGGGTGTTCTTAAAACAACTAAGGCTTGTATCTTATTTGTTAGTTTCAATATGGTACTTTTTAATGATTATGGTGTTTTACTGGGTTAGTATTTACTATGCAACCAACATTTAAAAAGTGGATTTATTATAGAGGAAAAAGTTAACTATTGTTATTAACTATCGAACGCATGTTTGAATGTCAAAAGAACCTTCACAAGCGCAAGTATGAAGAGACCCCCGACAGCCCAAGTAGGGTAATTGATGCATCTTTTAGCTGTGATGTGTGAGTTCAAATTACCCTACCCAGATTTTTAATATATTAAAATCCTAATCCTCTCTCTCTAGTTTAAGACACCTAAAATACCCAGGTATAACTAAATAAAGGGTGGAATTTTGATCTTTAATTTTGCATTTTGTGGACCTTGATTTCAAACATCTTTGTGATTGTTATTTTTTCTCTTTTCCTTTCTCGATTATTCGCGTAGATTGTGATGATTTTGATTGTAGTGGTGATTGAGGAGGTGAATTTATGGGCCTTCCATGGTGGGTAAGTTTGAGGACAATGAATATATGTTTTTCATTTTATTGCTTGCTTTCACTTTTAATTTCTTATACAAGCTACTCTATTGTCTTGCATTTTAAAGAAAATGATCTACTTTTTGTAAACTTCTTTACATTGTCTTATAGACCCTATTCAAATATAAACTCATGCTAAAAATGATGAATAACAGTTGTTTGAGAAAATGTTATATAAAAGATAATTTCTAAACAATTAACAAGTGATACATGTAAATTAAAAGCCCTTGGGTAGATAAAAGCAAAGATATTTGACATTAATTACAAATATTAGAAGTTATAAAAGATTCATTTGGGTGCAAAGTTTATTGATTTGTGCTTATGAGCTCTTTTATTATTTTTAAAATGTACAAGAAATTTTGTTGGAATATAAATTTTAGTGCATCATTAATTTTGTGTCGTCAAACCTGAGATAAATTTTTGTTGGCCACGCATCGCGTGGGCTACATGCTAGTATATAATATTAAAAATGGTGTCTCTTTTAGATATTTTGACATGTGGAAAAGAAGTATTCCCTATTAATTATATATGTTTGGGTATTGAAAGAACGTGTAATAAACCAGGCAAAGGAGTATTTCCTATTAATAAAAGTGTAAGTATGATTTCTCTCTTCCCCTTCTCAACTTCTTTGTCCTTTACACTTCCCTGCTTTAAGTGTTTGAACTAAACTATTCCTCTACCTCACCCACTATACGCCTCTCCCTGCGATTCCCATTCCCCTAATAAACTTAAATCCCTTCCTCTTTCGGTTGTAAACATGTTGCTATTCCCTTGGTGAGGTATATATTTGTTCTGACATGGTTGTTGTTGGACACCTCCCTCTGTTGTAAAGAGAAAAGGTCCTTCCATGGTATCAGTCTTGGAAGCGGATCATATTCACCAACCCTCCCACGACTAAATTTGAATTTTGGAGGCAATGCCTGCTCAATCCTCTGGGATGCCACTTTCCAAGAAACAAACCAAAAGTTGCAGCAAAACTAGCGAGGCTCGTAGCATAGGACTAATCTGTGTGAAGCCCAACCTGTTCAAAAAAATTTAAACAAATTGAGTAAGTTGTAGATAATGTTATGTACTTAAACTATTAACACTTCAACTCCAAAGTTTATATACCTAAAACATATGTCTTGAAATATCTTATGGAAGATGTAAAATTAATAAAAATAATGAAAATAGTATTACCAGAGGACATCTATAGAGCCCATCCCATTGAAGAGCCGATGAAGTTTTAACAGTGCACCAAATCCACTTCAGGACCAATTGAAACTCTCGGCGGCTAATACATGCTCTTCTCAGACGAAACTTCAATTGGCTTTTCATCTATGACCATCGAACAAATTGAATCTGTCTGCAAATGCGATTGGACCCATATTAAATAGGTTGGAATCACAACCACACAACATGCAAGAAAATGGTCAGAGCCCTATGATTTGTATTACGTAACTAGAGAGATTGGGCCAAACTCCTAAGTCGAATTCCATTACTATACGCAATCGACCGGATAAAATCAAAATTTGAGATCTGAACCTATTTGTGTTTCAGCTTTGCCGTTTGATTACCTGGTGTGAGTATGTGAGGAACTTTTTTATTGTGTTAGATCTGATAAGGGTACGTTTTGTTGTGTAAAAGTATGGTATGGTAAGGAATTAATGGTATTAATGTGTTTCATATTATAAGTGGGTTCAAATGTCTAAAATTCTATATGGTAGATTTATTTTATGATTATATAGTAGCCAAATGCTTTTATGACTGACAAAAGGTGTTTATATCGTTATGTAAGCGTCATATACTAATTTGACGCTAGCTTTTGGAGTTTTTTTTAAAACGATTTGTAATTTAGCATAGACAGTGGTCAAAGAGTTGGTCAGAAGTAGTAAGAAAGAATAATTTTGTTTATGTCTATATAATTTTTTACTAGACTGTCGTAGCTCTACAAATGTCAAATTTTAGCAAGTTACCGATTATAAAAAGAGTCCATAACCAATCCATCAAACTATTGGAATTAAAAATTTTGTCTTAAAACATATAATTAATCTAAGATTATTTTTGTTAAATATTATACACACACTTTACTAAAATACAATTAAAAAGCACGTGATATGCGACTTAAAAATCTACACTTGAAAGTGTTAATCGGCAGTAACTGATTACCATAATAAAGTTATTATCCCCACATTTATTGGATTTTCAAAATTACCCAATCAACTCCAAAGTTTATATATTTAAATCACAACTTATACCTAATCTATTAATACTTGCCTGATCAAAATTCCACATGTCTGCTATTAACACAACTAGGCTTAATAGACTAGTTTTACAGTTGAGGAGAAAATAAAGTGTTAATTTTTTTAATTATGCTTTTACTCTACTCCATTTCTTCATTTAACATGAAAAAGATTGGTTTAATTTCACATACAGGAACCAGGAGCTTGCTTTCGTCCTCGAAATTAGTGAGTATTGTCTCCGTTGTAGATATTGGGTTATTACACATGTTATAAGTTGCCCGACGGTTCTCATAATGCGTAGATGGATTTTTTCTAAGTCTAGGTATGGGACCCTTCCCTACAACAGTAAAACAAGAAAACTATAAGAAGGGGACAATAACACAAGGCATATGAAGTGATAGAGGCAAGACTTTGGGGATAATCATAATTTTTTTACATTTACTTTTTTAATATATGATTTTTCCATTTGAATATTAGTATATATATTTTTAATGATATATTTTTATTTCTTAATTACATTTTGAGACTATAAAATTATTATATAAGATTTTAGCCACACCACCATTATTTATTGGATAAAATGACATGTAAGATGTCCCATAAAGTTAACACTCTTTACGTAATTATAAATAGATAGTTAAAATTGTACATATTGAACATATCAGGGTAACATTGCAACTTTAGAAATATTGAGTACAAAGTTAAAATCATCCCAAATTTCAAGGTTATGTTTGTATTTTCCTTTAAAATTTTATGGTAACATGCTTTTTTATGGGTATGTTGAGTGTGTATTTAAGCCATTAATTAATTTTTTTAACTTGAGCTCATTTTATCTTCCTTTAACATGCATTTTTTTGTCAACGATAATGTTGTTGTGCTTGAATATCATGTTCAATAAATTCATGAGTAAATGAATAAAAGTAAATAAATGATTCAAATATGCTCACAAGCTAGTTAGTCTTTAGAAGTCGATGCTTTGGCACAAGAAGAATAATGACATATCATTTTCCATAGCTCTTCCTCTCAATGAAATCTTTTTCATTGTCAAATAATTAAATCATAAAGAAGAAGGTGTTCATAAACTTACATTCGTTAAAATTCAATACGATTAAGCATCGTCAAATGGTTAAAATAACAGGATATTTACATGAAGATGTAGAATATTTATTATGCTCTCTACGTTACCGGTTTGCTTTCTGAGCAAAAAAATTATACCAATTTAACTTCATATGATAACAATGGCAATACAAACACTAACAATATTATTTTTCATTTCTTTCACACTATGTTTCTCTTCACTCTTAATCTTTCATGCCTTTTTATAATTACATAGACCTTAAGGATGTTGAATATAATTGTTGATACTTTAAATGCAAATTGAAATGCTGAAAATGGAGTCGTTACATGAGAACATCTACCTTACAACATTGTTGTTCTACAATCAATTTTTTGTTCTAACTCATGCCTAATGAAATTTTTTAAAGAAATTAACATAAAAATATTTAGATTAATGTTTAATGAATGATGATATACGAACCGTTTCAGCTTATAATTATACAATAATTTTTTTTTGAAAATAGCGCATCGCGCGGGGTTAAAACCTAGTCTATCTACATTTTGCAATTATTTTCCACTTTTATGATTAATTTTACATTAAATCATATTCTTAAAAAAATAAAACACCCCAAAATTGTTAGCTCTTCAATTTTTTAATTTTTATATAATGAAACTTCACCCATATATATTTAAAAATTTTGATTTTTCTTAAAAATCGAAAAAAGTATATATATATATATACACACACACACACGAGAAAATAATTTTTTTCTTTTTTTTTCTCTCATAATTGTTTTATATATATATAAAAAAATAATTCGAGATGACCCCTATATAAAACTTTTCACATATATTCCCCCATGTTAATTGCTATCATATATTGTGGCCCTCACCTGTAACTAACCCGTATAAAGGGGCCTCAACAGTGTAGTTGGCTTATTACCGTGAAATAAGGAGACATTGTTGCTCCATGGAAAAAACTTCATTATCATTTATGTTTGTAGATAGGATATGATGTGTTTTAAATAAATGAAGCTTTTTTCCTACATTTGAGTGCAGGTATCTACAGATATCGTCATACAATTACTGACTATAGAAATGTATTTACTAGTGAATGCGTGGTTCACACAAACCACGGTTCATGTCCAATTATTATAGGGTTAGTATTAGGGATGGAAACGGGGCAGATTTTCAAAAATCCTAACCCGCCCCATATAATAAACGGGACAGGGCAGTCGGAGCGGACGATTTTATTTAAATTAAATCATACCCTGCCCATTTAATAAATGGGGCAGGCCGGGGCTCCTACGGGTCGAGTTAATTTTAAAGATCATAAAATTAAAAATATTACAATATAGTTTTAGATATCTACAATAGTTTGTATTCCAATATGTGAGACAGTCCCTCGATTGTCAATCCATGTTTCCACATAGATTTTTTACAAAATTAACATACATATAAAAGGTTTTTTTACTATGCATATGTGTGTGTGTGTGCGCGCGTGTGTGCGTGTGTGCGTGTGTGGTTTAATTGTAATTAACATACATATAAAGGGTATTTATGCAGGCATACGTTAAACGGGGGCGGGATAGAACGATTTTATTTAAATAAACTCCTAACCCGTCCCATTTAATAAACGATTTTTTTTTAAATCAATGCGTGCTCCTAATTCATTAATCGGGTTTTAAAACCCGTCCCATTAGAGTCGGGGCGGAATGGGACTCCTACGGGTCAGATTAAATTATCATCCCTAGTTAGTATCTACCTGTGAATATGGGTTAGTATCTACCCAAACAAAATTCCCACCAACATTGTTTGAAGAGATTTGTATATTGTATTTTGTTATTGCATGAGGGTATGCTAAGTCACTTTACCTAATATATAAAAAAGGTTGACTTGTTTAATATTATTAGAGGGGGGACATTATTTAATTAATCAAAATATAGATCTATTTGTAAATTTATCTTATACTAAGGGGTGATATATAATAGTCCCATGAAAAAAACAGATTTCTTTTTATATATGAAAATCGGGACAAAAAAGAAGAAGAAAAAACTAGTTGGAAAAATAGAAAATTAGTTTTTTTTTTATATTCTTTTAAATAAATAAAAATGGGGGCGAAAAGAAAAATAAAAATAAATATTTTTTTTCTTTTTAATAAACAAAAAACTGGGACGAAAAGAAAAATAAAAAATCTTGAAGGAAAAACAAGAAAAAATGTAGAAAACTCTATTATAAGGCATGTAATTTTATAAAAACTCTATTTTTAACTTTTTATAAATTTTTTTTGTAGAAAACAGTATTCAATAATTTTTTAAATATTGTACATTTTTATATATAAAATAGTTTTTATAAATATTAAAATTACATAACAAAACAGTTTTTATAAAATTACATAGCAAACCATTTTTTTATAAATATTAAAGTTACATAATAAAACATTTTTTATAAAATGACACAATAAAACCATTTTTAAAAAACGATATGAGGGTATTTAAAAAAAATATTTATCACACCCCCAATCTATAATTCTTTAATATTTTTATTTTTATTGGAAAACACTTAATCAACATACATAAAAAATTATTTTTTAAAAAAACATTGAAATGGTCTTTAAAATAAGAAATTTCATAATAAAATAAGAAAAAATTGGAGTCCTAATGACCAATTAGGATTTTTCTAAAAATATTATGATTGTTGTTGATGTAAAAAATTAAATTATCTCTAATTAATCAATCACAGATAAAATAAATAAGATAATTTTTTTTAAAGTGGTTCAGCCTTATAAGAATGACCTACGTCCACTGTTTTTATATTGCTGACTATTTGACTGGAATTCTCGATAAGTGGTTTACCAAGAGATCCATAGTCCCCTTCTAATGAGGAGGTTACAATGTATTTATAGCCTTGAGACTATACATGTGAAAGGACAATGCGCTGCTATCTAGCAAACACATACATCTGTACGATAATAATGAGCATTTAATGTGCAGTCGTCTTTTTTATTCTTCTGATTTGGATGCTCTGTACGTTGAGTTGCTCGGACCGCCTGAGTTACTCGGTACGCTTAAGTTACTCGGAGCCTTAAGCTCCTTGGGGCGCCTAAGCTGCTCGGTATGATTGAGTTTCTCGGGGCGCTTGAGTAGCTTGGCGACAGTATGTTGTTTGTTGAAAGTGTTTGTAATTGTCACGTAGGTTGACACGTGTCTTCAAGCGAATGGTCTATGTCAGCAGATTAAATTTGGTATCAACAGAAGCCCCCAATGCTTCACACTTTGAGGTTGAAGAAAAGTGTGGAATATTTTGCTCGAGAACTACTCAGATCATTGGTTTTTTATGGATTTTAGGAAAATTTTCGTTCTATATAACTCCTTTTTTAGCGCATAACATCAGACTTCATAAATATTTTGAATTTTCATGATCACTTCGATATTTGTGCCCTTTTCTTCTTTTAGCCGCCGAAAACGCAAACGTCTTTCCTTGTAATCATTTTTTTTCTCTATTCTCAAGATAAAGTATTTAAGTGCGGCAGCAATCCTATCGTCTTTCACTTTTCAAATCTGTATCTTTGAACTCTTCATTTCCTCTATATCTTGTGCCTTCGTTCTTTCCATTGTTCATTGTCAACTGATCTCTCTTTTTCTGTAAGATTTTCTTCCCTTTCTTTTATTTACTTTGTTCATCATGGTTTATCTTGTTGAGTCGTTAGACAAATTTCAGTCTGAATTTTCAATCCCTTCGTGGGTTATTTTGGAAGAACTTTATGAACCTTCTGATTATTTTTCTTTGGCTGAGGGACATTGGTTTCCAAGTCTTTTTGTGGATGAATGTGGCTTTTCTTTCCCGCCAAATCCCCTGTGTTTGGAGTTCTGTCAATATTTTGATATTGTACCTGCAAGAATAGCTCCAAATACATGGAGGATAGTTAATGGCGTACATAGGTTGAATCAACTTCATGGAACTCAATTAGAGATTCCAGATATTATGTACTGCTATAGATAGGTTGTCAGTGATACCACATTCTATTTAAAAATTAGGTTTTTGAATAGAGCTTTAGTTTTCAATCTTCCTGATGCCAATAGGGGTTATTTTGATCATGGGGTTGTTATGAAAAATTGGCAACACCCTCCATTAAATGGAGATGATGTATATCAATGTCCCAGGTGTCCACCTTATGGCAATGGAATAGGTTGTTTTTATTTTTGAAATCTTGTTCTCATTGTGTTTGATAAAATGCATCTCTGATATTTAATTTTTTGCTTATTGCAGTTGACAGTAAAAGGAAACCTCCAAAGGCATCTGATGTTAATATAAAGCATCTAAACTTATCTGGAGTTTGCACCAATCTGTAGCTGAGGAGCATATTAAATCTGCTTCTTACTTGTTGCAGTATAAAAGTTATACTTCATCTTTCACTGCTCGTCCTTGTCCAGTGGTAGTTAATCTTGACCAAGTACCACCCTCTGAGAGTAGTGTGGAAGGTTCTTCCTCTGAGTCGAGTATTCCTATCAGTGATCCGATGAAGAAGAGAAGAGCTACTGCCTTTTTTGATAAATCTGCCTCTGTTGCTGTGGAGGCAAAGAAAGGTAAACAAGATGTCCCAAAAGAAGGGATAAAGACTGTAGATGTACCCCCTCTTATTGCTGCCAAGAAAACTGGCGAGAAGCCCCCTGTGGCTCCGAGCAAGACTATTGCTATCTCTCCTCCGAGTGAGGTTATTATCATATCACCAACAAAGACAACGTCTTTAGTTGAAAATGTTCCTGCTCCTCTGATGAGGCTAAAGAAAAGATCTTCTGAGAGACCTGCTTAACCTATCTCTCAGCCTTTAAATGTTGAAGGTAGTGTTCCAACTTTTATTCTTTCGAGCTCTACTATGGGCTTGGTAAAATCCTGGACTATCCCAAAAGTCCAAGGCATTGAAGATACTCTTTCTTTTGAGAGAATCACTACCCTCGCTGCTCAATACATTGCCTCAATAAGTATCTTTAGCTCGTCCCCTTTCTTTTTTAATACTATGTTCATGTATTGACTTAAAATGATTTCTTTTTTCAGCTGGTGACGTGTTTCAATAGCATTTTGAAGAAGGATTAAGCTATCAAGGCTTCAAGCTCTTCGAGAGGAGTAGAGGAAGCTTTTGTTGGGCTTACCCAATCTTTAAAAGACTCTCGTCAAAAGTACGAGGAAGATAAAGTTGTCTGGGAGAAGTAATTCAAGTCCATTGAGCTGGACATAAATCAGGCTGTGAATGCCTCCAAGGAATTGGAGAAGAAGTTGAAGGAGTTTGAGCAGAGCAACAAAAAGTTTGAACAGAGCAACAAAGAGCTTGAAGTTAAGCCCAAGTCTACTGAAGAGGAAGTTGTTAAACTTCAAGATGTCGAGCGACAGAAAACGGAGGTGGAAGAGAAGTTGAAGGCTGCTGAGGAGCTCCTTGGGGAAAGGACCTCCTCGAAGAAGGAAAAAAGGAAAAATGCAATTAAAAAATTATTCAGTGTTGGTTAGGACAAAGGCTGGAAAAAGGGCCTGGTTGCCATGCCTTATCAAATAGAGTATGCCAGCCTCAAATATTTTAGGGATGGATGGGTTACAGCCTTGCAGGAGTTAAAAGTTGCTGAGAATTCTGAGTTATTCCAGCAACACACTCATGGCCCTCCTCCCTCTCCTGGAGAAGAAGAAGAGGATGAAGCTGCCTCAGATGAATCTTTTATGATGATTGGAGATCAGGTCCCTGCTGTTCCTGTTGTTCAACCTTGCTCCGAGCAACTCCAACCAACCAGCACTTCTGCCGAGCAGCTACCCTTGTCCTCCGAGCAACCAGTCACTTCCTCCAAACCTTCTGAGGAAGTTATAGGAAATAAGGAGAAGGTGTAAACTTATTTGGGCTTTTTTATTTTGTTACTTTCTTGAATGTAACTTTGGACTATGTATCTCTTCTTATGATGAATAAAAATTAGAACTTTGGTTGTTCGTCTTGACTTTCTCTTTAACTTGTTCTGTCTGCATCATTATTGATACTTTTTATTTCTTCTCTTTGTTAGTTTATGGCCAGGATGGAGCTCTTATCAGCTCATGACATAGAATTGATGAAGAAATGCAATGACTATTTTAAAGTTGGTCATGCAGATCTTAATGAGGCTCAAATCATTGATATCCTTGGTTCAGACGCTTCTGAATGAGTAGTTAAAGCTTATCAATACTTAAAGTGCTTACTCGATCGTGCTGTTGCCAATAATGTGGCCTACTATGAGATGATTGAATATATCCAAGGAACTATCGAGGAACTCCAACAGTAATATAAAGAATCTTCTACCCTTTTGCACCAAGGATACAAGAAAAAATATCAACAATTGAGTGTTGACAAAGGGTATGACAAGTTTATCTCTGCTTATGGGAAGAAAGAGAGTGTTCTAAAGCTTGAAGTTGAAGAGCACAGGCATATCGCCAAGTTGTTGGAGCAGGAGAACATTGCTTTGTAAGAAGAGATAAAACAACTCAAATCTGCTGCATCTTCTTCGAGAGCCTTGATCCCTGTTAATGATGAAGGTTTTTCTTTCTTGGAGGTGGAAAATGCCAACTTACGAGATGAGTTGGAAACTTTGAAAAGAGCTGGACCCTCCACATCTACTCGTGGATGAGCAAGATCTTCTTCTCGTGGACGAGCAAGGTCTGGTCGGGTTTCTATTGAAGAAGCGAGAACTCAATCGGCCTTGGAGAATCATGCATTTCAGTTAATGGTGAAGAATCAAGCTTTGGCAGAAATGTCCAAGAAAATTCTGAATTTTACTGTCCAACTCTCTTCCTAGAGTTCTGCTTTGGAAAATAAGGAAATTCTGGCGAAGAGTCTCCACGAGCAACTAGAGAGGTTAACTTATCAGTTCCATAAACAACCCAGAGAGTTTTGGATGGCTGGGTATAATGAATCCCTTTACCATCTTGATGCTCGGATCCAGCAATCAAATAACGATGGGTACAAGCAAGGGTAGTTGAACGCACTGTGTGTGCTAAAATTGGAGCAGGGCCACTACTTATGGGATTATTATGACCCTAGAGTGCTTGATTTTCCCGTGCCTCCTTTTAAGCTTGACATCAGTTGGATTTCTACTCGGGTAATTCCTCAATGCTTAATCTCCAAGTATCTCGGTGATTACAGTCTTCATGAAAACTTTGAGATATCTCGCCCAGAGCGTTTGCTTGATCATCCCTCCGTAATAAATATTCAAATGCTGCGAGATCTAAATTTTATAAATTCCCCTTATGCATTAGATGATCCTCCTGCTGGGGTAGAACTTGTTTCAAAGGCAGAAGGGAAAAAACCAATAGAATAGTTTTTTTTTATGTAATGAAGTATATTTTTCACATCATATATAATTCTACTTGATTTGAATGAAGAAATTTTTAGTCTTTTGCCATTTTATTTTCTTCTAAATAATTTGTAGAATGTCCTTGCTTGTTGGTTGGTAAAGGTATATGTATATATTATACTTATCCCATTTGTTGTTTGATTATAATGACTTGTCACTCTTTGGGCCTAAGCAGTGGAATGATTTGCATCCCATGTTCTTGCTTAGTTTGGTACTAACCAACCGAAGTTGATTATAATTGATTTACCGACCAACCGAAGTTGGTGGTAATTAATTCCTGACCAACCAGAGTTGGTGGTAATTGATTCCCGACCAACCGGAGTTGGTGGTAATTAATTTCTGACCAACCGGAGTTGGTGGTAATTAGTTTGTCGACCAACCGGAGTTAATGGTAATTAGTTCCCGACTAATCGGAGTTGGTGGTAATTGATTCCCGACCAATTAGAGTTGGTGGTAATTGATTTTCGACCAACCAGAGTTGGTGGTAATTAGTTTGCCGACCAACCGAAGTTGGTGGTAATTAGTTCCCGACCAACCGGAGTTGGTGGCAATTGATTCTCGACCAATCAGAGTTGGTGGTAATTGATTTTCGACCAATCAGAGTTGGTGGTAATTAGTTTGCCGACCAACCGGAGTTGGTGGTAATTGATTTAGGGTTCGGTGTGTAGTGTGAATTGTTCTGGGAAAAAAAATTCAACAAAGAAAGAAACTGGGTGAAACATCACTTTATTCATACTGAAGAAACTGTATTACATAGGAATTTCAATTACTGATAATATTTGCGCAGATGCTCTTCATTTCATGCATTCTTGAATTTTTCTTCCTTCCAAAGTTTCAATCATGTATGTCCCTGGACGAACAACTTCTGTTACTTTGTAGGGTCCATGCCAATTGGCTTCCAGTTTGTTATTCTTTTGGATCACTTTCTTCAGCACATAATCACCTTCCTTCAAATCACACTTATTTACTCTTTTGTTATTGAACAAAGTTATTTGTTATTGATACGCTGCATTCCTGTTTGCTGCTTCTTCCCTAACTTCTTCGAGCATATTCAGGTCTAATCTTCTCATCAAATCACTGACAGGAGAATTGAAATTAAGAACCCTATGCGTGGGTAGACCCAATTCATCAGGTATGACAGCCTCACTCCCAAACGCCATCATGTATGGAGACTCTCCAGTTGCTGTTCGTGGTGTGGTACGATAAGCCCACAGTACAGAATGTAGCTCGTTAATCCAATTTCCTTTTGCATCATCTAGTCATTTCTTCAAACCATTCAACAACGTTCAGTTTGTCACCTCAGTTTGCCCATTGCTTTGGGGATGGCCTGGTGCAGAGTGGATCTTCAGTACATTGGATTGATGACAATATGCAAAAAATTCCTCGTTATCAAACTGGGTTCCATGGTCAGTAATGAATGCATGTGGTAGACCATATCTGCAGATAATATTCTTCCAAATAAATTGATAGACTTTGTCGTATGTCTTATCAATGAGAGGCTCAGCTTCCACCTATTTGGTAAAGTAATCCACAGCAACCACGAGGTATTTAAATCTTCCTCTAGTCGTTGGAAGTGGCCCAACCAAGTTTATTCCCCACATGGCGAATGGCCAAGGAGACGTAATGGGTGTTAACAATGCTTGGGGAGTTCTTCGAATAGAAGAGAAGCGTTGACATTTATCACACTTCTTGGCATAAAGCTACACAATCAGCTCTCATCGTCGACCAGTAATACCCCTGCGTTGTTATTCTTTGCAAAAGCGTCCGACCTGCCACATGGGCTCCACAATACCCTTCATGAACCTCTTCGATCAAATCTTTCACTTCGGAGGGGTGGACACATCTTTGTAGCCCTGCTATAATTCCTCGTCTATATGAAATGCCATTGGTCAATACATAACGAGCAACTTTAAATTTGAGTTTCTTGGCTGTGAGTTTATTAGTTGGTAAACCCCCTCTTCAATATAAAACCTGATGGGGTCCATCCAAGATGGTCCCAAGTCAAGGGCGATGAAGTTTTATCGTTAAATCTTCGTCGATGCTCCGTCCAGCCAGGATTTCGATTGGGATTATTCTTCGTAGCTCGATGCGTGTGGCTGATGCTAATCGATCTAGGGCGTCTGCTCTCGCATTCTCTAATCTTGGTATTCTTATCAACTGAATTGCAGTAAAACTTGATACAACCTTCATTGCTTTCGCATGATACTTGACTATTAATTCTCCTTTTGCTGCATACATCCCTAAAATTTGATTTACGATTAACTGTGAATCACTGAATACAACGACTTGCTATGCCTTTATGGTTTTGTCCACACTTAGACCCACGATTATAGCTTCATATTCAGCCTCATTACTAGAAGCCTTAAATTGAAAGCACAGAGCATACTCCACATCAATCTCATCCGGACTGTTCAAAATAATCCCTTCTCCACTGCCTGTAGTGCACGAAGAGCCATCCACATACAAATTCCATATAAGTACCTTATCATCAAATTTTTTATCAGAGAGAGTTCCTCGGTGGAATATTTGATGCTTCCTTTTGTCCTCTTCCGGCACTTCTCGCTGCTCATTGATCATCTTCTCTTGCTCGTTTACCGACGTAAGTTGGTCGGGGTTTAAATTTGACGATCCTGTAATATCCACAGGTTGGTCTGTATTCAACTCTTGTTCTTCGGAGGCATCTTCTTGAGTAAACTCTGTAATAATATCCGCTACTGCCTGCCCTTTGAGCGACGATATAGGCTCATAAATTATATCATATTCACCAAGTTTTACTGCCTAGTACATCAATCTTCCCGATTTCTCCGATTTATGCAGGGCTTACCTTAATGGCATATCGGTGTACACCACTATAGTATGGGCTTGGAAGTATGGCCTCATTCTTCTGCTTGCTTCAATCAGTGCTAGTGCTAACTTCTCCAGCCTTGGATATCTGATTTCTGCTCCTCGGAAAGCCTTGCTGGTGTAATAGACTAGTTTTTATACCCCGTCCTCCAATCTTATCAACGCCGAACTCACTGCATTTTCTGAAACTGCTAGGTACAAGTATAGTTTTTCTCCCACTACTGGTCTAGATAATAATGGAGGCGTCCCTAGATATCTTTTAAGTTCTTGAAAGGCCTCCTCACATTCATCGTTCCACTCAAAAGTTTTTCGGAGTGTTTTGAAGAATGGGAGACATCTGTCTGTTGCTCGTGACACAAATCTGTTAAGTGCTGCAACTCGCCCTATGAGGCTTTGCACTTCCTTCTTCGTGGTTGGAGATCGCAGCTCCAATAGAGCCTTGATCTTTTCAGGGTTCGCCTCAATCCCTCATTGATTAATAATATATCTGAGAAACATACCTTCTCGTACCCCAAATATGCATTTGGTGGGATTCAACTTCCTTTGATATTTCTCTAGTTAATCAAAGGTCTGACCTAAGTCAACTAGATAATCGACAGCTTTCTTGATCTTCGTCATCATATCATCAACATAAACCTCTATGTTATGACTGATTTTCTCTGCAAACACCTTATTCATCATCCGCTGATATGTTGCACCTGCATTTTTAAGTCCAAAAGGCATAACATTATAGCAATAAGTTCCTCTTGGGGCGATAAAAGAGGTACTCTTCCTGTCCTCATGCTTCATCTTAATCTGGTTGTAACCAGAATAAGCATCCATGAAACTCAACAATTCATGCCCCGAGGTTTCATCCACTAGTTGATCGATTCGAGGTAAAGAAAAATGATCCTTTGGGCATGCCTTATTGAGATCGGTGAAGTCTACACACATCCTCCACTTGTTATTTTTCTTCTTCACCATCACCACATTTGCTAGCCAATTAGGATATTTGACATCTTCAATAAAAGAGGCTTTTTGTAGTTTTTTTACTTCTTCCTGTATAGCTTGGTTCTTCTCAGGACTGAACACTCTTCTTCGCTGCTTCACTGACTTGACTTCCTTGTTCACGTTGAGCTCGTGACACAGGAAACTCAGGTCTATCCCTGGCATGTCTTCATGACTCCACGCAAAAGTCTGCTTTCTGTGCCTTAGAAATCCTATCAATTCCTATTTTATTGATGCATCCAGTGATGCACTAATTTGAGTTGTTCGTTCTGGGTGCTCGTCGTCCAGAATGATATTTTCTGTAGCCTCCATGACCTGGCCCTTCACGAGCTGAGACTCGTCTCTAGGGTCTAACATTTCAATCTCTGCATCTTCTATTTCATCCACTGATCGGTAGTAGTCTTCTTCCTGGATTCTTCACATTCTTCCTGTTCGGCAGATAAATAGTAGCATTCCCGAGTTACTTTCTGGTCGCCTTTCACAACTCTCACTCCAAAATTGGTTGGGAATTTTAAACATGGATGTACAGTAGATGGTACCGCTTCGAACTTCTTCATACCTACTCTTCCTATGATGATATTGTAAGTTGATTGGACATTTTTATCCATTATAAAAAAGCGTACTCTTTCTGTTCGACAAGCAGGCCATGTACCAATAAGCATATCCAACTTGATCGTCCTAAGTGGAAAAACCTTCTCTCCAGTAAAGCCAAGGAGGGGTCTATGATATGGATCCAACTGGGCTAGCTTCAGATTCAAACTATCAAAGCGTGAATAGAACATGATATCTGCCGAGCTACCATTATCCACTAGTACTCTTAAAATCACCATTTCCTTCATTCTCATCTTGATCACCAATGGATCATCATGAGGATATAGTACACCTTCCAGGTCGTTCTTAGAGAAACCAATGACCAATTTGTCTTTATTCACCTTCCTCGGGTTATCATCTTCAGCTAGATTTATTCGCTGAATGTACGAGCAAGCTTGAGCCTCATTGAGGTAAGCTTTCCTCTCTGCAGTCATATCCCTACCTCCTGCATCTTCACCTGTAATAAAATTACATTCAAATGATCCAAAATGGATTGAAAATACCTCACGTTCTGGCTGCCTTGGTCTTTTGGGGAGATCGGGGTCATCTTGGTCATCTTCTGGATCTTCTTCGTAACTTCTCTTCTTGTCTTCTTTTGCTCGACGAGGAGATCTAGACCTTTGCCTTGCTCGGTCATTGACCTTTCCACCATTTCGGTGATCAACATACTCGGTCAATTTTCCTCGCCTGATGAGCTCTTCAATTTCATTCTGGAGAGCTATGCAATGCTTGGTAGTGTGACTATGGTCTTTATGGAACTCGCAATATTTGGACTTATTCCTCTTATCAGGATCTGCTTTTATTTTTTCTGGCTAGTTTTGCTCCTCGCTGTTCTTGATCTCTTCCAAAATGTGGTTTATATCTACCTTCAAAGGAGTATAATTTCTAAATTTCTTCAGCTGTTCCAGTGCTTACTTTGCTTTCAACTACCTATTGCCATCGTTATTCTTTTGATCCTTCTTCTCAGTCTTATCAGCCTCGACCTTGGTCTGCTTAGTGTCTGTATTCTTCTTCGCATCCATAGCTTCCTCGGCATTCATGATTTTGGCTATTTTTGCCATCAGTTCAGCCATGGTCCTAGGCGGATCTTTGGTTAAAGTGTAGTACAATTTATCTGGCAACAGTCCGCTTATTAGAGCAGTAATTGCTATTTTCTCCTCGTAATCAATTACCTCAAGTTTCTCATGTTTGAAATAAGTAATATAGTCCCTGGTGCTTTCACCTGTCTTCTGTCTAACACTTAGTAAGTGTGCTACTCGTTTGACTGGTTTTGCTCCAAAACAGAAGTTCCCAATAAAGAGCTCTGCCAGTTGAAAGAAAGTCGCGATCTTCCCCCAAGGAAGGTTGTTGTACCATATCTGTGCAGATCGGTAAGAGTTCCTGAAAATGCCATGCATCTCATCTCGTCTGGTACTGCATAGATATCGGTAGCAGCTTGGTATTGTTTTATATGAATGACAGGATTAGTTTTTCCATCATATTTAGACATCACCATAGGAGCTTTGAATTTTGATGGTGTGGGAAAATCCACAATTTCCTGTACAAATGGTGTCCCTTGGACAAAAGTTCTTTGTAGGGGATTCTTAGCTTTAACTATTTCCCCTAATCCGTCCTCCAATCTCTGAATATAGCCCTTTCATGCATCGTTTCCCTCTTTGGGCCTATTGGTTCGAGCAACTGATCGTGTTGAATTTGCCTCTTGGGATCTTTCATTACGAGCAGTTGGTCGTGATTGAGCAGAGCCTTCCCTTAGATCGGATGGTCGTTGAGAGTTCCTCGACGCAATTCCAGGAGGGCTTTTATTCCTCCTAGGGCCCAAACGATCAAAAGGAGAGACTCTACTCAACCTTTCTAGAGCACTGGTCCTTTCCAGAGATAGAGTGATGTTTCGTTGAGAATCTGTAGCTCGCACTGAGGAAGTCCGACCAGGATGATAAGAAGGATCATTAGATCTTTTAGTATGATATGAATCGGTGCGTCTGGATCGAGATTCCTCTGGGAGTGGCGTTCGCCTAGTTCGCAAAGAAGGTAAAAGGGTATTTCTCTGAACACTTCGTTGTCCTGATTGAGCCGACACTCCACCTTGAATAGTTTGTATAAGTTGTCGCATGGTTTCTTACATGGACGTCTGGCCTTAGGCCAGATTAGCCATTATACCAGCCAGATCTTGAACATTTGGGGGAGTAAAAAGGTTCGGAGGGACCCCAGTGCTTCGATTACTGGATTCAGGATTATCATCCATAGATCATGAATTATTTTTATGAAAAACGATAATTACAGTCGTTTCCCACAGACGACGCCAATCTGTTGATGTAAAAAAATATATTATCTCTAATTAATCAATCACAGATAAAATAAATAAGACAAAAGATTTTTAAAGTGGTTCAGCCTTATAAGAATGGCCTACGTCTACTGTTTTTATATTGCTGACTGTTTGACTGGA
Organism: Sambucus nigra; assembly: GCA_949130495.1. Lineage (NCBI taxonomy): Eukaryota > Viridiplantae > Streptophyta > Magnoliopsida > Dipsacales > Adoxaceae > Sambucus > Sambucus nigra. The sequence continues at coordinate 88,230,154 of OX422211.1, forward strand.
ATTCTCGATAAGTGTTTTGCCAAGAGATCCAGAGTCCCCTTCTAATGAGGAGGTTACAATGTATTTATAGCCTTGAGGATGTACATGTGAAGGGACAATACGCTGTTATCGAGCAGACATATACATCTGTACGATCATAATGAGCATTTAATGCGCAGTCTTTTTGATTCTTCTGATTTGGATGCTTTGTACGTTGAGTTGCTCGGACCGCCTGAGTTGCTCGGTACGCTTAAGTTGCTCGGAGCCTTAAGCTCCTCGGGGCGCCTAAGCTGCTCGGTATGATTGAGTTGCTCGGGGCGCTTAAGTAGCTCGGCGACAGTATGTTGTTTGTGAAAGTGTTTGTAATTGCCACGTACGTTGACACGTGTCTTCATACGAATGGTCCATGTCAGAAGATTAAATTTGGTATCAACAATTGTATTCTGAGATATTTTAATTATTTGAATTTGTACTATTCCATCTTTTTAATAAATGCCGATTAGGACTTTTCCATTTATTGATTTATTCCAAATTTTTTTTTTACTTTTTAATTTTTTTTAAATAATATATATTTTAAATATATGTTGATGAAGTTTCATTATTTAAAAAATAAAATTGATCATAAAAAGTGAGGGGAAAATACAAAATGTGAATAGTGCTAACAGTTTTGATGAAAAGTTAACAGAACGGAGGTGTATTATAATTTTTTTAAAAAGTGGGAGTGTATTACAAAACTGATCATAAAAGTAGAGGAAAAAATCAAAATAACCTTGTGTGTGTGTAAAGATATCATCACAACACAACGTCGACATTTGTCGTCCCCATATAAGGACACGCGTACACTTTATTAATGTGTTAGCCATTTTTTAATTTTGAATTATCTAGATTAATATAGGCACATATGTATTTAGTTAATGCATGCATTTAGTTGGTTTATGTATATTGACACATATGTATTTGGTCAATACATGCATTTAGTTGGTTCATGCATTAGGAGGATCATGTATAGAAGTTTAAATATGGAATATTCAAACCATTATTTCAATTTTTTATGGTATATATAACCCTTTCACTCTTTACTTTTATTTATTTGATGTTTTCAATTTAACATCGTATGAAAGGGACCGATATGAATTTACTACTGGCACAAATGGGAGATTATGAAGAAGATAATAACACTTTATCTGGTGTGTACGAGGGAGAAAAGCTTAGACAGTCTAAGAAACACTTTGGGGTATCCAAGACATGTTTAAGGTCAACAACAATCTCACTCCGGTGAGTGGCATTTTTGGTATATAAATATTGCCTTAAATAAGGGTGTTCATTATCCTATGTTAAATATATTTTCAATATGCCTTAACTATATTCTGTTTCACAATGTAAGTCTTCAAAAAGTAATATTTTATGGCCACGCGTGTAGTTTCTATATAGTTTTTAGGTTGTAGTCCCACTAGAAGAAGTTTTAATTATCACATATTCCATGTATTTTTATAATTGTAATTAGTTTCATAACCTATCGTAACTGGCACTAACCGCCCTTTTTCATTTCCTTAAGAAATGACACGTCCCATGAACTTGTTAACCATGTGATAGGACCAGTAACTAAAAATAAAAATATATGGGATTAGATGCAATTAAATCATCCCGAATGGGACTATATGTCTATATATAATATAGTAAAATTTTGTACTTTTAAACCATCTCATTGTGTCATGTGTTAACATTTGAAGATTCCACTTTTACCACTTTCGTCAATCTCTTTCCCTTCATTGATGTATCTTTTTTTCCTATTTATCTCTTAGTGATTTTATTATTCTCACTTATATCTCTCCCCTCATTTATCTATTTTTCTCCACCTTTCATGTATCTCTCTTTTTACGTTAAAGAATTATTTTTAATGAAAAAAATGCTATTTTTACTTACATTTCTTATCCCCTGTTCTTATCGGGTGCATTAAATGCATGGTGGAACATAACTACTCGATTTCATGAAACAAATAATTGGAATAATAAAACAATAATTATATGCATGTCGCACCTGTGGCCATCCTCGTATCCTTACGAAGGGAGAGATAGATGATGAGAGGGGGTGTCATCTCTGTGGTGAGAGGATTTTGGTCCCGTGCATCCCTTTCGGGAGCGCTTCGGCCATCGTCGGTGATGTGTGAGGTGAAAAATGTTGAGAGATGGAGTCGCCAGCCTATTTTACTCAAAATAGATAAAAGAAGGTGGAACCGTCCCAAAGGACAGCATCCAAATACATACTGATACATATGAAACCAAAATTGATTCAAAAAGGGTTCGGAAGCTAAGTTACGAAATGGGAAGGTGTTAGGCACCCATTCTGCCCTTGCGGTCTCTCATGGATTGTTGCTATTTTCTTTTATTCCCCGTGATATGTGTGCATGTGTATATGTAGTGGAGATAGGAATCATCGACTTGTATCATGGAAAAGATAAAGTGAGTCATCCATTGGAATGTTCCTAAAAGTAATATTAGAAAATATGATTTACGTGGTTATCCTTGCGTTAATCGTTATAAAGGAATGATAATGCATGTGGAATAATACGTCACTAAGAACAAATATATGTATATGTAAATATATAGATTGTAGGAGAATTAAGTTAAAGAATATAGAAAAATAATAAAAATGGAAGGAATAGGACTCGAGTCTCGAGTTTTACCCCGAGACGCCTAAGTAGCCTTTAGAGGCATCAAAGTCCATGTAGTTTGTATGCAAAACGAGGGGTGGGATTTATCCCATAAATCCAACCGGGGACTTCTCTTATATATGTGTGTGTGTAAAAAAAAGTGTTTTAGTTGTGAGAAAAGTGTGAGAATTCCCATTTGGAATTTATGAGCAAACCTCTTTTTCTTATTTTTTTTGGGTTTTATTTATATGAAAATAAGTGATGTGCAATAATAGTAAATAAAAGTATATTAGGATATGTGAGATGGAGAGAATAAAAGTGGTAAGTAATAAAGTAAGTTAATGCGAATTTAGGAGAATTTGAGAGAGTTGGACCTTCTTTAAGATCTTGAGCTTGATCTTGAATGTTGGAGAGCATCCCTTGCACTTGGGTGATGATGAAGGGTAGTTAACTCACCAAGTTTGGTGAAAAAGATGATGAAAAGTGAAGGTTGGAAAAGGATTTGGATGTGGAAATCACGCTGACTTCGAGAGAGGTTTTCTGAGTTCACTGAGAGTGATGGATTTCAAATCTTGGGTTTTTTTGCAATGCAGTCGGGCCCTACTTTTTATAGGCCTAGGGCATTGTCGATCGGTATAGGCCTAATCCTGCTAATCGGCAGGAGTTTTTAGGCACACTGCCGATAGGCAGGGTTTGGAACCTGCCGTTTGGCAGTCTCTTTTAGGTTCTTTCGAAAAAATGGTCGTAAAATGCAAACTGTTGATCCGAATCGTTCACGGGGAGAACTGCAGGAAAGGTAATTCAGACACCTTCGAAAGTCTTTGGACTGTTCTCAGGTCCGGGAGTTGACTTTGGGTCAAATGTGGCTCGGAAGCGCTCATTAGTCCTTTGGACGGGGGATTGTTGGACCCAAACGGATCGTTCGTCCGCATGGTAAGTCAGAATCGCGCACGGGGCGGACCCTTGGAAAGGTTAGGAGATGTACTTCGACATTCCAAAGAGCTTGACTTAGTTTGAGGAGTTGACTTTGGTCAACCGGGGCCTGGAAGTGTTCGGTGACATTTCGGAGTAAAACGGATCGTTTATCCGTACCGTAAGTCAGAATTTTGCACGGGGCGGACTGTTGGAAAGGGGATTCAGCGCCCTTTGAAGATTTATTCAGTCTCGGTCAATATAAAGAGTTGATTTGGGTCAAACGAAGCCCGAAATCATTCGATGACCTCCTGATCAAGTTTCGAGGGAAAACGGGTCGTTCGTCTGTACCGTAAGTCAGAATTGCGCATGGGGTGGACTGTTGGAAAGGGATTTCAGCGCCCTTTGAAGATTCATTCAATCTCGATCGAGCTGAAGAGTTTGACTTTTGGTCAAACGGTTCCTGGGAGTGCCTGATGGCCTCTAGGTTAGTACTCGGGGTATGACTTAGGTTTGTAGTGATGAAAGGAGTTGCTAGGGACCTAAGGAGAGGTTAGGGGGGTTGCTAGAATGGGGTGTATATAGATCCCCTCGACGGGTGAGTTTGGAACAAACGAAAGCCGTCAAATAGACACCGTATAATGCCTTTGAAAGAGGTCGATTCTGCAGACCTAAGGGTGAGGATAACCGATTCAGAGGGTCGAGGCCGATTCTGAGGACCTAAGCATGAGGATGACCGATTCCGTGTAGAAGCCAATTATGAGGGCTTAGGTTGTGATGACCAATTCTGCGGATCGAAGTCAATTCTGAGGGCTTAGGCTGTGATGACCAATTCTGCAGGTCGAAGCCAATTCTGAGGGCTTAGATTGAGGTGACCAATTCTGCAGGTCGAAGCTAATTCCGAGGGCTTAAATTATGATGACCAATTTTGCAGGTCGAAGCCAATTCTGAGGGCTTAAATTGAGGTGTCCAATTCTGCGGGTCAAAGCCAATTCTGAGGGCTTAAATTGAGATGACCAATTCTTCGGGTCGAAGCCGATTCTGAGGGCTTAGGTTGAGATGACCAATTTTGTGGGTCGAAGCCAATTCCGAGGGCTTAAATTGAGGTGACCAATTCTGCGGGTCGAAGCCAATTCTGAGGGCTTAAATTAAGATGACCATTTCTGCGTGTCGAAGCCAATTCTGAGGGCTTAGGTTGTGATGACCAATTCTGCGGGTCGAAGCCAATTCTGAGGGCTTAGGTTGTGATGACCAATTCTGCAGGTCAAAGCCAATTCTGAGGGATTAAATTGAGGTGACCAATTCTACTGGTCGAAGCCAATTCTGAGGGCTTAAATTGTGATGACCAATTGATTAGGCATAAATTTTTCCCATTTATACCCTTAATTTAGAGGCTTTTATCACTCCACGAAGTGTAATTCAAGTGGATTTATATCACATCATTACTATTGATAAGTTTCTAATGAGTACGTCGAGTTTTGTGTGGTCTTCATCTATTTTACAGGTGTTCAGTGTTTTAATCCGATTTCCGTACTAAGAGCTTCAAAGAAGTACAAGAAGGAAAGGTTTCTGCAAAAGCTGATAAGATGGAACTGAACCCAAGGGAAAGAAAAAGAACTGATTCCATCCTGGGGAAGTTCATGCAAAGACTGTCAAGATAGAACCAAACCGAAGGGAGGAAATAACGAACCGATCCTACACCTAGAAAACTTCATGTGCAGAGTTAACAAGATGGAACTGAACTGAAGGGAGGAAAAAAAGAATCGATCCGGTGCTCGAAGAATTCTCTGTAAAGGCTGTCAAAAATAGAACCGAACCAAACTGAACTGAACCAAACTGAACCCCTTAACAGGATCGGTTCTGTTATCGATTATCCGAACTTATCCATTTGTAAAAATTAGAATCCTACTTTGTTCAAACTCTTTTATTTCGTAGAATATATATTGTAAACTCCTCCCAATATATTAGGAGGCTTCTACTTCGTTAATGAAGTACTTTGTAATTAGTTTTAGAGGAGAGTAACATGTAAACCCTAGTTTTGATTCCAGTAGCAATTCAAGTAAATTTCTTCCAATTCCTTCTTTAATTATTGCAGTAATTGTTTTATTAGTAAGTATTTTTTTATTCTCTTCATCTTCATTCAGTATTAAAAATATTTTCTTTCATTCCAAATGTGTTGTCTTCATCTATTCATATGTCCGGCTAGATTCTTAAGGTCGGGATGCATGAACTCAACCTGATGTGATAGTTGTATGTGTATAAAATTAATCCTCTAAATTTAATGATTTATTACGACCGTATTGCGTAGAAACGCGATAATTATAGATCTTTGGATCTCGTCTGCTTCAAGGTAACCGGGATTCTTCAGAATGCAATTCGAGTGTAACTCTCGCAATACCGATTTACTCGTCCTCTGATTATGCATGGTGTGGGCTTGAACCTACCCCCACCTAGTTTTATCCATGATAATTGAAGTTGATAAAGCTAAAATAGATGTCATAGCTGACTTACCCCCACCTAAATCGCTGCAAGACATGCACTCCTTCTTGGGCCACGCGGGGTTTTATCGACGGTTCATTAAGGACTTTAGCGCCATATCTAGACCCTTAAGTAGTCTCCTCATGAAGGACACCCCATTTGAGTGGACAAAAGCATGCCATAGCGCTTTTGAAAAACTAAAAACCATGCTTGTGTCCGCTCCTATCATGCAAGTTACGGATTGGTCCTTACAATTCGAGCTTATGTGTGATGCTAGCGATTATGCGATAGGGGCTGTTTTGGGGCAAAGAAAATATAATAAGGCTCATGTCATCTACTACGCTATCCGAACTCTTATCGGACCACAACTCAATTACTCCACTACAGAGAAGGAGTTGCTAGCGGTAGTTTTTTCTCTTGACAAATTTCGGTCCTATCTTATCGATTCACCCATCATTTGCTTCACCGTCCATGCGGCATTGAAATACCTACTTGTGAAGAAAGATGCAAAGTCGTGCCTCATAAGGTGGATCCTACTCTTATAAGAGTTTAATCTCTCCATTAAAGACAAAAAAGGAGTAGAAAATGTCTTTACCGACCACTTATCACGGCTTTCGTCCGACGTACCTAGTGATCCGATTCCCATAGACGAATATTTTTTGAATGAGAAACTTTTTGCTACCTCTTCTTTCCCCTGGTTTGTGGATATAGTGAACTACCTTGTCACGGGAGCCGTCCCTCCCGATTGGACACCACAAGATAAGAAGAGGCTCATCACTTAATCGCGCATATTTTTCTATGACGATCCTTTCCTTTTTAAATATTAAGCCGACCAGATCATCTGACGATGTATACCGGATGATGAGATCCCGAAAGTAATCCAATTCTGTCATTCGAAAGCTTGTGGAGGCCACTTTTTGACAAAAAATACGACCGCTAAGATTCTTCAATGCGGACTCTATTGGCCCACACTTTTCTTGGATGTGAACAATTGTTGCAAATTTTGCGATAGGTGTCAACGGATGGGGGCGATTACCCGACGAGACATGATGCCATTAACCCCAATACTCATTATTGAGATCTTCGACTACTGGGGTATTGGCTTCATGGGTCCTTTACCCCAATCCTTTGGTTTCCTATACATCTTGGTCGTGGTAGATTACGTTTCTAAATGGGTAGAAGCTATATCTACCAAGACAAATGACAATAAATAGGTGATTAGGTTCCTATAGGAACACATACTTTCCCGCTTCGGTGCTCCTAAAGCGATAATTAGTGATAATGGCACGCACTTTTGCAACAGGCCATTCGCGAAGCTCATGAGAAAGTATGGCGTCGTTCACAAGGTTGGAATGACCTATCACCCACAAACGAATGGACATGCCAAATTAATGAATTGGGAAATTAAGAACATTCTTGAGAAGACCGTTAATCCCACTCGAAAAGATTGGTTACTTCGATTGAACGATTCACTATGGGCCTATTGTACCGCATAAAAAAATCCACTCGGCATGTCCCCATTCTGCTTTGTGTATGGCAAACCTTTCCATCTTCCCGTTGAATTAGAGCACAAGGCATATTGGGCAATTAAGAAGTTGAATTATGACATGGATAAAGCCGTTGAAGCTCGTAAGCTTCAACTAAATGAGTTAGAGAGATACGCAATGATGCATATAAGAATGCAAAAATTTCCAAAGAAAGGATGAAACTCGCTCACGATAACATTATTCTACGCAAAGAGTTTCTTCTAGGATAAAAAATGCTTCTCTATAACTCTCGACTTCAGCTATTTTCGGGAAAGTTGTGGTCACAATGGTCTGGCCCGTTCATTGTAAAGAATGCATTCCCTCATGGAGATATGGAATTAGACGATTTAAAAGGGGGAATACATTCAAGGTTAATGGACAACGCCTAAAGCCATATATAGAGGCGCGTGTGGAAAAAGTCGACACCGTTTGGTTGTCGGACCCCGTTTACAGGGTCGACTGAGCTTGAAAGAGAGGTCGTCGCACCCCCGATGCGTATGGGGTGATTTCTTGTATATAGTAGTTGTGCTTCGGTAGATTAGGCTGAGTCCGTAGGTAGGTTACATGGGGTTAGGTTTAAGATCATGCATTTTAACACATACTTCGTGAGGGTGTTGCTAAAGCCAAGTGGGTAAATAAGTGAGAAAGTGTTCAGAAAGTCGAGAGGTTGTAATTCTAGTGCAGCAGTCTGAGAAAAAGGTTATGTTAAAGATGGAACCGAACTGAATCCCCAAACCGGATCGGTTCGATTTGGATAAATCGCAAAATAAAAAAAAATCCTCAGAACTTAAGTGAATCCCGAAACCGGATCGGTTCGGGTACTGCGATTTTGGTTCTTCCCGAGGAGCCTATTCCTCCCCCTATCCTTTCCCTTCCCTCAATTCTTCCCCCTCCCCCCCCCCCCCCCCCCCCAAAAAAAAAAAACATACACTCCCCTTTCCCTCCAAAAATCCCTCCACTCAACCCTCCCCACCACCTATAAAAACCCACCCCAATCCTACCCTTCCACTCACACCTCCACTCTCCCTTTCCTCTCCACAACCCTGTTATTTCATCTCCTAATTTCCAGCTTTCCTAATGGCCAATCCCTCTCTCCCCACAAAATATATGTCAACCGAAGTCCTGCCCAACAGCAATGGTGAATACCTTTCCCACATGGAGCACGTATGGTGCGAAAAGTTTTTTAGTTTCTCCCTCCAATTGCACATTGAGCGAGTTGTTAATTGGGTCGAGCTTCCCCGGCCCGTCACCACCCTTTTCAGCCGGAGGGGGTGGATGCAATACTTACAAGAACCTCACCATGTCGTGTGGGCGGATGAAGTTAGGTCCTTCTAACGCTATCTCGTCCGTACGGGCAAGTTTGAGTTCCAATCCTTTGTTGACGGCCACCCCATCCCATTCTCCTTAGCCATCCCCACCCACAAACTTGCTGACAAGGGCATTCCCCACCAAGAAATTTACGACTACCCAACCAATGCCCCCAATATTCCCAAATAGCAATGCATCGACCGGCTCACGCCAAATGATATTTGGGAACGGGGTACCTTCCCCGTGGGCCGCCTAAACGATAAGGCATGCATCACTTTCCATATAGTGTGCGCCAACTTGCTTCAAACCTCCAACGACTCGACGATGCGCCCTCGCCAAGTGACACTCGTGTACCACCTTTTCGACCCAAATTTCACACTAAATCTGGCTCGCATGCTTTACGCTGATATCCTTTACGCGGCCTGGGAGCAAAAAGGTGTGGTACCCCTCCCTTATGTCCGCCTCATTACTTCCCTCCTTGCCGATGCTGGTATCCACCCACCTCAAGCTTTCCCACACCTCCCTGAGCCCATTGAAAATGTATCCCACACTCGGAGTCCCAGCAAAGGGCTGCCATTTGAGCAGCCTGTTAGGTGATTAATTTAGAGGCCAAGGAGGAAATTCCTGTTGAAGAGCCCGTGGATGAGGACGTCGAGATGGGCGGGGCTGAAGAAGAAGAGTACAACGAGGATGATGATTCGGATTTCAAGCCCCCGGGTGCGGATTTTGATAGGGCCCTTGCAGCGGTGGAATCCTGTTTCGGACGGGTTCATCACTCAATACAACCGAGACCAGGCAACCTATCAAAAGGATCAAGAGGCCTATCGACGGAACACAAGTATGATGCATCAGCTCCAAGCCCACCTATATGTGCTCAACTTCGGTGGATCGCCCCCCACCTTCTTCTATGATCCCTACGATCCCAGCGTACCCGGACCCTCATATCCGCCACCCTAATGAAGCCCTTGTTTATTATTAGCTGTTTGTGTGTGTTGTGGTTGTTGTTTCCACAGTGTTGGTTGTGTGTTCTTCCTTACACCTTGTAACTCAGTTGTTATTTATCTATAAACATGCTACATTTCTGTTCATTTGTTTGTTTTATTTTCTCGCACTTTTAATTCGCTTTGAGTTAGATTTTAGTCCTTTTTGCATAAGGACATTGCAAAATTCTAAGTTAGGTGGGGTCACAAGTGCGTATTTCTAAAACTTCACAAATTTTCAAAAATGCCCAGAAATTTCAAAAAAATCATAAAATCTTGAAAAACAAAAAAATATTTTTTTGTTCAAAATAAATAAAAATTGGAATTCAAAATTTTCAAAAATATCATTAAAAGTCGGTTTAAAGTCTCAAATTGTAAAAACATAATGCACAAAGCGGAATTGACCAAAGATAGAAATTGAGTGAACGTAGGCGACTTAACGAATAAATGTGGAGATTAACAGCCCCGGTGAGATTCGAGCCTTTCATTTTTGTGAAATTTATAAATCAATCCAAGTTAATTGTTAACTCAAAAGTCCTTTTCAGCGTTAAATAAGTCGTCAGGGATCTCAATTCTTTCACTTTGATCGCTTATGAAAAATATGTGTGATATTGCCTTGAAAAATGTGCTAAAATTGATCTCTAAACTTAATTCGTCTCGAAACGAATATGGTAATGCAATTGGTATTTTGAACAATGAAGTGGGCCATCGTTTGTCACCCAAAAATATTGGCCAGAAAAAGTAGCAAAAAATTACCCCTTTGGTAACCCAAATTGAGCCGAATAAATTTTTCCCTTTCGTTTGACAACCCGCAAAACCCCAACTGGCCCGGAATTGTGAAAAGGGGACAATCCCAGAAATTAAGTCCGAAAAGTGCAGAAAAAGGGGCAAGAAAAAAAGTAGCGATGCTCAACAAAAATAGCAAGAAAAGAAAAGTGTGAAAAATAGAAAAAAAAATAAAAAATGAGCAAAAGCCCGGAAACGCACGAACGGACATCATAAGAAAACTTTCCAATTCCAGATTTTTCGTACCACTCTCATTATACCCAATACACCTTTAGCCCGAAAAATTCCTAATCGAGTCCAAAATTACGAAATTGATTATCGCGTGGAGAGCTAAAACACCAAAAGATAATAAAAGATAAAAAACGTGAATTAGAGGCAATATACTCGTTTTCTCATATCCGTAATCCAATGATGAGATCCGGTTACCATAAATTTCCATCTTTCAACTTGTGTGTGTGAACTTGGTTCCAATACATTTACTCTTATAAATCACGCATACCGAGAGAATAACCACATTCCGAGTGATTCGTTTGTGAGAGCATTCCATGAGATTTTGAAATCAAAACGAATTTTCGGATAAGTAACGTAATGGCCAATCGATGGAAATTCGCGGTTAAATTTTCGTCTTCACACACGCGGACCATGATTTGAGACTCTTGGACATGATTTGATGATGACTATTTTCAGGAAAAGTTTGAATTATACAATTTTTTGCATATTTTGAGTTTTCTTTGAGTCGAATTTTTTGGGTATATTCTCTGCAAACCCTCACGAGACATAACTCGTCTTACTAGGGTAATCTAGGGGTTTAAAGGCTTATTACATACGCTAAATGCAATCGCTCACCCCCGAAAGAGGTATTCTATCCCATTTTCGAGTTAGACCATGCTTTGATTCTTTTACATTGCTCGGGATGATCAAAGTTCTAAGTTAGGGGAGTTTGATTAGGCTTAAATTCTTCTCATTTATCCCCTTAATTTAGAGGATTTTATGGCTCCGCGAAGAGTAATTCAAGTGGATTTGTATCATATCATTACCATTGACAAGTTTTTAATGAGTACGCCGAGTTTCGTGTGTTATTCGTCTATTTCATAGGTGTTCAGTGTTTTAATCCGAGTTCCGTACCAAGAGCTTCAAAGAAGTACAAGAAGGAAAGGTTTTCACAAAAGCTAATAAGATGGAACCGAACCCAAGGGAAAGAAAAAGAACCGATTCCATCCTGAGGAAGTTCCTGCAAAGATTGTTAAGACAGAACCGAACCGAACCGAACCGAAGGGAGGAAATAATGAACCGATCCTACTGTGACAACCCGAATATAATTATGATAAATTATGTTTAAATCATGATTAGATTATGTGATATGGATAATATGTTATTAGTATATATAATGTTAAGTCATTATATTTAGTCTAATCCTAGCGTCATAAAGCATGAAATATTGAATTAGTTACAAATGTGAAAATTTGAAGTTTTCAGTAGGAATGTTCATGTTTAAGACTAGTTTTGACCTTTATGACATAACAATTGACTTGAGGTATAAACTAGATATTTGTATATATATGAGTTAGGTTTGTAACACAACAAACGGTCCATCGAACGGACATCTGAGTGGGAAGATATTGTCTTTTTACGAACAGGGGCTAAAGTAGTTATTTAGCCTTAAATGATATTTTGTTTTATATGATGCCACATGTTATAAATTGATTGGTTGGAGGTGGAGGTTGTTTTGACCGACTTAAACCCTTGATATATCCTCCTTTCTTCAGGAAACTCAGTTTGGGAGAGTTTTAAGTTGAGGAAAAACAATTGTGAGGGTTAGGAAGAAGAAAGTGAGGAGAAACATTCAAAAAAATTCATAGAAAATTACGTAAAAGCCCCTAAGGTAATTCCAACCATGAATCTTGTTATTTTTCTTGCATTTATGATTTATATGATATAAATCCTTGATTTGTTATTGACCTTTCATGCTCGGGTGCATATGTATGGATATATGCAAGTTTAAGTTAAGTTGAATGTACAAAACCCTAAAATTGCTTTGTTTAGAAACTTTATTTATTCAAACTTCCATATATTTTTGTATATTTACTGGAATTGATTGATTCAAATTGGAGATTAACCTGGACTCATATATCTATGAAATACCTAAAATCATGTTAAAATACCAAGAAATGAGTCTTTGGTGAGAGTTTTAAGTTCGGGTATGAAATCTGCCCTAAGGGTGAAAGTATGCATGCCATGTGTTCGATGTTTTGCTTGACATAGAAAACGAACCTTAAAAATTATGAAACTTTAATTTTGTATTGTTAAATATGTTTAATGATGTTGGATGAAATATCATAGAAATTTATGATGTATAAAAATTATGAAAATTCCTGGAAGTTGAATGAATGATAAAAGAGCCTATAGGGAAGATTTGTTATGTGGTAAAGAAATGGGCATATCTTGCTCTAGGAGACTTGAAATGATGTACCGTCTTTTGTATTGGAATACTAATATAATAAGGATTGAATTACCAAAAATAAATGAATGTATATTTGGTCTATGATTTGGATATGTTAAATGTATTAACATGATTTTGGATGGAACTTCACTTGTGATAAATGATTTGAATGGAATCATATGATGCTTATGGACTGAATTATGTTTAAATCATTGTTTGGATTATTAATATTCTTATGATGATACTAATATTGTAAGAATGATAGGAAGTGAAGAAGATTTGATTGGACAAGTACCAGATAAAGGCAAGGGAAAAGCCAGTTAAACTATCAAGGTGAGTGTACTTATGATTGTTTCATATATACAGATATATGAATATAGCTCTAAGAGAAGGATTTTTTTGAATACTTCGGTATTCAGGATTTGTTTGGATATTCAAATATCTAGGATTTGTTATTACCAATAGCAGAATTATTTGGATCTTATGATCCAGGATTTGTTATTGCCAATGGGCAGAATTATTTGGATCTTATGATCCAGGATTTGTTATTGCCAACGGGCATAATTATTTGGATCTTATGATCTAGGATTTTTTATTGCCAACATGCAGAATTATTTGGATCTTATGTCCACATATTCGATATAGAATTGTTATTCCATTGCAGGGAAAGAGTACCTCACTAAGCTTAATGCTTACGGTTTATATTTTAACAATTTCAGGTTCGTACGCTGCCAGCTAGGATACCATATGACCGGTAACTTTGAGAGTTGCACCGTTGGAGAGAGATGGGGTTTAAAAATGGGTATTTTATCGTTGTCACACTGAAGATTTTAATATACTCACACATTGTATATATTGATTTAGTATGGATTGAGTTGATCATAGTTAATCACAGTATTGTATGTCCGCTTAATTATGACTCTGATATTGATTTTTTGTATGGCACAAAAATAATATTATGTTCATTATGCACATTATGTAGGAAAATATTGATGAATGAATCATATTTCCAATGGGCTTAAGATTATAATCTAATTATTCTAATAACAAATGATTAGTATGGATATTCGGTTTGGGGTGTGACACCTACACCTGGAAAACTTCATGTGAAGAGTTAACAAGATGGAACTGAACCGAAGGGAGGAAAAAAGAACTGATCCGGTGCTCGAAGAATTCTCTATAAAGGCTGTCAAAGATGGAACCGAATCAAACCGAACCCCTTAACAGGATCGGTTCTATTATCGATTATCCGAACTTATCCATTTGTAAAAATTAGAATCCTACTTGGTTCAAACTCTTTTATTTCGTAGAATATATATTGTAAACTCCTCCCAACATATCAGGAGACTTCTACTTTGTGAAGGAAGCACTTTGTAATTTGTTTTAGAGGAGAATAACATGTAAAACCTAGTTTTGATTCCAGTAGAAATTCAAGTAAATTTCTTCCAATTCCTTCTTTAATTATTGCAGTAATTCTTTTATTAGTAAGTATTTTTGTATTCTCTTTATCTTCATTCAGTATTAAAAATGTTTTCTTTCATTCCAAATGTGTTGTCTTCATCTATTCATATATTCGACTAGATTCTTAAGGTCGGGATGTATGAACTCAACCTGATGTGATAGTTGTATGTGTATAAAATTAATCCTCTAAATTTAATGATTTATTACGACCGTATTGCATAGAAATGCGACAATTGTAGATTTTTGGATCTCGTCTGCTTCAAGGTAACCGGGATGCTTTAGAATGCAATTCGAGTGTAACTCTCGCAATATCGATTTACTCATCCTCTGATTATGTATGGTGCGGGCTTGAACCTTATATATGTAATGCTTGGGAGTACTAAATTTTGGGTCTACTTAATCACTTAAATTTACGATTAGTTTTATACCATCAATACTCTAGGGTTGAGAGATTGTATTCTCGTCATGTTTTTCTCATCATATAATTCAAGTTTTAGTTTAATCATCTCTAGTTTTTTAAGTAATTTAGAGTAATTGCATTTAGTTGTAGATATTTCATCATTCAAATCACCTTTTCCTTATTCTTAGAGTCAAAGTTAGGTTTCCTTCGTCTGTCCAACGTCGTTATAACTCGTTTGTCCTATTTTCCTGAGGATCGATACCTAACTTATCGAGTTATTACTAACGCGATAGGCTTGCACTTGAGCCTAAAGAGTACGCACTTCTGAGACACATTCTTAGTCGCGTCATCAATTCTGTGGGACGAAGCCAATTCTGAGGGGTTAAATTGAGGTGACCAATTCTGCGGGTCAAAGCCAATTTTGAGGGCTTAAATTAAGATGACCAATTCTGTGGGTCGAAGTCAATTCTGAGGGCTTAAATTGAGATAACCAATTCTTCTGGTCGAAGCCAATTCGGAGGGCTTAGGTTAAGATGACCAATTCTACGAGTCGATGCCAATTTTGAGGGCTTAAATTGAGGAGATCAATTCTACGGGTCGAAGCGAATTTTGAGGGCTTAAATTGTGATGATCAATTATGTGTGTGGAAGACAATTCTGAGGGCTTTAATTGAGATGACCAATTCTGCGGGTTGAAGCCAATTCTGAGGGCTTAAATTGAGATGACCAATTCTGCGGGTCGAAGCCAATTCCGAGGGCTTAAATTATGATGTTCTCGGGGAACTCTGTCGGGTAAATTACCTCGAGATTTTGATTTGATCTGGGGAGATGATTTCCGGGGAAATCTCCGTATCTTTTGGAGACTTTGCAAGGTAATAGGCAATTTGATGCTGTAAATTCCACTGGGGACGTGATTAGGTGGTCTATGGTTTGGAAGCTTTGCTCGGGGAGACTTTTGGGGGACAGAAGATAACTTGAGGTTTGGGATACTTCAGGGGTCCTCTAGGGATGTTGCTAGGGGGAGATTCTCTTGGATTTTGAGAATTTCGCTGGGAAAATAGGGGTTCCGCTTGAGGGAGTGTGAAATTTTTTTAGTGAAAATGTTTTAAACCTTCCCTTGGATTTTCAAGAAATTTCTGAGGATTTTTCAGGGTTTTCTGGTATTTTCTAGGAGTTTTTGTATTAAAATTTAAGGGGGGTGCCGGTCGTCATGGTGTAGAGGGTACCATTCGGCAGTGGAAATAACTTTTGAACTGCCTCGAGAAGGTAAAAGGTTAGTGCCTATCGGTAGGTTTGGATTCAGTGCCGATCAGCATGGCCTTTGGCTTCCTATAAAAAGGGGCGGGTTCCCCTCATTTTTCACAGTTTACTGCCTTCTCTCTCTCTGCGATTTTCTTCTGCGAATCTTTCTAACATTTTTCAACCCGAAAAATGGCCTCTTTTATGAGCATCGCGGTACACCGGGAGTGGTTGGATGTTGATAACTGAGAGAATGTGAAGTGGAGGGCTAGGGCGCCTCTTGCTTTGGGGAGTAAGAACTCTTTTGATGCATTTGAGCCAGTTACGGATGAGCAGACATTACTGCGGGAGTCGTCACATCATCGCTCTTCTAGGGTGGTGAACCCTGGTGGTTATATAAGTACAAAATGACTTTTGGTATTCTTTTTTTTTTTGGTGATTTCCTTTTTTCTTGGATTTCGACAAGGTCTTTTCTTTGACAGTCGGATGTTTCTTTGTTGACTATGGGTGCCCGCGGGACGACGGGGCTTAAGGATGTCTGGGAGCACCTTCCACCTGTGGTACGTTGGGTGGTATCATCAGCAGGTTTTGGGAGGCTGACGTCTGTGCTGGATGAGACGCCTCGTTCGACGGCGGTCTTATGTGGTCTGGGGGAGAGGTGGTGAGACACTACCCACACCTTCCATTTTGGCTTTGGGGAGATGACTGTGACTCCCATAGATGTGCAGCAGCTACTGGGGCTGGATTGTGATGGAGAGCAAATAGAGGTGGATCGCTCTTTGAGGGTGAGGCCGGAGGCGGTGCGGGCGACGCTCGGTGATGTGGGGAGGATAGTATCAGGGGATTCCATCCGTTTGTCGCTATTGAGGGATGTTTTACTGAGTAGGGTGATTGATGTGGAGGACGGGCTGCAGGTGAGGCAGATGGCCCGGTTGTTTATCTTGTTGATGTTGGGGGTGTAATACCCCGTATTTTTATTGCTTTTAAATTTGGGGATTTATTAAATTTTAATTGAGATATTAATTTAATATTAATCCGATTTTTTTTTTATATTTACTAGCGTGATGTGAGTTAGTAATTATTGGAAATTTGCTGAATATTACTGGACGAGTAAAGTAATATATGAAAGTTATTTTATTAAAATTGTCACCAGTAAATAAAATGACAATTATGGAAATTTAAGTATATGAGAGTTATTTTATTAAAATTGTCACGAGTAAATAAAATGGAAATTATGGAAATTTAAGTCAGGACGCCCCTGTGTCGTGTTGGGACTAAATTAGTATTATTAAAAGTGAATAAATTATAAGTCGCCCGTATGGTCATTTCGAGTGCGCCAATGTGTCCGGAAGGGTCGAGATAGTCAAAATAATATACCCGAGGGTTTAGTTTGGGTCTCGGGGCGTTTTTAGGCCTAATTAACATCCCGGGGGGGGGGGGGGGGCGTTTTAGACATTTTATATTTTTAGGCATGGAAACCCACGATTTTTCTAAGGTTATATCAGATGGTAGGAGTCATTTTCTAGGGTTAGAAGAACCATAAACCAAAAACGGCCATTGGAGAGGAAGAGGAGAGGCTTTCCAAGGAGTTCTAGGCCAAGAACTCCACCGTTTGCACCGCCGTCACCGCCAAACTTTAGATCGCGCAACGAGGATCACAACCACACCAAAATTCTCCACAAATCTGAGCCAAATATTTCTAGGCAAGTATCTATCTTGCTCTATTTCAGTTAATGTTTCAATGATATTAGTCTAGGGTTGGTTAGGACTAGTTTGTGAAAGAAAAACCTATTTTGGAGACTTGAATTTGCATGATGTGTAGGTAAAAGACGTATTCTGGAAATCAAATTCACATGTAGAGGTTGAACCACGAATTTGCATTAAGTTAGGAGTATAAAATCTGGGAAAAGAATGGGAAGAAACTAAACAAAAAAAATATTAGGGTTCTTGTAATTTTTCTGGATTTTAACCCTTTTAATTCGTTATAATTGATGAAAATTCGCATCCCTTACCTAGAATATCAATGCTTTGAGGATATAACACTTTTAGTATAAATTATTGGGAGTTTGGAAGTCAAATATGTTGGTTTGGATGATTTTGGAAGAAGATTCCCGTAACTGGTATTTCTGCAGTTTGGCCATAACTGCTTGATCGATCGACCGACCTAAGAGCATCGATCGATCAAGCCCTTGCCATAGATCGATCGATCCCTCCTGGCAGACTCATATTTCCCTTTTAAATGGTTGAATTCAATTTAAATGAGTAGTAATCTTTGGACATTCTTTTTAAAACATTTTGGGAGATAAAGAGGACCAGTAGGACTTGATAAAAATGGAGCATCTCATGTAAGACTAAATTAGGGTTAACGGGGAGTAAATTACACTTAAAAAATAGCGGGAAAAGGGTGAGACTCGTAAGGAAGTTACGTCGTTAAAATAAAAGAGTACTTACTGAAATTACATTTATGAAGATAGGATTTCACGAGTGTTACGAAATAAGTTGGAAAAATCCCATACATAAGAATAAAAGAGACAAACCGTTATACGAGAGCACCTAGTAATGTGCAATAAGAATAAATACCATATGTATGGGTCGTGGGTGTACCTAAATTAGAATTGGGAATAGTAGTATACATATATGACTGTGATTGTGTATATTATATACGTGTAAAAATCATGCCCGCGCTACTTACTATTACTGAGGTTATCGCGCTGGGACAGTCTTATCTCGATGTGACCTTTATGGGGGATATTGACTTGTACACTAGAACATAGGAATCCTTGGTACAGGCTATCAGATCGATAGTCAGACGGTCTAAGAGACGTGAGGGTATGTGCTGACCTTTTAGTGACTTGGAACTATGCTTCGCCTCAATTTGTATGTGTTTTGTGTTAATACAGTTCGAGAGTGATTCCGAACTAGTATTCCCTAAGTACGAGTAATACGGGGACTTGATAGCAGAGTATGCCAGCACCATAAATTTATGTGGGGTGCCGATAGTATTTATATATTACATGAGTGATATATATATATATATATATATATATATATATATATATATATATATATATATATATAAACTTGAAATTGGGAACTATCTACTGTGGCTGAAGGTAGGTAAGTAATGAATAATTATTTTAACTTGGGTATAAGTGTTTGAAAAAGTCCGAGACAATACTGAGAAACTTTACAATTAAATGAGGTTATGTGAGAACTTTGTTTTTAAAATTAATTTGCTTAACAACTAGAAATTGTCGGCATGAAACCTTGTGAGTAACTTAAGATAAGCTAAACTGTTGGGATAAATAGTGCGGTAGGTGTGAACATTAGAAGAGAGGTGAGAATTCTTCAAGAGAGTCCCGCATACTAATATGATTGTTACATTAGTAGGTAAGCATTTTAAATACTTGCTAAAATAATTTTTAAAACTGTTTTACAATCGGGCTCTGACCCGTTTTCTGTTATCTCTTCTCTTTTGTATATATATGTATATATTACAGGTGCCCAGCCACAGGGGCGTCATGCATAGGTTCTTTGGATTGGACGTGCTGTAGCTTATGTGGGAGTTGCAGGCCTTTGTTTTAGATGACCTCTTCATTGATTCAGTCCTTGTTATAGTTCTTCATAGTTAGGGCATGTGTTGCCCATTTCCCATTCAGTGTAGATTTATCCGAGATGTATGTTCATTTATTTTCAGTATTAGGTACTCTTTGGGTATTAACTCTTGTCAGGATAATTTCGTTTGTAATTAAAAATTTAGTTTGGTTAATCCAGATGGATGAATTCTTTTGTGTTGATTGCTATCTGTAGCACTTATGTGATTCTTAAACTGTTGGTGATTTAAAAGGTTTTCAAATTGGAATTTAATAAAAATGGAAATAAAGTTTTAAATTGTTTTGACACTTAGCTTAATTATTTAGGGTGTTTAAATTGGAAATTTTTTATTTTGCGACAGTGATGCTAAGAATGAACCAACTGTTCACCTTGATTTTAATTTAATAAAGGATTGATCGCCCGGTATTTAATTAGGCGGGGTGCCACAGGGGGGATTTCTGGTGGCGTCGAGCGGCGACGTCATCCACTTATGGTTTTTACCATACTTGAGGATGTTTTCGAACATCCCTCTCTATGATTGGGGGAGCCTAACTTTGGCGATCCTTTATTTTTCTCTGGATGCATTTAGCCGGTGCTTCTGGTAGACTTTTATTAGAGCCACGTATCTTCTTGAGGTATTCTTTAGTTTGTGTATTTTCCTTTCATGCATTCGCATTTTCCTTGTGCGTCTCTTTTTTATTGTGGATTCTTGTCTTTGGCAGACGTGGTTCTATGAGGTGATTGGGTGTAATACCCTGCTGATTTCTCTAACGGATGAGACTGTTGGGAACTTTTGTCGGTTGTATCGGTAGCGGAAAGCCAATCGGTAATCGAGGAAGTCTCTTTCTCTGGAGGCGGTGCGTCAGGTCTTGAATGGCTTGACCAGTGATAGGGTAAGAGTTTTTCTTCCTCAGTCTTGGTCTTTGTGTACTCTGATTCTGTATTAACTTGTATCTGCTGGGGATTTTTTTAGGTGATCTTTTACCCTTGGGGGACGACTGTTCAGGACACGGGATGGGGTGAATGCACAAATAAGGCATTTGCTGGCGCATGAGTTTAGACACTATTGGTATCTCAGGGAGAGGGTGGTTCGATAGATTGCTGAGGAGGAGGTGGTGGTGCTGCCTGCGAGGCCCCCTATGTTTATGAAGTAGCGACTGCTGCCAGAGGATGCGAGGATTACAACGATGATTGGCGATTTCTATATGTTTTATATCGATACGGCTATGCCGTATGATTATATAGACTTTTTGACGAGTTGGCTGATGGCGCCCAACATGTATGATGCACCGCCTTTCCCTTATGTGGTTTTGAGTTGTCCAATGGGGTCCTCCCACATCGGTGGTGGTCCATCGACATCTGCGGTGGCGGCGACTTCAGAGGTTCCCTTTGTGCGGTTGCATACCCCTTCATACAATATTCGGCGGGCTGATGGAGGGATGGTGCCTATGTTGCATCATCCTCATGCGATGGACCCGGAGGAGTTGGGCTTGACAAAGGAGGTTCTTCGTCCTTTGGTATACCTTTATGTTCTTCTCTTTTCCTTCCTTTTGGTTTCTTTTGATCTTCTCTTACTGTTTCTACCTTTTCTTGCAGCAAGTCCGGGTGTCCACCACTTAGCTGAGGGACATTAGGGACTGGATATCTTCGGCGAGTTCCCATATTCGATACGCAATTCCTATTCCTTCTTGCTTGGTGCCATCTGCGTCATCCGAGGAGGATTTTGATTCAGGTAGTGGTGGTGCGTCATCTCGCCATAGAGGAAAGAGAACGCGTCGCAGGTATGGAAGCTCTTAGGAAAAAGATGGGAAAGGGTAAGTGAGAGAGAGAGTGAGGGTTTGGGATGAGTCCCGCTGTTTTTCTACTTTTCTTTATTTTCCTTCAAAAATTATGTAACACGAAAAAATATCTATGCAATGCAAATTGAGTTTTTTTATTATCTTCTGTTAATGATGAATGAATGAATGCATGCATATGCGCTTTTTTACTTTGCTGCTGAGATCGTAAAAATAAATATTTTTGGAACTTTTAAAAGGAAGTTTTATTCACAATGAGGAATTATATAAAGATAAAAAGGGAATTTGAAATTATGTTTGAGAATATCAATTTATTGAGTTTTCTGATTTTGACAAAAGAGGAGAAAGGAAAATTTCCAAAAGTGGGGGGTTGTCGATCAGCAAGCCCCTTGTCCTGCCTATTGGCGGGTCAGCCCAGTCTAATAAATCAAGGCCATGATTGGTACTCTCTTCAGCCTTTAGTACCTTGTGGGGAAGGATTCCCTCCGATTTCTGCAAAGGTTGTGGCTTTTGTGAGGGTTTTCAAGTATAAAAAGGGATAAGGGTGGAGTGTTTTCATCATACCTTCACATTCTTCCTTTTCCAAATCCTTACTTGTTTACTATTTCTTGCAAGATGGATCTCTCTGGTAGTATTGAGTTTTCTAACTACCTCGAAGCTTTGGAAGCAATGTGCTCTTATAATGTTGACTATAATGCTTTTAACATGCGTCAAGTCTATTTATGGCATAATCGACCCATAGAATGGAACATGCTGATGGCGGCGGTAAATTTTTGGTACCCCGAAAACCATGTATTTTGTTATGTCTTGGAAGAAGTCTGTCCGACTTATGAGGAGTTTTCTGCCATGTTGGTTGTCAATCCTATTGTGGCAGCTGTTATGCCTGAGTTTTCTCGGTCTCTCCGGGAGTTATTCGCTGGACTTCTCAGTGTCTCGCCCTCAGAGTGTAGATCTTTGGTTTCTGAATGAATGATCTCCCTTCCGGCGGTGCTGCGGTTTATGCATTTGCAGGAGGTTGGTGATATTGGATATGCAGGAGCCGTCGTTCTGGGCTTGGTTTTGAAATTACTGCTGGTGACTGGGGAACTGCTGGTGGAACCACAACTTGCAGTTATTACTTCATGGATGTCCTACCGTCACAATCCTACGACGGTGATACTGGCGGAGACTTTGAATGGCCTGGATGCCTTCCAAGAAGGTCGTTCTGACTTTTTAAGGGGTAGCCCTATGATGTTGTTCATGTGGTTGTTTGAAAGACTTCGCCTAGTGACTCCTCCGGAATACCCTTTGTCGGTTGTATCAAACTTCTTTTTACGCCATTTCATCAGCGTTGGCCTAAATATTGAGAGCTGGGAGGACTGGCTTGTGGAGCATGGGGCTCTAAGTCTGCACTGGTCAGTGCCTTGGTGGGGATAGTTGCTGCTTATTCTAGAGCTGGGGGAATACCCGTACGTTCTACTGGTCGATCTCAGACAGACCTCTTTCTATTTCCCTTGACGGCTTATGCTCTAATTTTACTGGGAGCAGATCGTGCCACCTCGGGCACTAAACTTCTTTCCGGTAGAAGATCTGACATAGCGTCTGTGCATGCGTCTTGATTCTTTATGGGAGATTCGGTGTCCATCGACCCATCCCTCTCAGTCTGTTGGGAGAGTTTGGCACATCCCTGGGGATTATATAAAGTGGTTATAGAAAAGAGTAGTTAGCAAGATGTTGGTAGTGGAGACCGAATAAAGGTGGCTTGCCTTATCTGATACCATAGAAGGAGGTGTGGTAGTTTTTTCGAGGCTGGTTCGAGCTTATCGATCCATGGAGTGTCTGCGGCACTCCATTCAGGTAGGGAAAGTTTGGGGACCTTAGGATGTAGATGATGACGGAGCGGGCTCCTCTGGTAACTGTGGATAGGACTCTTGGGGGAGTTTATTTTGTAATTGGGAATAAGTTTGGGAATTTATTTGGCTTTTTAAGAAGGTAGGGGGAAGGGAGTTAACCGTTCCTTTTCTCATGTAATTGCACTGTAACTTCTTGTTAGTGACATGAACAAGTTTTTAATCATCCAGCTGTGCCTTTTGATGAATTTTATATTTATCTATACTGATCACTAAGGTATGCATAATCCTTTTGTTCAAGTATATGTTATAATGAACTGTTGTTCTCGAAGATAAGAAAATAATAGTTTTTTGTGAAAAATAAATGGTCGTGCTCATGTAAGATGCATGAGCTGCCTACGTACCTCTGGGGGTTTTGAAATGTTTTTAATTTTTTTGAAAATGTTTTTTTGCAGAGGATCAGACCCACGTAGTTCTAGGTAGAGGGAAATTAAGATTTTTTTTAGAATAGAAGGGAGATGAGAAGATTCGTAGTGCATTGAGATTTTGGACTAGGGGTAGAGATTTTTGAGACGGTCCAGGTTGACAAGACGAGCCATCTTTTCTCCATCTAGTTCGGCGAGCATAGCGACACTGTCGAAAAAGATCTTCTTCACAATGTATGGGCCGCTCCAATAGGGCTTAAATTTCGCTCTGGGATCCCAGATGGGCTCTACTATTTCTTTGAGGCCTAAATCCCCTTCTTGGACACCGCGGTCCTTAACTCTCTTATTAAATGAATGCGCTATTCTATAATGGTACCCTTGTATGTGATATAGCGCTTTCAGTCTTCTTTTGTCCAAGAGTGATAGCTTATCGAGACGACTTTGATGCTAGTCCTCCTCACTGACTTGGCTTTCGAGCATGACACGAAGTGAAGGGGTTTTTAGCTCCACGGGTAGGAACGCTTCCATACCGTAGACTAGAGAGTAAGGGGTAGCCCAAGTAGAGGTTCGTATTGAGGTTCGGTATCCCCAGAGGACGCAAGGGATTCGGTCGGCCCAATCTTGACATTTTTCGATCATCTTACTAATGATGGCTTTGAGGTTTTTATTGCGGCCTCGAATGCACCGTTGTTCTGAGGTCGGTAGGGAGAAGATTTGTGTCTCTGAATTCGTACTCGTTGACCACTTCTGTGACTTCTGCCTTAAAATGCAACCCGTTATCTGACACTAGCTCGTACGGGACCCCATATCGACAGATGATGTTTTTCTTGATAAATTTGGCCACTTTCTTGGCGCTTAAAACTGCGTATGACTCGGCTTTAACCCATTTGGTGAAGTAATCAATGGAAACGAGGATGAACTCATGCCCGTTGGAAGCCTTGGGTGTAACCTTCCCTATGACGTCGATGCCCTAGGTGGAGAACGGCTAGGGAGAATTTATGTTGTATAATTTTCACGGAGGCAGGTGTTGAAGGTTGGAAAACTGTTGGCATTTGAGGTATCTTCGGACATAGGTTGTGCAATCCTGGACCATGGTGGTCCAGTAGTAGCCTTGTCGGATGATCTTCTTGGCAAGCATGTGACCGTTCATGTGGGGCCCATATTCCCCGTTGTGGATTTTCTGCATTATCTCTTCAATGTCAGCCCCTGCGATGCAGTGTAGATGGGTTCCATCGAAGTTTCTTTTGAACAGTGCTTTATGATAGATGATGTACTGGGTGATCAGTCTTTAGAGGGTTTCTCGGTCTTTCTTGTTGGAACCTTTGGGATACCTAACATGCTTGATGAGGTACCAGATATCATAGTACCAATAATTATCTAGCTCGGGATCTTCTTTGGTGATGAGCTCAATGTGGTAGCAATGGGTTAGTTTATCTTGCTTTTGAAATAGGAAGGGAGCCATTATTATTCCTTCAGGCATATCGACCATGGAGGCTAAGGTAGCAAGGGCATCGGCTAGGTTATTCTTTGCTCGAGGTAAGTTGTGGAAGGTGATGTCTTGGAATTGAGAGGCTAGTTATTCTAAGTGGGCATGGAAGGGTTGGAGCTTTTCGTCCTTGACTTTCCATTTTCTGAGCACTTGACCGATGATGAGGGAAGAATCCCCGTAGACATCTAGGCATTGAATACCTTTCTTGAGAGCGACTTTGAGGCCTACCGCAAACACCTCATATTCAGTCATGTTGTTGGTGCAGGGAAAATCCAATTTGATAGCGATGGGAGTGTGGGAGTCATCTGGGGCAATCAGAAGTATCCCAATGCCATATCCCTTTTATTGGCAGTACTGTCGAAGAACATTTTCCATCGAAGGTCATCTTGAGCGGTATAGAGGATTTTTTCATATGGGAATTCGGAGATCCAAACATCAGCTTCTTCTATGGGGTAGTCAGCGAGGTAGTCAGAGATGGCTCTTCCTTTCATGACTTTCTGTGTGATGTACACGATATCAATTTCGACTAGGAGCATCAACCATTGAGCCATTCGGCTGGATAAGGGGGGTTTCTCAAGTAGGTACTTGATGGGGTCCATTCGAAATACAAGTTTGATGGGGAAGACGAGCATGTAGTGTCGCAGCTTTTGGGTGACCCAAATAAGCGCGACACATGCCTTCTCCAAAGTAGTGTAGTTAACTTCGTACTCGGTCAATTTGTGACTGGAGTAATAGATGGCTCTTTTTTTACGAGAATTTTCAAGGTATTGGGTTAGTAAATCCCCAGCTACAGTGTCGGTTATAGTTAGGTATAAGAGCAAGGGGAGACCAAGTTGTGGTGGCATGAGTACCGGAGGTTGGGTTAGATATTGTTTGATTCGGTCAAAAGCTTCTTGGCAGGCCTCGTTCCAAACCTTGGTTGAATTATTTCGGAGGACTTTGAAAATAGGTTCGCAGATGGAGGTTAGCTGGCTGATGAACCGACTGATGTATTGCAATTTGCCATGGAAACCATAAACTTCTTTCTCCATTCCGGGATGTGGCATATCAAGTATGGGCTTCATCTTGGCAGGATCTGCTTCTATCCCCTTCTCACTAACCATGAATCCCAAGAGTTTTCCCTTTATAACATCGAAGATATATTTCTGTGGATTGAGTCTCATCTGATACAGTCGTAGTCGTTCAAAGAACTTTCGGAGGGCGGGGACATGACCTTCTCTAGTTTTGGATTTGATAATCATATCATCCACATAAGGCTCGACCTCTTTATGAATCAGATCGTGTAGGATGGTTGTGGCAACCCTCTGGTAGGTAGCTCCCGCATTCTTGAGACCAAATGGCATAATGGTGTAGCAAAAGGTTCCCTATGGGGTGATGAACGCGATATTTTCTTGGTGATCTGTATGCATTTTGATTTGGTTGTATCTGGCAAACCCATTGACGAATGACTTAGGAGCATGGCTGGATGTGTTGTCCATGACTATGTCGATATTGGGTAATGGGTAATCATCCTTTGGAGAGGCTTCACTCAAGTCCCGCTAGTCTACACCCTCTGAACCTTCCCTCCCAATTTCGGTACATGCACTATATTGGCTAGCCATGTGGGATATTCGATCACGTGAATGAAGCCCACATTCAGTTGTTTGACCACTTCTTCTTTGCTGCAGAGCTTTCTCAATTTTTGTTTAATCGACTTGTAGTCTGGGAGAGTGGGGATCTCATGTTGAGCTATTTCAGGATTAATGCTGGGCATATCGTTATAGGACCACGCAAAGACATCCACGAATTCCTTTAGTTATTCTTCGAGTTGTGCGCGCTCATGCCTATCAAGGGTAGCCCGTATCCTAATCTCGTGCAGTTAGCTACTAGAACCGAGGTTAACAATAACAGTTTCTTCTTCATTAATTTGAACATGGTTATGTTGTTTGTTATTAAACTTATTTAGATCAGTTAAGAATTCAGTTGTAAAATCATCATCATCAAAAGTTTGATTGGAATCTAAACAATTAATGTAAGGCACATCAAGATACTCAAAATCTTCATTTATTTTATTAATAGGAAAAACAACATTGAGAACCTCATCAAAGGAGGTCTCGATTACATTTGAGAAAGGATAGACAACAGAAGAAGAGATTGGGTAAACATTGGGGTTAGGTGGGATTTCAACAGGTAGAACTGGCGCAGCATGCCAGTTGAGAATAGGTGTATCAGTAGCTTTAATCAGGTGGGATAGATCCGGTGATATAGTGCCTGAATGAACCATGCAGAGTGTCAACCCAGTGTTTGTAAGTCAAACGAATCCTCAGAGTCGCTTCCCTCAAAATCTGCGATATCTTTGATGTGTGATTGTATATGGTGTTGGGAATTTTTAGCCCATGGGTTGCTATCTTTGAAAAAAGATCTCCATTCCAGGATTCATCTTCTTATTTGTATGGTCATACCATGGTTCCGAAAAGCCACAAAAGGGGAAGTCTTCACCCTTTTTGATGAATCGTCCATTCAAGGAATCACCTGGGATAGTCTGGATGCAATCTAATCTTCTATTTGGTCGAGACTGGCGGATTATTCCGAGCTCTTGTTATGATGGTTGATACCCCAAACCACATAGATGGAAAGATTTTTTCAGTTCAATGGGTTCAATTATCCTCTGCTGTCTTTGTTCTATCCCCACCGGGCATGAAGTGCATGTTTCTAAAGATCTGAATCACATTGACATTGCCATGAGGGTCATATTTTGGAAAAACCCTTTCTTTAAAATCGTCCCCTGCTGGGAGTAGAAGTGGCTCAACTTGGAATCCTAATAAGAGCATATCATTTGACCCGTGCTATATCTCAAGGATTGGATTGCTGGTACTTGCACCCTTGGCATTGTCATCGTCGCCCAAAATGGTGATGACTCGTCCGTCGGTGAAGAACTTTAATTTTTGATGGAGCGAGGAAGACACACTCTTGATACTGTGGAGCTAAGATCGTCCGAGCAACAGGTTGAAACAAGATGGGATGTCAATAACTTAGAATTCAACGACAGGGTTTATAGGGCCAACCCATATTACAAGTTTTATGGATCCCACGTACAGCAGCAGAGGTTGGAGCGAGATCACTTTCCTTCAGTCCTAAGCATTTGAAGGTTCTTAATGGGCAGACATTCAAAGCGGATCCATTATCGACAAGAAAGAGTGGTATGATCTTCCCCATAACTTCGACGGAGATGTTGAGTGCATGATTATGGTTTAGCCCGATTCTGGAGATTTTTTCTTCAAAAAAGGATAGTATTCGGGTAGAGGTCAAGGATCCGACTTAATTTATCGCTTCTTCTGGTGTGGTAGAAGGAGGAACTGTGGGTCCAGTGAGCAACTTGATCAAAGCATTTATGTGCAGCTGGGAAGATATGAACCCCCCCTAGAGTGATGTTAGCTTGAGTTTTCTTCAGTTGATCGAGGATCTTGCTCTCTTCGGGAGTCATATCTGGAATAAGAAGGTTTTCAACACCATTCCCTTTATCATTGGATGGTGGTAAGATTGAGATTTGGTAATGCCTTCCCGATCTGGTCATATGATTTACTGAAGAAGGGAAGAACATGAATCCCATTTCCTCGTCAATCTCGGGCTGTTCTGCCACCTTGTTTATTTCTCCTAGGAGTTATTCAAATGATATCATCCCATACATATCGGCTACCGAACCAGTTTTCTCTGAAGCTTGATCTTCGTTTGAAGCTCCAAATTCTTCCCCCCATCCGGAGGTAATAATTCTGGCTTTCCATGTAAAGTCAATGCATTCCACAACTTCAATGGCTTCTTCGTATAGGTCCTCCCATTCTGCGGGGAGGTTTAAGGGTGAAGGGACCAGGCGTCCTTATAACTTTAAGGTATCAAGTAACTCGGTCATGCTGTAAATATTATTGGTTTGTCTGAATAATTCTGCCATGATCTGGACAACGTCATCTAGGCTGACTTCATCGGTTGGTACTACCCAACTGTCTGACTCTCGGGCCCATTTTCGTGCTTCCAAGAATAGCGTACTGAACCTCTGGCAATCAATGATCATCCGTGAGGGCAATTTTAGCTCGAACTCTAGGAGTTAGTTTAATACTTCTGATAATTCTATACTTCCATTTTTAGAATGGGTACGGATAGAAATGCATGCTCTGGTAAGGAGTGACAGTGCCTAATCAACTAGTCTAACAGGGTGTAGGAGGAAATATGGTCAAGTTTAAAGAGGTTCAGGAGAGTATATGGGTGTGATTAGTGTTGAGGGATCAAATTCTGGGTTCTCTTCTAGGAAGATAGTATTGGCATGATTTGGGAGTGGGTTGTGAGTAGTGTTTGTCTTAGGATTGGCTGGTGGGGCAATAATACCCCGGTTAATTAGACCTTGGATTATGTTTCAGAGGTGAAAGCATTGGTCGGTGGCATGACCAGTAGTCTGATGAAAGGTGTAGTGGGCATCTGCCTTGAAGTTTCTGGGAAGTGGATTTGGTAATGGACGAGGGTCCAAGGGTTTGATGAGGTTTCGGCTTAACAGGGCTTGACAAACTTTGGAGAGGGGAGCATGGAGGTTGGTGTATTCCTTTCAGAATGGGACAGGGAAACTTTCTGGAGCCTATGAGGCGGTCGGTTGAGAGATATTATTGATGGTTAGGACTGCAGCACTGACAGGCTTATCATATTTTCTGGGAGCGAACTATCCGGACACTTTCTTTGGTTCAACTTCTATTTTAGCAAGACCTTCCTCGATTTATACTCCTGCTTCTCTGAGAGCTCGGAAGTGGGGGTAGTATTATCCTCCCATTGTTTCTTGGACATGGGGTAAGAAGTTCTTCTTTACAATGTTGACTTGTTCTTCTTCGGATGGTCGATTAGTCATGGTGGCTACTTTTTCCCTCCATTGGGCTATGAAGTTACTGACTAATTCCCCAAAGTTCTGTTTAAGCTGTTCTAAATCACGATGGGTGACCTCAAGCTCTTCATTGTATTTGTACCACGACATGAATTCTCGGGCTACATCCTCCCAGCTACGGATTCTCGACTCCTCGAGAGATAAAAACCATCGGAGGGCACTATCCTTCAAAGTTTGCTGAAATAATAGGGCCATCACTTCTTCAGAAATACCTAGAAGAGTCATAGGACGGTGATAACTGCAAAGATGAACAATCAGGGGTCCATTTCCTCCGAATTTCTCGATATTTGGCATCTTAAACTTCTCGGGTAACCTCACCTTAGGATAAGGAGACATGTGGGTGTAGTCCATGTAATTTTCAAAGATTCTGACTTGGTAGAACTTCTTAGTTAGCATCTTGAGATCTTTTTTAACCTTGTTCAACTCTTCCTCTTTTGGATGAATGATCATAGGCAAGTTAACCCTAGGCTGGGTAAGGTTTGGCATAGGAAGCTGGTCAGGCGGCGACCCGTTAGCCAGGAAGAGCACGTGGAGCGTGATGATACTCTTCGAGAACCCAGATAGGCTCGAGTGGACCCATAGCATGAGGGAATAGGGTCTCGGGCTCTTGAGGAACATGAACCTGGTTTCATTGCATCTCTCGAACCTCAGTCTGGAGGTTGTCAATTTTGGATACAGGCTGAGCTAAGATTACAGACAGATCTGGCAGCACAACTTGTACTTGATCTGTGTTATCTATGGAAAGAGGATGGATTCCAGACTCGGAAGAAGTAGCAGGGGAACGGACGAAACTCTGAAGTGATTTGACTGAAGACCGAAGCCAATAAGGAGCCAGGCCAAGGGCGTGAAATCGACCTGAGAAGGCGAAAAATGGGATTTATTTTTGGAGAAAAAGAATGAAAATATTTTTGATATTTTTTTTAGATTGAAAGACAATTTTTTTTTATTTTTAATAAAGAAAGGAAAAATGTTTTTGGATTTTTGATAAAGGAAGGAGGAATGTTTTTGGGAGACGGGTCTCAGCATGATTATTATAATTATTATGTTCTCACTTGTAGTAAATTCTCCAATATGCAAAAATGAAATGCCGGACGGGACCCGAGCCTGGAAAAGATGGGTTTGTAACATATGTAAAGCTATGGTTGGACTTGTGACCAGGCTCAAGGGCAGTGTCCCATTTTAACAATGCACGAAAATTTGGGCGGCAGGCCGACCTGAAATTTCGGCAAAGTTTTGGGTCGAAATCGACAATCTAACATGTGTGTCCTAGGCTTGACACCTATATGTGGGTATGCAGTTGGTTGGGTGAATTAGAAAGGGTTCCCCCCTTTAGCGTGGCTTCTACGATATATGTCTTTCTTTTGAGGGCAATCGGTATGTGTGGACAAGCCATTTGATATATCTGAGTGTACGTGAATTACCTCACTATATACCTCGTGGGGACGGTACGTGTGAGAGCGAATTCGATATACTCGGCGTACATAAACGAGTTCCCTACGATATACCTCCCGTTATGACTTCGGTCAAGCGGTACGATGTGGGGGAATTATTCGATATATGTCGAAGGTACTTGGCCAATGGAAGGTGAGAGTCATATTGCTTAGGCTAACTGCGCCCTGCCGGACCAGCGCCCATCACGAAGTGACCCTCCAGTTACGGGACAAGATTTGATCAATACCAATACTCTTTGGTGATAGCGTGCGAATCATGCATGATTCTCTTATTAGTATCTTATGATGAGAGTATCTTTCTTGATCATGCCAAACAGGGATCAAAGTACAAGTACCAATGGTATACTAAGTATGGATGGGTGATGCGTGCAACATGTGGATACACGTGATCCTAGGTGCACGTGGTGTGAAGTGTACATGGAGAATCTTCTACAAGTGTGAATAGAAGCATAAGTATGAGGTACACATGAATAATAAAAGGGGAACATGCAAAATAGGGGAATATATAAGAGAATAAAACACCTATGTAAATAGAGTTTAGCCTTAAAAAAAATCCCCAGCAGAGTTACCACTGTGGCCATCCCTGGATCCTCGCGGAGGGAGAGAGAGATGATGAGAGGGGGTGTCATCTCCATGGTGAGAGCATCCTGGTCCCGCGCATCCCTCTCGAGAGCGCTTTGGCCATCGTCGGTGATGTGTGAGGTGAAAATGTAGAGAGATGGAGTCGCCAGTTTATTTTGCTCAAAACAGACAAAAGAAGGCGGAGCCGTCCCAAAGGACAACATCCAAAGACATAGTGATACATATGAAACCAAAATTAATTCAAAAAGGGTTCGGAGGCTAAGTTACGAAATGGGAAGGTGTTAGGCACCCATTCCGCCCTTGCGGTCTCTCATGGATTGTTGCTATTTTCCTTTATTTCCCCGTGATATGCGTGCATGTGTATATGTAGTGGAGATAGGAATCATCGACTTGTATCATGGAAGAGATAAATCGAGTCATACATAGGAATGTTCCTAAAAGTAATATTAGAAAATATGATTTACGTGGTTATCCTTGCGTTAATCGTTATAAAGGAACGATAACGCATGTGGAATAATACGTTACTAAGAACAAATATATGTATATGTAAATATATAGATTTTAGGAGAATTAAGTTAAAGAATATAGAAAAATAATAAAATTGGAAGGAATAGGACTCGAGTCTCGGGTTTTACCCAGAGATGCCTATGTAGCCTATAGAGGCATCAAAGTTCACGTAGTTCGTATGCAAAGCGAGGGGTGGGATTTATCCCATAAATCCAACCGGGGACTTCTCTTATATGTGTGTGTGTGTAAAAAAAAGTGTTTTAGTTGTGAGAAAAGTGTGAGAATTCCCGTTTGGAATTTATGAGCAAACCCTCTTTTTCTTATTTTTTTGGGTTTTATTTATATGAAAATAAGAGATGTGCAATAACAATAAATAAAAATATATTAGGACATGTGAGATGGAGAGAATAAAAGTGCTAAGTAATAAAATAAGTTAATGCGAATTTAGGAGAATTTGAGAGAGTTGGACCTTCTTTAAGATCTTGAGCTTGATCTTGAATGTTGGAGAGCAGCCTTTGAACATGGGTGATGATGAAGGGTAGTTAATTCACCAAGTTTGGTGAAAAAGATGATGAAAAACGAAGGTTGGAAAAGGATTTAGATGTGGAAATCACGCTGACTTTGAGAGAGGTTTTCTGAGTTCGCTGAGAGTGATGGATTTCAGATCTTGTTTTTTTTTGCAATGAGGTCAGGCCCTCCTTTTTATAGGCCCAGGGCATTTTCGATCGGCATTGTCCTAATCGTGCCAATCGACAAGAGTTTTTAGGCACACTGCCGATAGGCAGGGTTTGGAACCTGCCGTTTGGAAGTCTTTTTCAGGTTCATTCGAAAAAATGGTCATAAAATGTAAACCGTTGATCCGAATCAAGCACGGGGTGAACCGATGTAAAGGTACTTCAGAGACCTTCGAAAGTATTTGGACTATTCTCGGGTCTGGGAGTTGACTTTGGGTCAAATATGGCTCGAAAGCGCTCGTCGATCCTCTGGATGGGGGATTACCACACGCAAACAGATCGTTCGTCTGCATGGTAAGTCAGAATCGCGAACGAGGTGGACCGTTGGAAAGGCTAGGAGATTTACTTAGACATTAAAAAGAGCTTGACTTAGTTTGGGGAGTTGATTTTGGTCAATCGGGGCCTGGAAGTGTTCGATGACCTTTCGGAGTAAAACGGATCGTTCGTCCATACCGTAAGTCAGAATTGTGCACGGGGCGGATCATGGGAAAGGGGATTCAGTGCCCTTTGAAGATTTATTCAGTCTCAGTCGAGATGAAGAGCTGATTTGGGTCAAATGGAGCCCTGGAGTATCTGGTGACCTCCTGATCAAGTTTCGAGGGAAAACGGGTCATTCGTCCGCACCGTAAGTCAGAATTATGGACGGGGTGGATTGTTGGAAAGGGGTTTCAGCGCCCTTTGAAGATTCATTCAGTCTTAGTCGAGCTGAAGAGTTTGAATTTTGGTTAAATGGTGCCTGGGAGTGCTCGATGGCCTCTAGGTCAGTACCCGGGGTATGACTTAGGTTTGTAGTGATGAAGGGAGGTGCTAGGGACCTAAGGACAGGTTAGGGGGTGCTAGAATGGGGTGTCTACAGCACCCATAATGGCATGTGTTTGGGTACAATGCTATCAGACTCGGACATGAGTCAATACAGGTGTGACGTGTTAGTATGTCATATTAAATGTGTCACATTTGTGAGTCGGCGTAGAAGGAATCGTAGTAAATTTGTAGATCAACTTGGAATGCTCTCGTGTCACCGATAAATTCTAACATGCCCCGTGAAGTTTTATTTAAATTAATAATATATTTGTAATTTAGTTAAATTAGTTGATGAACTTTTATATAAATTTTCTCATATAACATCGAATGAAGTGAATATAAAATTTGTTCATTCGAATGAAATAATATAAAAGTAGTTATATATTAAAATACTTAAAATATTTAATCTTATCCCCCAATTAATATATTATTATTAATAAGACCAAGTAACTCTCAAAATCAATTTTAAGGGGCGTCTAAGGCACCCTGAATGTATCTCATTAATACCGCCATAATTTTAGTACTCGTTACGACCACAAAAGTAAAATCCTTGCTACATTTTACTACAACAACTGATAATCTACATGTAAAATGTTCAAAAATTTCATTTATCTTCTTTTATCCCTCTCTTCCTATGCAAATTCTCTCCCCAACCTCCAAAGGATCTAGTTTACACTAAAATGTCATTCGATTTAATTAACGTTGGGGCTACATATCAGTAGAGGGTAAACACAACCATTTTTTATTATCTCGTACAAAAAGAAGTCAAAGTTTAAGTCAATGACAAGATCATCGCATCAAAGGATTGAGAACGTATTGTTTCTTCCCTATGTAAATTCTTTAAATTCATTGGTTGAGTGGGCCAATGTATTGTGGGATGAAACGATCAAAAGCTGAAATGTTATCAATCGGGATGACAGTAGTGAAAGCATTAGCTCTAAATTGTGATGGCCACTAAATTAAACTGCCTGCTATCGTAGTATGCACAATTGATGTTTTACCTTGATTATATGGTGTGTCACTTTCACCTCTTCCTAAGATCCAGATATCACTTTAGGTAAACCATAATATTCACCATCCAGGTTCAAATGGCGTAACCTAGTGGCGTCTCGTTATCGCGTGTCATATGGCTTAACCTTCCACTACACCAAAACTGGCCATTGGTCACGGCCAAAATCCCTGACCAAAACTGTGGGTCGCGGACTTGGGCCGTGACCATTTCGGGCGTGATCATTTTCGTGGGTCGCGGCCCAAGTCCGTGACCAAAAAATGGTCACAGCCAAGAGGGGTCACGGCAGATGGTCGCGGACTTTGGCCGTGATCCATGCCGTGACGGGGTCGCGGTCCTCATCCGTGACCCACAACCGTGACAAATTGGTCGCAGCCAAAGTCCGCGACCCACGTCCATGACAAAAAAAATTTAAAAAAATTGGTCGCGGCCCTAGTCCGCGACCCTTAACCGTGACAAAAAAATAAAAAAAATGGTCGCGGACTTTGGCCGCGACCATTTTTAAGCGCGACAAAAAAAATAAAAATGGTCATGGACAAAGTCCATGACCATATTTATCTATAATTTAAAAAAAATGTATTTTTTTTTGTCCAATCCTAAAATTGGGGGTCCTGTGAGTGCACCGTCGGCTGCTACGAGGTGTTACAAATATTTATTATAGGCAAAACAATAAAAAAAATCACAAATTGCGAATCGAGAATGTTGTTAATAAACAAATATATATAGAAACTTAAAAATATTACACGTCTTAATAATTCACAGACCAAAAAAAAATTGGGCAGAGTTTTCCCTATTTTCTTGACATTCCAAAACCTGTAAATGAAAAACCTGCTTATTATAAAGCCCGCACGGCTATAAAATTCAACAATCAAATTATAAAAGCCCGCACGGCCATAAAACTAAACAATAAAAGCCTGCACGGCTATAACACATAAAAAACATTATCCTGAATGCCCACAACATATAAATAATCTTCATGTTGTAAACCATTGCCTTCTTCATTTGTTCCACGTGTAAAAATCCTACAAATGATAGGATACAAAAGACAAAAATATCAGTAACCAAGTAGTTTTACAAAAAATTTAATCAAGCTGAAAAATTGCATATATGAGTTAAAATTATCAGTAACCAAGTAGAAATATGAAAATTACCGTCGTTTTGAGAGGTGTTGGAGGGAGGTGTTGGTTCCACCCACGGGCCGTTTGGGGGCTGTTTCGAGTTTTCACCCTCTAACGCCATGTTTTGCTTAAGTGTAGAAATACGCAAATTACCGTCGTATTCTCAAATCGGGAGACCCGCGGCTGCGGGGTCAGTTCCTACGAGTTACGTTGGTCCCGTGGGAGGTGTTGGTGCCACCCACGGGCCGTTTGGGGGCTGTTACGAGTTTTCACCCTCTAACGTCACGTTTTTAAGCCTAAGTCTAGAAATAAGCAAATTACCGTCGTACTCTCAAACCGGGAGACCCGCGGCTGCGAGGTCAGTTCCTACGAGTTACGTTGGTCCCGTGGGAGATGTTGGTGCCACCCACGACGCCGTTCGGGGGCTGTTTCGAGTTTTCACCCTCTAACGCCATGTTTTGCTTAAGTGTAGAAATACGCAAATTACCATTGTATTCTCAAACCGGGAGACCCGCGGCTGTGAGGTCAGTTCCTACGAGTTACGTTGGTCCCGTGGGAGGTGTTGGTGCCACCCACGGGGTCGTTCGGAGGCTGTTTCGAGTTTTCACCCTCTAATGCCATGTTTTTAAGCCTAAGTCTAGAAATATGTAAATTATCGTCGTATTCTCAAACCGGGAGTCCCGCGGCTGCTGGGTCAGTTCCTACGAGTTACATTGGTCCCGTGGGAGGTGTTGGTGCCACCCACGGGGCCGTTAGAGGGCTGTTTCTAGTTTTCACCCTCTAACGCCATGTTTTTAAGCATAAGTCTAGAAATATAAAAATTACCGTCGTATTCTCAAACCGAGCGTCCCGCGGCTGTAGGGTCAGTTCCTACGAGTCACAATGGTCCCGTGGGAGGTGTTGGTGCCACCCACGGGGCCGTTCGGGGGTTGTTTCTAGTTCTCACCCCCTAACGCCATGTTTTTAAGCCTAAGTTTAGAAATATGCAAATTATCGTCGTATTCTCAAACCGGGAGTCCCGCGGCTGCGGGGTCAGTTCCTACGAGTTACATTGGTCACGTGGGAGATGTTGGTACCTCCCACGGGGCCGTTCGGGGACTGTTTCGAGTTTTCACCCTAAAACGCCATGTTTTGCATAAGTGTAGAAATACGCAAATTACCGTCGTATTCTCAAACCGGGAGACCCGCGGCTGCGGGGTCAGTTCCTACGAGTTACATTGGTGCCGTGGGAGATGTTGGTGCCACCCACGGGGATGTTCGGGGCTGTTTTGAGTTTTTGCCTTCTAATGCCATGTTTTGCTTAAGTGTAGAAATACGCAAATTACCGTTGTATTCTCAAACCGGGGACCCGCGACTGCGAGGTCAGTTCCTACGAGTTACGTTGATCCCGTGGGAGGTGTTGGTGCCACCCACGGGGCCGTTCGGGGGCTATTTCGAGTTTTCACCCTCTAACGTCATATTTTTAAGCCTAAGTCTAGAAATAAGCAAATTACCATCGTACTCTCAAATCGGGAGACCCGTGGCTGCGAGGTCAGTTCCTACGAGTTACGTTGATCCCGTGGGAGGTGTTGGTGCCACCCACGGGGCCGTTCGGGGGCTGTTTCGAGTTTTCACCCTCTAACGTCATGTTTTTAAGCCTAAGTCTTGAAATATGGAAATTATCGTATTACTCTCAAACCGGGAGACCCGCGGCTACGAGATCAGTTCCTACGAGTTATGTTGGTCCCGTGGGAGGTGTTGGTGCCACCCACGGAGACGTTCGGAGGCTGTTTTGAGTTTTCACCCTCTAATGTCATATTTTTAAGCCTAAGCCTTAAAATATGCAAATTATCGTATTACTCTCAAACCGGGAGACCCGCGGCTGCGAGGTCAGTTCCTACGAGTTATGTTGGTCCCGTGGGAGGTGTTGGTGCCACCCACGGGGCCGTTCGGAGGCTGTTTCGAGTTTTCACCCTCTAACGTCATGTTTTTAAGCCTAAGTCTTAAATATGCAAATTACTGTATTACTCTCAAACCGGGATACCCGCGGTTGCGAGGTCAGTTCCTACGAGTTATGTTGGTCCCGTGGGAGGTGTTGGTGCCACCCACGGGGCCGTTCGGGGGCTGTTACGAGTTTTCACCCTCTAACGTCATGTTTTTAAGCCTAAGTCTAGAAATAAGCAAATTACCATCGTACTCTCAAACCGGGAGACCCGCGGCTGCGAGGTCAGTTCCTACGAGTTATGTTGGTCCCGTGGGAGGTGTTGGTGCCACCCACGACGCCGTTCGGGGGCTGTTTCGAGTTTTCACCCTCTAACGCCATGTTTTGCTTAAGTGTAGAAATACGCAAATTACCATCGTATTCTCAAACCGGGAGACCCGCGGCTGTGAGGTCAGTTCCTACGAGTTACGTTGGTCCTGTGGGAGGTGTTGGTACCACCCACGGGGCCGTTCGGCGGCTATTTCGAGTTTTCACCCTCTAATGCCATGGTTTTAAGCCTAAGTCTAGAAATATGTAAATTATCGTCGTATTCTCAAACCGGGAGCCCCGCGGCTGCTGAGTCAGTTCCTACGAGTTACATTGGTCCCGTGGGAGGTGTTGGTGCCACCCACGGGGCCGTTAGAGGGCTGTTTCTAGTTTTCACCCTCTAACGCCATATTTTTAAGCCTAAGTCTAGAAATATAAAAATTACCGTCGTATTCTCAAACCGAGCGTCCCGCGGCTGTAGGTCAGTTCCTACGAGTCACATTGGTCCCGTGGGAGGTGTTGGTGCCACCCACGGGGCCGTTAGAGGGTTGTTTCTAGTTTTCACCCTCTAATGCCATATTTTTAAGCCTAAGTCTAGAAATATGCAAATTACCGTCGTATTCTCAAATCGGGTGTCCCGCAGCTGCAGGGTCAGTTCCTACGAGTTATGTTGGTCCCGCGGGAGGTGTTGGTGCCACCCACGGGGACGTTCGGGGGCTGTTTCGAGTTTTCACCCTCTAACGCCATGTTTTTAAGCCTAAGTCTAGAAATAAGCAAATTACCGTTGTAATCTCAAACCGGGAGACCCACGGCTGCGAGGTCAGTTCCTACGAGTTACGTTGGTCCCGTGGGAGGTGTTGGTGCCACCCACGGCACCGTTCGGGGGCTGTTTCGAGTTTTCACCCTCTAACGCCATGTTTTGCTTAAGTGTAGAAATACGCAAATTACCGTCGTATTCTCAAATCGGGGACCCGCGGCTGCGAGGTTAGTTCCTACGAGTTACGTTGATCCCGTGGGAGCTGTTGGTGCCACCCACGGGGCCGTTCGGGGGCTGTTTCGAGTTTTCACCCTCTAACGTCATGTTTTTAAGCCTAAGTCTAGAAATAAGCAAATTACCATCGTACTCTCAAACCGGGAGACCCGTGGCTGTGAGGTCAGTTCCTACGAGTTACGTTGATCCTGTGGGAGGTGTTGGTGCCACCCACGGGGCCGTTCGGGGCCTGTTTCGAGTTTTCACCCTCTAACGTCATGTTTTTATGCCTAAGTCCTGAAATACGCAAATTATCGTATTACTCTCAAACCGGGAGACCCGCGGCTGCGAGGTCAGTTCCTACGAGTTATGTTGGTCCCGTGGGAGGTGTTGGTGCCACCCACGGGGCCGTTCGGAGGCTGTTTCGAGTTTTCACCCTCTAACGTCATGTTTTTAAGCCTAAGTCTTGAAAAATGCAAATTACCGTATTACTCTCAAACCGGGATACCCGCGGTTGCGAGGTCAGTTCCTACGAGTTATGTTGGTCCCGTGGGAGGTGTTGGTGCCACCCACGGGGCCGTTCGGGGGCTGTTACGAGTTTTCACCCTCTAACGTCATGTTGTTAAGCCTAAGTCTAGAAATAAGTAAATTACCGTCGTACTCTCAAACCGGGAGACCCGCGGCTGCGAGGTCAGTTCCTACGTGTTACGTTGGTCCCGTGGGAGGTGTTGGTGCCACCCACGGCGCCGTTTGGGGGCTGTTTCGAGTTTTCACCCTCTAACGCCATGTTTTGCTTAAGTGTAGAAATACGCAAATTACCGTCGTATTCTCAAACCGGGAGACCCGCGACCGTGAGGTCAGTTCCTACGAGTTAAGTTGGTCCCGTGGGAGGTGTTGGTGCCACCCACGGGACCGTTCGGCGGCTATTTCGAGTTTTCACCCTCTAATGCCTTGGTTTTAAGCCTAAGTCTAGAAATATGCAAATTATCGTCGTATTCTCAAACCGGGAGCCCCGCGGCTGCTGAGTCAGTTCCTACGAGTTACATTGGTCCCGTGGGAGGTGTTGGTGCCACCCACGGGGCCGTTAGAGGGCTGTTTCTAGTTTTCACCCTCTAACGCCATATTTTTAAGCCTAAGTCTAGAAATATAAAAATTACCGTCGTATTCTCAAACCAAGCGTCCCGCGGCTGTAGGGTCAGTTCTATGAGTCACATTGGTCCCGTGGGAGGTGTTGGTGCCACCCACGGGGCCGTTAGAGGGTTGTTTCTAATTTTCACCCTCTAATGCCATATTTTTAAGCCTAAGTTTAGAAATATGCAAATTACCGTCGTATTCTCAAACCGGGTGTCCCGCGGCTGTAGGGTCAGTTCCTACGAGTTACGTTGGTCTAGTGGGAGGTGTTGGTGCCACCCACGGGGACGTTCGGGGGCTGTTTCGAGTTTTCACCCTCTAATGCCATGTTTTGCTTAAGTGTAGAAATACACGAATTACCGTCGTATTCTCAAACCGGGAGACCCGCGATTGCGAGGTCAGTTCCTACGAGTTACGTTGGTCCCGTGGGAGGTGTTGGTGCCACCCACGGGGCCGTTCGGGGGATGTTTTGAGTTTTCACCCTCTAACGTCATGTTTTTAAGCCTAAGTCTGGAAATAAGCAAATTACCATCATACTCTCAAACCGGAAGACCCGTGGCTGCGAGGTCAGTTCCTACGAGTTACTTTGATCCCGTGGGAGGTGTAGGTACCACCCACGGGGCCGTTCGGGGGCTGTTTCGAGTTTTCACCCTCTAACGTCATGTTTTTAAGCCTAAGTCTCGAAATATGCAAATTATCGTATTACTCTCAAACCGGGAGACCCGCGGCTGCGTGGTCAGTTCCTACGAGTTATGTTGGTCCCGTGGGAGGTGTTGGTGCCACCCACGGGGCCGTTCGGAGGCTGTTTTGAGTTTTCACCCTCTAACGTCATGTTTTTAAGCCTAAGTCTTGAAATATGCAAATTATCGTATTACTCTCAAATCGGGATACCCGCGGTTGCGAGGTCAGTTCCTACGATATATGTTGGTCCCGTGGGAGGTGTTGGTGCCACCCACGGGGCCGTTCGGGGGCTGTTACGAGTTTTCACCCTCTAACGTCATGTTTTTAAGCCTAAGTCTAGAAATAAGCAAATTACCGTCGTACTCTCAAACCGGGAGACCCGCGGCTGCGAGGTCAGTTCTTACGAGTTACGTTGGTCCCGTGGGAGGTGTTGGTGCCACCCACGGCGCCGTTCGGGGGCTGTTTCGAGTTTTCACCCTCAAACGCCATGTTTTTCTTAAGTGTAGAAATACGCAAATTACCGTCGTATTCTCAAACCGGGAGACCCGCGGCTGTGAGGTCAGTTCCTACGAGTTACATTGGTCCCGTGGGAGGTGTTGGTGCCACCCACGGGACCGTTCGGCGGCTATTTCGAGTTTTCACCCTCTAATGCCATGGTTTTAAGTCTAAGTCTAGAAATATGCAAATTATCATCGTATTCTCAAATCGGGAGTCCCGCGGCTGCTGAGTCAGTTCCTACGAGTTACATTGGTCCCGTGGGAGGTGTTGGTGCCACCCACGGGGCCGTTAGAGGGCTGTTTCTAGTTTTCACCGTCTAACGCCATTTTTTAAGCCTAAGTCTAGAAATATAAAAATTATCGTCGTATTCTCAAACCGAGCGTCCCGCGACTGTAGGGTCAGTTCCTACGAGTCACATTGGTCCCGTGGGAGTTGTTGGTGCCACCCACGGGGCCGTTAGAGGGTTGTTTCTAGTTTTCACCCTCTAACGCCATATTTTTAAGCCTAAGTCTAGAAATATGCAAATTACCGTCGTATTCTCAAACCGGGTGTCCCGCGGCTGCAAGGTCAATTCCTACGAGTTACGTTGGTCCCGTGGGAGGTGTTGGTGCCACCCACGGAGACGTTCGGGGGTTGTTTCGAGTTTTCACCCTCTAACGCCATGTTTTGCTTAAGTGTAGAAATATGCGAATTACCGTCATATTCTCAAACCGGGAGACCCGCGGCTGCGAGGTCAGTTCTTACGAGTTACGTTGGTCCCGTGGGAGGTGTTGGTGCCACCCACGGGGCCGTTCGGGGGCTGTTTCGAGTTTTCACTCTCTAACGTCATGTTTTTAAGCCTAAGTCTAGAAATAAACAAATTACCGTTGTACTCTCAAACTTGGAAACCCGGGGCTACGAGGTCAGTTCCTACGAGTTACGTTGGTCCCGTGGGAGGTGTTGGTGCCACCCACGGGGCCGTTCGGGGGCTGTTTCGAGTTTTCACCCTCTAACGTCATGTTTTTAAGCCTAAGTCTTGAAAAATGTAAATTACCGTCGTATTCTCAAACCGGGTGTCCCGCGGCTGCAGGGTCAGTTCCTACGAGTCACATTGGTCCCGTGGGAGGTGTTGGTGCCATCCACGGGGCCGTTCGGGGGCTGTTTCTAGTTCTCACCCCTTAAAGCCATGTTTTAAGCCTAAGTCTAGAAATATGCAAATTATCATCGTATTCACAAATCGGGAGTCCCGCGGCTGCGGGGTCAGTTGCTACGAGTTAAGTTGGTCCCGTGGGAGGTGTTGGTGCCACCCACGGGGACGTTCGGGGGCTGTTTCGAGTTTTCACCCTCTAACGCCATGTTTTGCGTTAGTGTAGAAATGCACAAATTACCGTCGTATTCTCAAACCGGGAGACCTGCGGCTGCGAGGTCAGTTCCTACGAGTTACGCTGGTCCCGTGGGAGGTGTTGGTGCCACCCACGGCGCCGTTCGGGGGCTGTTTCGAGTTTTCACCCTCTAACGCCATGTTTTGCTTAAGTGTAGAAATACGCAAATTACCGTCGTATTCTCAAACTGGGAGACCCGCGGCTGTGTGGTCAGTTCCTACGAGTTACGTTGGTCCCGTGGGAGGTGTTGGTGCCACCCACGGGACCGTTCGACGGCTATTTCGAGTTTTCACCCTCTAATGCCATGGTTTTAAGACTAAGTTTAGAAATATACAAATTATCGTCGTTTTCTCAAACCGGGAGTCCCGCGGCTGCTGAGTCAGTTCCTACGAGTTACATTGGTCCCGTGGGAGGTGTTGGTGCCACCTACGGGGCCGTTAGAGGGATGTTTCTAGTTTTCACCCTCTAACGCCATGTTTTTAAGCCTAAGTCTAGAAATATAAAAATTACCGTCGTATTCTCTAACCGAGCGTCCCGCGGCTGTAGGGTCAGTTCCTACGAGTCACATTGGTCCCGTGGGAGGTGTTGGTGCCACCCACGGGGCCGTTAGAGGGTTGATTCTAGTTTTCACCCTCTAACGCCATATTTTTAAGTCTAAGTAAAGAAATATGCAAATAACCATCGTATTCTCAAACCGGGTGTCCCGCGGCTGCAGGGTCAGTTCCTACGAGTTACGTTGGTCCCGTGGGAGGTGTTGGTGCCACCCACGGGGACGTTCGGGGGCTGTTTCGAG
Organism: Sambucus nigra; assembly: GCA_949130495.1. Taxonomy (NCBI): domain Eukaryota; kingdom Viridiplantae; phylum Streptophyta; class Magnoliopsida; order Dipsacales; family Adoxaceae; genus Sambucus; species Sambucus nigra. Next base: position 88,274,205 of record OX422211.1, read on the forward strand.
TTTTCACCCTCTAACGCCATGTTTTGCTTAAGTGTAGAAATATGCGAATTACCGTTATATTCTCAAACCGGGAGACCCGCGGCTGCGAGGTCAGTTCCTACGAGTTACGTTGGTCCCGTGGGAGGTGTTGGTGCCACCCACGGGGCCGTTCGGGGGCTGTTTCGAGTTTTCACTCTCTAACGTCATATTTTTAAGCCTAAGTCTAGAAATAAACAAATTACCGTTGTACTCGCAAACTTGGAGACCCGGGGCTGCGAGGTCAGTTCCTACGAGTTACGTTGGTCCCGTGGGAGGTGTTGGTGCCACCCACGGGGCCGTTCGGGGGCTGTTTCGAGTTTTCACCCTCTAACGTCATGTTTTTAAGCCTAAGTCTTGAAAAATGCAAATTACCGTCGTATTCTCAAACCGGGTGTCCCGCGGCTGCAGGGTCAGTACCTACGAGTCACATTGGTCCCGTGGGAGGTGTTGGTGCCACCCACGGGGCCGTTCGGGGGTTGTTTCTAGTTCTCACCCCTTAAAGCCATGTTTTTAAGCCTAAGTCTAGAAATATGCAAATTATCATCGTATTCTCAAATCGGGAGTCCCGCGGTTGCGGGGTCAGTTCCTACGAGTTACGTTGGTCACGTGGGAGGAGTTGGTGCCACCCACGGGGCCGTTCGGGGGCCGTTTCGAGTTTTCACCCTCTAACGTCATGTTTTTAAGCCTAAGTCCTGAAATATGCAAATTACCGCATTACTCTAAAACCGGTAGACCCGCGGCTGCGAGGTCAGTTCCTACGAGTTACGTTGGTCCCGTGGGAGGTGTTGGTGCCACCCACGGGGACGTTCGGGGGCTGTTTCGAGTTTTCACCCTCTAACGCCATGTTTTGCTTAAGTGTAGAAATACGCAAATTACCGTCGTATTCTCAAACCGGGAGACCCGCGGCTGGGAGGTCAGTTCCTATGAGTTACGTTGGTCCCGTGGGAGGTGTTGGTGCCACCCACGGGGCCGTTCGGGGGCTGTTTCGAGTTTTCACTCTCTAACGTCATGTTTTTAAGCCTAAGTCTAGAAATAAGCAAATTACCTTTGTACTCTCAAACTTGGAGACCCGTGGCTGCGAGGTCAGTTCCTACGAGTTACGTTGGTCCCGTGGGAGGTGTTGGTGCCACCCACGGAGCCGTTCGGGGGCTGTTTAGAGTTTTCAATCTCTAACGTCATGTTTTTAAGCCTAAGTCTTGAAAAATGCAAATTACCATCGTATTCTCAAACCGGGTGTCCCGTGGCTGCAGGGTCAGTTCCTACGAGTCATATTGGTCCCGTGGGAGGTGTTGGTGCCACCCACGGGGCCGTTCGGGGGCTGTTTCTAGTTCTCACCCCCTAAAGCCATGTTTTTAAGCCTAAGTCTAGAAATATGCAAATTATCATCGTATTCTCAAACCGGGAGTCCCGCGGCTGCGGGGTTAGTTCCTACGAGTTACGTTGGTCCCGTGGGAGGTGTTGGTGCCACCCACGGGGCCGTTCGGGGACTGTTTCGAGTTTTCACCCTCTAACGTCATGTTTTTAAGCCTAAGACCTGAAATATGCAAATTACCGTATTACTCTCAAACCGGGAGACCCGCGGCTGCGAGGTCAGTTCCTACGAGTTACATTGGTCCCGTGGGAGGTGTTGGTGCCACCCACGGGGACGTTCGGGGGCTATTTCGAGTTTTCACCCTCTAACGCCATGTTTTGCTTAAGTGTAAAGATACGCAAATTACCGTCGTATTCTCAAACCGGGAGACCCGCGGCTGCGAGGTCAGTTCCTACGAGTTACGTTGGTCCCGTGGGAGGTGTTGGTGCCACCCACGGGGCCGTTCGGGGGCTGTTTCGAGTTTTCACTCTCTAACGTCATGTTTTTAAGCCTAAGTCTAGAAATAAGCAAATTACCGTCGTACTCTCAAACTTGGAGATCCGTGGCTGCGAGGTCAGTTCTTACGAGTTACGTTGGTCCCGTGGGAGGTGTTGGTGCCACCCACGGGGCCGTTCGGGGGCTGTTTCGAGTTTTCACCCTCTAACGTCATGTTTTTAAACCTAGGTTATGATATATGCAAAATTATCCTCGTATTCTCAAACCGGGAGTCCCGTGATCGTGTGGTCTATTCGTACGAGTTACATTGGTTCCGTGCATGGTGTTGATGCCTCTAACGGGACCGTTTGGTGGATGTTTCGGGTTTCTCCCCTCTAACGCCATGCTTTTACGCTTAAGTCTACACATTTTCAAATTATCGTCGTATTCTGAAACTGGGAGTCTAAAATATTTTCAACATATTATCTAATAACTATCCCGTACTCCTTCTAATTATCCCATACTCCTTCTAACATACTATCCAATAACAAGCAACAACCAATAATTATCCAACAGTCAAACCAAACAAAACCAATAATTATCCCATACTCCTTCTATCATCTAAAAGATTTAATAGATAATGCATATCAATTATATAACTACTTTTGTTAAAGTAAAGCATAGCAGATCTAACCTGCAACAATATCAATAGGGAATGTTCTTCTCCTTGATTCGAAACAATACATTGTCAATATAGAACTGTGTTGCAGCATACATGGGAATGCTTTTTACTGTGCGTCTAGCATGCATAACACAAGATTTTTTAGAAATATAAATTGGAGCTATAGCACACTGATACTAAAATGAGTCCCAACAAAATATAAAATATATTCCCCAGAAGCATAGTTAGCTTTATTAAAAAAAATCTAACGGAATCCGAAAAAGCCATTCCAGTAAAACTATAATCTTGGTTGAATTAGGAACATAGCCATTCCGCAAAGTTCAAATTAGACTCACAACACTAAATCGAATAATTAGAAGAATAATTATATAAAGACATGACATTTCGCGGACGAATCTGAATATGCTTAGAGAGAGTACCTAAGGTCCTTTTCGCAGATGGTCCTGCATTTAAACCTGCATTTCCATTGGGATTTTGAAAACAAAAGCATTAAATAAGTAACATTCTTGGAAGAAGAAAAAAACACGAAAGAAAATTATACAAACACCGACTCGTCCTCTAGAACTGGCTCCTAGATATCCAAAAAGAAACCTGATAATCAATCCACCACTCACCTACGTTCTCCGCAAACTCTGATTCTGAAACAAAATATTCTCAAATCTAAACAAATATAGTCATGAGAAATACAATACATATTCCCAGACACCTTAACATAATTCCTCGATGGGTGATTAATTAATAGCATACAAAAGTGGTGATATCAGCTCTAACTAAGTAGAATAGCTCGACTTTGGAGATCTTTATTTTTTACTGGTTGTAGTTCCGAGTGGAATCCACTTTTGACAATATAAATGTCATTCTTTCTCACAGTTCCTATGAGTGTGTCATTAAGTAACATAAGGTGACAAAAGGACACCTTCAGGAGATATGAGAAGAGAGTTTGATAAGCTCATACGGTGAAAAAAGACGCAATATCCATATTCCATTGACATATAATGTTAAAGCCATATGCCACTTACAATAATGGTCCTTTATTATTAAATGTCGCCCATATTCCAAATCCATCATCATTTTATAAACTTTGTAAAAAAAAAATCTTTAGTAGTGCATTTGAGCATATATACAATTATTTCTTCAAATAATTATGGTCCCAAAAAAATTGTATCCAACAAATCAACACAACAACTCTTATGGACTAAGATAAGTATACTATCTATCCAATTCCAAACATCAATCTTTACACCTTAATTATTAGACATTAACATTTCTCAACCTACACATAGATGCACACAAAATACTACATCTGCAATTCGAAAAAAAATAGAAAACAAATCATTTTAATATATAACAAACAGAAAATTTTAGACCTAGAAAAAGAAATCAAAGCAAATTTGAGGAATCTCCATGTATCAAAGCAAAAACCATAGCATTACATATAACAAACACACACACACACATATATGGACATATAACATATACAGATTGGGGAAGAACCTCCATACGAATTGGGGAAAAAATCTCCACGACTGCTACCAGCGTTTGGGGAAGAAATCTCCACCGTTTGGGGGGAACATCGCATCGCATCACCAACATCGCATCACCAGCAACTCACCTACACCCAAACTCTTCCTCACCCACACCTAAAAATCCTATACCCTCACCACACACAAACACACACCCTCCATCTTCAACCTCACACCTAATATCTCTCTTCCACCATAACCCATTTCCGCTCACTTCTTCCCTTCCATTAAACCACCATTATCAAACCTTTAACCCAGCCTTGACCCACCTTAAACCCGAGCAGCCTGCGGAATACCAAACCCACTCTGGCGCCTGATCCGCCTGCGGCCGGTACCACCAGCGTCCAATCGTATACCTCCTTCCGACAGCGACCCAACGCCGGTGTACTCCAACCGAACTCAACCCGTAATCCGGGGAGACCCTCCGGTGCGACCCCCTGCTCCCAACCCGCTTTCAGCTACCGGAACCCCATCGCATCACCAACATCGCATCATTTGGGGGGGGGGGGGGGGGAACCAGACATCGCATCGTTTGGGGGGGAAGCAGCGTTTGGGAAAGAAAAAAAATAAGATACGAGCGGGGTAGTGAAAATATGAGGCATTTGAGTTTTGGTTAGGATTGACATTGGTCACGGCCTACAGCCGTGACCCACCTCGCGACCCATTAATGAAAGCAAGTCTCGTGTATGCAGTCTACTGGTCACGGCCCATAGCCGTGACCCACGCCCAAAATTGGTCACGGCCCCCAGCCGTGACCCAGTATTTGTGTGTATTGTGCTTCGTCATGCCTATGGTCACGGCCCAAGTCCGTGACCCATACCCGACCAATTTTGGAGGGAATTTTGGGGCCAAGATGGTCACGACCTGGTCACGGCCCAAGTCCGCGACCCACAGTGGTCACGGATTTGGTCCGTGACCACTTCCAGCGCATCCATAATTTAGTGTGGTAATAAATATGGTCACGCCAAAATTGAGTTGGTCACGGCCCAAGTCAGCGACCAGCTGGTCGCGGACTTGGGCCGTGACCAACTGGGCGTGACCATTCGCAGGATTTGGTGTAGTGTTCCTTGGGAATATAACATCTCGCTTGGAGGAGGATTATGCCCGCCCACCACAACGAGTATATGAGGATTCAAATTTGGATCTTTAGGAGATCTAGATAATAAGCTCCATATGAATTTCACCATATTTTTTACATAGCCTCCTTATTGGCTATCATTATATTCTGAGAACGCGAAAAACTAATATGTGTACAAAGTTCTAGATGGGGTGTGAATAGGACTAGAGAGGGTAATCGTAATTATGACCATTTTTTAAAATCAAAACACCAAATTCACAATTATGTAAATTAAATATGAAGTTAAATTGAAATAAACCTATTATAATTTAATTAAAAAACTACCTATCAACACACACATGATAAATCAATGAATTAGGTTCAATTGCGGTGAATTCACAATAATAAATTTAGCATTAATATTTATATATCATTCCAAATTTACCAGTCGCACATAACATCAAGCACAATTATAGTGTAAGGTGGTGCATGGAGAAAGTGTAAACGCAAATCACACCATAAGGCAATATATGCGAGAAAAATCCCCACCTAGGGGGAAAAACTCAAGATGTATGCTCCTCTCTCAAAAATCTTGAAAATAAAATTTTACACAATGCAAGAGGTAAGACCTATACATGATATTTCTTATAGGTGACTCTTTTGAACACCGAAACATTCCACCAATTAACAAGAGTAAAGTGTGGAGCTCCACCACACTTGAGTAGATTTCCATTATTTATTGAGCATCCATATTTAATTGAATAATCTCTCAAATAGATCTTCAAATTCAAATTGAGATCTGGAAGTTGAACCTCAAAGCTCCATTCAACATAAATCAATTTATATTTAAATGTGCATGTATGTGAATGAATTTTATCTCACCAAAAAATCTTACGAAAAAGGCCATAAATAAATGTAGGATTTAGGGTTTAAACAGTCAATTATGGAAAGAGAAATTAAAGCACGCAATGTTGAAAATGAGCTAAAAAAGTTTGGGTAATTTAGATCAAATGAGCTTCTTCACTTGAAAGTTGCAAGCAAAATTATTTATATAGTCATTTGAAAACTGCAAGTTTCGTGTGCACGGTAGAGATATGACACGGTATACACACTCCACATTTTATTGGACATGCTTAACCCATATGTCAAATGGTGATCTGAGCAATAAACTATCACCAATTGTGAGCACGCTTGTGCACAAAATACCCTATTTTAAAAATGTGAACCACGGTTCTAATCCAAACTTTAAAAAATATCCCATATATTTTTTAAAATTAATATTTCTTTACAAGTAGCTTTTGAAAAACATGTGCAGGTACGTGAACCTTCCATCAAAGTTAAAAGACTACAAAAATGATATAATTGTTCTTTAAGTTGATGTAGTCACATATTTTTCAAAAAAATCTTCAGCGTTGTAGAAAATGGTCAAAAGATATCATCATGCACACCTTATCTCTACATGATGAAGTATGTGCTCTATTAAACTAGTCAAATATATTAATTTTTAATAAATTATGCGTGAACAAAAAATAAAATTCTTTTAATTGAAATAATTTAATTTTTAATAGATTAAATTAATTAGTCCAAATTACATGCAAGTGATTATATAAATAAATTAAAAGTAAGGCAATCCCACACAATAAACAAAGGATTTTAAAGTGAAAATCCTTATGAGAAAAACCACAACCTAATAAGTCCACTGTTAATAATCAATGTTTACAAGACATACGAGACAACAATTACCTTTATGATATATTTACCTACACATTCTGCTCCAGCGCCTCTATTCGTACTAGCTAGCAGTCATTTTCTCCACGTAAGGACCTAACTTGCACAACTCTGAAGCCTCGGTATCCATCGATCTTTGTCTGGTACTATTTTCCCATACATTTCTCACGTGTTATCAATCCACATGATCATTCGTGCTGAAATATTCTTGTGATCGAATAGCTTTGAAGATTGTAAATCTTAAAGATTAACTCGAAGGTATGGAAAATAACACATTCTCAAATAGTCTCTTAAAACTAATTAAGGTTTATAAATATCTAGGTTTCTTCTGTAACAACACACCCTAAATAGACCTTTAGTCCCTCTATAATCCAATAATTCCCAAAAAACTTTAGAATTTTGCAAAATTACCAAAATACCCCTAAAGGAAGAATCATGTAAACTTACACTTTCCTATAACAATTGAAACCCAACTTTTACTCAAAGTTTGACCGAACGACTTATATTTTATAGGAATATCATGAATAAATCCATTAAGTTTGAGAAATTTCACACAAACCCCTAAAAATTTTCAAAGTAACTTTATAGCCCTAAAATCTAAGCAAAAATTATTGAAGGACCTAACCCAAAACCTGAATTTATTTATACTTTATTCCCTACTCTTGTGGGACCACCTGGACTGCCAAATTGGCATGTACCATGTGGAGTACTCGTTGTAATTATTTACCATGTTGAAACTTGTACAAACCAGGCTGAAATTCACCTCCAAAATCACCAATGAAATCCTCCTGACGAACCTTATAAAAGGCCCCATTCACCTATGTTAAAAACTCACTTCAACTGAGAGCTATTCCAAAGTAAAGTTTTGAGATTTTATGCATTCCTGTCATTTTATATGTGAATGTTTGTTTCTTCACTCTAGTTATATTTCTGCACTTATATTGAGTAGAATTATGTGTTTGCATATGAATGTTAACGTGTGATAGCACTGAAATAGCTAAAAAACTAAAAAACTCCATTGAAGCTTGGGCTTCAATGGTGGATTTTGCTTCCTTGACTTTGAATCAACTTCAAAGTGAGGTAAGTCAAGCTTAGGTTCTCAGGAACCTAGATGCATTGCTTAATTGAACCAAGAATAAGTTTTGATATCCCAAATCGAAGCTTGAAGTTTCCGGGCTTGGAATTTTCAGAATAAGAATTCAGGAGTTTTACTCGACCAAAATCCCTCAAACGAGCCTTGTTTTACCGCATTTTCAATATAGAAGAGAACTATTACTATGCCGGAATAAGAATCATAGCTTTTAGTCACTTATACTCAGGTCAAAATTTTGCCATTTCTATAGAAAACTAATAGCTCAAACTAGCCCACCAAAGTTCTTGAATCCAATATGGCTGAATTCCTCTTAAAAAATTATACAATTTTTATTCAGGAACCAACTTAAATGGATTTCTAAAACATCTCAATTATGAGGTCAAAGTTTCAAAACTCTAAAGTCAAACTATCGAAGGTTGAAAGTGACGTGGGTTACACGCGCACGAGTGAGGGTCAAAACAGACGTGTGTAATGTTTAATCTAACGCGCGAGGGCGCGTTTCCAATCAGAAAAATCTGATTTTTTCTTTAAATTTTATTTTTAAATTCTAAAAAAATGGTATTTTACATCACCCTGTTTGGATCCCTGCAAAGCATTTTCTCGAGAAAACCAGTTTTAAAGTTTAAATTCAAATTTTTACTTTACACATAACCCCCTAACCAATTTTCCTAGTATTTCAAAACACTCCCAAACTTTTTTCACAAATTATTTAGTTCAAATAAAGCCATTTTGTCTCTTGCCACTAAACCCAAATCCAAATATAGACTAAGAAAAATAATACTTTTAAACTTATTGAAATGATATATTATACCCTCTTAATAATTTTTACACTGAAACTTATCACAATTTATCATCCTACTGCATCACACAAGAATTATTTTAGGCCTATACTACCTACTTATACTCTCTATGATTTCAGACTATCCATTCAACCCTAGTGAATTAGACGCACGAACCCAAAATCCGTAATTTCAAAGTAAATGATTTTATTTTTCAGTATTAAATAGTTGAGCTAATGCCTTTCAAATTATTGATTGTTATATCACTTTTTGATAACTTTTAACTCATGTTTTCATTACGAACTCTTTTGTGTAGTTCTTATTTATCCAATTTATTAATTCTCTCAATATTTCAGTTATCCCGAAACCCAATAAACCATTGTAACCTATGATTTCTGTAAAAGCCACTGAATTCCTTTTTACCCTTAATTATGGTATAGCCCTGCAACTTATTATAATTAATTACATTTACCCTACAATTTATACCCTCATTAATGAAACCCCTAGTAGCATACTTTACGATTCAGGGATTAAACTCCGGTATACCACGACATTTCTAATTGGCTTATAAGGCTCAGATGTTGAGTGCCTAGTATTTATTTGCTACATAGGTATGAGTGTCACTCTGGCTAAGTGTGCCAAGCCATTTATATTATTCCCCAGTTATTTGGGATTGTTTGTCCAAATGCCGATATGCTTGGACGATATTATAACGGTAAGTCTACACTATTGAAGCCCCATAACCCATAATTTATGGGTTATCTTGTTATGATCCGAACTCTTATTTATAACTCAATACACAACATATCCAATTATAATCACCATATTATTCTTTTACATATCAATAGACTTCAGTATAACCCTGAACAACTCTATGATATTTCAGTTTGCTTCATGACTATGATAATATCAATATTAAATATATTTACTCGTTGGCAGAACATGTTCGCTCGTACCTTGTATAGAAATAAAATTATCTACGGGGCAGTCTATTTAATTTTTTCCTTCCAAATGGACGATGGACTCAAAAAAGACGTGGTACCACCCACATGTTTGGACTTTTATTCTATATTACTCTGAAAATTATTTAAAGTTATGTACGTATGGGCGATAACAGACAAGGATGACAGACCTCATTGGAATATCTACACGACAACTTATCAGCTCCTACGATTCTCAAATGTCTTCTACAAGTTTTCTGTTACATATGACATGAACGAATAATAATGTATTTCTGTTTAGTTTAGACTAATATATGTAATATGACGCTAGGCATCTCCAAAATAAAAATCATTTAAATTTCGCTACCTATAATTTATCTGTCGTATTTACTTCTATTCCTTGCTTAACATTGAACACATAAAATTTCTGGATGTGATATCATGGTATTAGAGCATTGTCGTGTTTTATGTATGTACATGACCGAGTAGAAGAATCTTTACGACTTATACGATTATTATTATAAATATTTCCTTTATCACATTTTATTACACATACTATTTTGTAGTAATGAATATTTGGGACAGTATCTACCTTGATATTCGCAGTTTGACTCATGAAAGGTTTGAATGAGCAATTAAATATATAGTTTATGCAAAGTTTTGCCAGCACACACGAAGCATCAATCATGATTAGGCAATCACTACTCTCGAGATCAAACATAACTTGCTTATTGGTCACCTTATAGGAGAAGCTCAAGCAATCCATCTTTAACAAGCAATCCATCTTGCATGGGACGTCGTGCTGCCCAATGAACTCACAATAACTCCTCTTGACTCTCCAATTGACTATGGTTCTCTTTCTCCCCCCACTACTTGCTTTACCCCCACGACTACTAGTAGTTCCTCTGATGATTTCGATCCTTCAGAGACGGACCCAGACCCAGAGTTTGTCTTAAGTGGTTCCTTCGACGGTTTAAGGACTTTCGTTAGAATATGGCTATAAATAATTAAAATATGCAGGTGTGGGTGTGCAAGTGGATGAAACCCATATTCTATAAAAACGACAATAGTTAAAACTAATAGTTATTTTTCAATAGTTAAATGTTCTTTTGTTGTAAAATAGGATACGATGGTTATATATGTTTGTTTCTTTTCCCCTAAGCTAACTGTGTAATATTATGTAACCCGGTATGATATAATATAATTATTTTGTTTGCTGTACCTCTACTTGAAAATTTTTATCCATTGATACATTGTTTATATAGGATGGTTAATACTCATGCAACTATCAGTGAAACCTAAGAGGAATGATATATTCCATAAATTCCTAATCCAACTACCACCAATGAAGGAGTTTTGTGTTGTCTATAAAAATTAACTATACTAGCCTCGTGATAAAAAAACATATTACCTCCACCCCTAGTTAATAATGACATACCAGAAAAAACTCGAAGAATTAATGCCCTTAAGGAATTTCTGAGGCAAAAACCCTCAGCATTCTTTGGAAATCCCGGTGTGACCGAAGCAGAAAAATGGATCCATCAGACACTCAAAGTACTTAATAGAGTAGGCATTAACCCTGAACTTAGGGTAAGGTTGTATTTGTTTTTATTCGAAGGAGAAGCAGACTTCTGGTGGTAGTCTATTCTACGTTCCTGAAATGTGAACGAATTAACCTGGGAGCAGTTTGAAGAAATCTTCTTCAATAAATACTTTTTAGAGTCCACAAGGATCAAATGACCATAGAGTTCCTAAGCCTACAATAACAAAAAATGACTGTAGCCCAATATGAAGCTAACTTCACCAAATTATCCTGATATGCTTAAGAATACGTTGACATCGAACCCAAAAAGTGCAAGCATCTTGAACGAGGGTTAGCTCAGAACATCAAATCCTTTATTATTCCTTTACAACCCCGAGAGTTTAACTGAATAGTTAAAGTAACCTCCCTTATAAAAAAGAACCCCATAGTTAATAACACAACTATAATCTCTTCTCCTTCCCGAAATCCCTATGTCATCAGGAATCAGCTTAATCAACGAGAATATACTTATAATAAGCCCAAATATGGCAGAGTATTTAGTCAAATTCTGCATAGTCACAACAGACCTTTGATGCGTTGTCATGAGTGCAACCGAGTAGGACACCTTAGGTCCTAATGACCTATTCTACATATGTCTCATCATTCTACTTCTCCTAAATTTATCAAACCTCCCTTTAAGAATCCAATCAATAACTCTAACTGCCCACAACAATAAAATCTCTATAAGAAGAAGCAAGAACAACTTAATAGGAATCGAGGTTAGAATTTATCCTCTATCCCAGTGAAAAATCCATATTACCACATTGTGTTTAAAGGTAATCTTCTTTTTTATAATATCTCATCACATATATTATTTGATTCCGAATCCACACACTCTTTCATTCATGTATGACTCATCTGCAATTATCTTCTAGTCCGTTAGCTTATCCTTTTAATATAAGAATGCTAATGGGAAAGACGACCATTACCGGCAAGATTTGTAAATGTCACCCTTTACACTTTGGAACAAAGGCATTAACCATAGATTTGATAGTCCTCGACTTAATAGAATTCGATTTGATAATTGAAATGAACTTTTTATCCCCAAACTTTTCTCACATTGACTGTCATGCAAAAACGATGACACTCAAACCACCCCATCAACCTTCATTTTATTTCCAAGGAAGAAATCCCCACCAACCTTTACTTTTTTGAATAAATGAAAAACAAACTTCTTCCATTTCTACCATCTTGGCTTGATATAATGACGTGTTTTCTGAAGATTTACCCAGAATACCTCCACCACAAGATATTGAATTTTTTATCAACATGTTAACAAATACCTCTCCTATCTCAATACCCCCTTACCGTATGGATCATTTAGAATTGCGAGAACTTCGAACACAACTAGACGACCTACTCAATAATGGATTTGTACACCCCAGTACCTCACCTTGGGGAGCTTCAATTTTATTCGTGTGAAAGAATGATGGATCTTTTTGGTTACTTATCGACTATAAAAAATTAAACCAAGTAACCATAAAAAATGAGTATCCATTGCCTATGATAGGTGATCAGTTTGACGAGTTACGGGGTTTAAAAATATTTTCAAAAATTGATTTAAGATCTTGATATCACCAAATTCGTGTTAGGGAACAAGACAACCCTAAAATTGCTTTTCCAACATGATGTGGTTATTTTTAATTCTTAGTCATGTCTTTTGGATTCACAAGTTCCCCCTCCGCTTTCATGGACCTAATGCATAAAATGTTTCGCCCTCTCTAGGATAAATTTGTGACCGTCTTTATAGATGACATATTAATATATTCTAAGACCAGGGTATAACACGAAGAGCACCTATGTGTAGTATTATAAACCCTTCATAAACATCAGCTTTAAGCTAAACAAAGCAAATGCGATTTCCTTATGAAAGAGGTAAAATTCCTTGGACATGTAGTCATTGAAGTAGGTATACAAGTAGATCCAACCAAAACCACCGCCGTACTTGAATGGAGTCAACCCAACACCCTCATAGAATTACGTAGTTGGGTATTATCGATGCTTCGTGGAAGGATTTTCCCGAATCGCCTGAGGATGTCCGATTTGTATGGACCTCTAAATGCGAACAAGCCTTTTGTACCTTAAAGGAAAAGTTAACCATCGCCCCTGTTCGAACCATTCCTTCTAGTAATAGAAACTATGACATTTTCACCGACGCCTCCCTACATGGACTCAGTTGTGTATTAATGCAACAAGGCAAAGTGATCGAGTACGAATCTTGATAATTGAAAATTTATGAATGTAACTACCCGGTACACGACTTTGAATTATTAGCAGTAGTCTTTTCCCCGAAAATATGAAGATGTTATCGATATGGAGAATAATTTTAGGTATTTTCAGATCATAAAAGTCTTAAGTATATCTTCACACAAAGGAATCTAAATCTTGGGCAAAGACGATGGATGAAATTTTTAGAGGATTATGAGTTTAACTCACTCTACCATCCCAAAAAAAGGAACATAGTTACTGATGCCTTGAGACGTAAAGCCCAGGGAAGCCTCCATAGTATATTTTTATTCTTAGAAACCATTAAAGATTACAATCTACAGTGAGACTCCTCCGAAACCCAAATTGTCATACGAAATATTATAGCTCACCCCATTCCGCATAAGAAAATCATTGGCCTCCAAGACCAAGATGAACTTTTGCGTTCCTAGAAGCAAAAAACTCCGAAACAACCTCCCCAAAATAAATTAGACTTTAGACCCCATACGTGGGTTAAAATTAAAAAATCAAGTATGTGTTCCTCTCGTATACTTATTACGAATCTCACCATTCTAAATTCATGATTCATCCCCAAAGCAACAAAATTTATCAAACCCTCAAACAATATCATTTAATGACCGGTATGAAAAAGAATATTATACATTTCATAGCAAAGTGTTTAACTTGCTAACAAGTGAAGATTGAACATCAACATCCCATCGGATTACTCTAGCCCCTCCCCATCCTAGAATAAGAATGGGATCATATAACCATGGACTTTGTTAGCGGATTACCCCGGACTTTTCAATGATACAATACAATATGGCTCATCGTAGATCACCTTATAAAATTTCCCCATTTTTTACCAACCAGATGCACCGATTTTTTCAACGATTAAGTGAATTTTACATCAAGGAAATTGTTAGACTTCATGGTGTACCTATTTCCATCGTGTTAGATCGATACCCTGGATTTAGAGTAAGATTTTGGCAAGCCCTACAAACCTCTATAGGGACCAAACTCTATCTAAGAACTGTTTTTCATCCTCAGACCGACATACAATCTAAACGGGTAATTTAGATTCTGGAAGATATGTTACGAGCTTGCACGTTAGAATTTACCGATTCATAGAATAATCATTTTCATTGATTGAATTCTCCTACAATAACAAGTACCAAACCAACATTCAGACAAACCCTATGAAGCTCTCTATAGACGAACCTGTCGTTCGCCTTTATGCTAGAATATATCAGGAGAAAATCATACACTTAAACCCAAGATTATTAATGAAACCATAGAAAAGATATGCATTATTCGGGAAAGATTACATTCAGCCCAGAGCCAATAAAAGAGTTACATCGACAACCGCCAAAAGCCCTTAGAATTTCAAATAAATAAGCAAGTATTCTTACGAGTATCTCCAAGGAATGAGATGATTCGATTTGGGAAAAAAGGAAAATTATCATCCCACTACGTTGGTTCCATTAGAATCATTGAATGTATTGGACCAATATCTTATCGTCTCGAATTACCGCCTGAACTATCCAATCTCCATGACGTATTTCATGTTTCACAACTACAAAAGTAAATCCCCGATCCAAGTTACATCATCACTTGGAAGGGTATAACAATTGAACCCAACCACGAATTCAAGGAAATTGCTATTCAAATTCTCAATCAACAAGAGAAGGTTCTCCGACATAAAACCATCCCACTAGTCAAAGTTCTTTGGCAACACCAAATAGCTGAAGAAGCAACATGGGAAATAGAAGACATTATGAGACAACAGTACCTCATAATTTTCCTAGCTAATTTCGAGAATGAAATTTTTATTTAGGCAGAAAGATAGTAAGAACACACCCTAAATAGACCTTTAGTCCCTTTACAATCCAATAATTTTTAAGAAAACCTAGACTTTCCATATTATAAAAATACCCCTAATGGAAGAATTATGTTAACTTACATTTTCCTATAATAATTAAAACCCAACTTTTACTCAAAGTTTGACCAAATGACTTATATTTTATAGTATTATCATGAACCAATCCATCAAGTTTGAGAAAGTTTACATAAGCCCCTAAAATTTTCCAAAGTAACTTTAAAGCCCTAAAATCTAAATAAAAATTATCCACAGACCAAACCCCAAACCTAAACTTATTTATATTTTCTCCCTCATTGATGAAGGACAATCTGGACTGCCAACATGACATATACCATGTGGAGTACCCATGGTACCCATTTAAAGCCCACATATACCATGGTGAAACTTGTGTAAACCATGTTGAAATTCACCTCCAAACCCACCAATGGAATCCTTCCCACGAACCCTATAAAAGGCCCCTTTCACCTCTATAAAAACTCACTTCAAGTGAGAGTTTTCCAAAGTAAACTTTTGAGGTTTTATGAATTTCTATCATTTTATGTGTGAATGCTTGTTTCTTTACTTTAGATATGTTTCTGCATTTATATAGAGTGGAATTGTGTGTTTGCATATGAATGTTAACGTGTGAAAGCACTGAAATAGCTCAAAAATCAGTAAACTCCCTTAAAGCTTGAGCTTTAATGGTGGATTCTACTTCCTTGACTTTAAACAAGTTTCAAAGTGAGTTAAGTTGACCTTAGGTTATCCAAAACCTAGGTGCAATGCTTAATTGAACCAAAAATAAGTTTTGATACCCTAAATCAAAGCTTGAAGTTTTCGGGCCTAGAAATTTCAGAATACGAATTCAGGAGTTTTACTCGACCAAAAACCCTCAAACCAGGCTTGTTTTTACTACATTTTCAATATAGAAGAGAAGTATTCCTATGATGGAATAAGAATCATAGCTTTTAGTCACTTATGCTAAGGTCAAAATTTCACAATTTTTACAGAAAACCAATAGCTCAAACTAGCCCACCGAAATCCTTGAAACCATTATGGTTGGATTCCTCTTAAAAAATTATACAATTTTCATTCAGGAACTAACTTAAATGGATTTCTAAAACGTCTTAGATATGAGGTCAAAGTTTCAAAACACTAAAGTCAAACTGTCGAAGGTTGAGGGTGTGTGGGTTACACGCGCGCGAATGAGGGTCAAACCAGGTGCATGTAATGTTTGACCCAACGCGTGAGAACACGTCCCCAATCACGCATTTTCTCGAGAAAACCAGTTTTAAAGTTTAAATTCACATTTTTACTTTACAATAACCCTCTGCCCAATTTTCCAAGTATTTCAAAGCACTCCCAAACCTTTTTCACAAATTCTTGAGTTCAAATAAAGTCATTTTATCTCTTGCCACCACGCTTAAATCCAAATAGAGACTAAGAAAATATTACTTTTTAAAATTTTTAAAATTATATATTATGCCCTCTTAATTATTTTTACACTGAAACATATAATAATTTTTAGTCATATACTACCTACTTATACTCTCCATAATTTCAGACTATCCAGTTAACCCTAGTGAATTATACGCATGAACCCAAAATCTATAATTTCAAAGTAAGTGATTTTATTTTCAGTATTAAATAATTGAGCTTATGCCTTTCAAATTATATTCAGTATTTTATTTTTGGTTATGTACGTATGGACGATATCAGACATGGATGGTAGCCCCTGCTGGAATATCTACACGGCAATTTATTAGCTCCTGTGATTCCCGAATGTTTTCACAAGTTTTTTTTGTTACGTGCAGCATGAACGAATAATAATGTATTTCCATTTATTTTAGACTCGTATATGTAATAGGATGCTAGGCATCCCCATAATAAAAATCATTTAAATTCCTCTGCCTTTGCATTTACTTATATTCCTTGCTTACTATTAAACACCTAAAATTCACGGATGCGACAACTTCTTTTTGAATAAAGCCCGTAATTTTTTATACACATTAGGTATTAATGAATTAGTCAAACATTTTCCTAATAAAAGCTAGAAAAATTGCCCTCGTTCTAACCAGGGATTCCTGATATGAAATTGATTTTCTTACGTGGGTTCCTTTCAAATTGATTATTTATGTAAGGATCTCTTGCCAAGCCATCTTCAAATGAGAAATTCAGTTTTCTCTTGTTCGAAGTTGTCTTCGAATGCGGTTTTTTGTCGTTCGAATGATAGTTTAAAAAAAAATCCCCTGTTTAAATATCAGGATTTAAAGTCAATTCTTTTCCTTTTTATAAGAAAGTTTTTATTCCTATCACTACTTACTCCGAATCAAATTTTATGACATACAAAACCGACAATGCTTACCAACTCTTTGTCGAGGTGTTTTGTCTTTGACTTCGAGATCTTTAATTACAGCTCAAGAGTCGAAAGATACCTAAACTTAGTTTTTATTTTTTCTGCGAAATTAAGCCAAACTCAATCTAAGGAGTTATAAAAATATGTACATACAAAATCTCCTCCTTTGGCTATTCTGGGATAAAACAAAAAAATGGAAAAGATCGAGGAAAACTACCGAATAAAAATATTATACATCATACTTGCCCATCCCCAATCCCAACTAGAAAGAATTGGTACACTGTATGACTTCATTGACCAACGGTTAAAAGTTTTAAAAATTCACATCATGAAACCTGTAAGTCATGCACACTTAAACCAATACCCATAGTTTATAAAAATACATGATTAGTAAATACGAGTAATAATAATGAAATGCACCAATAGTATATTACTATTCAATACTGCCCATGTATATAAAATTCTCCCCCTTGTGGTCAAGATTAGAGAAAGGGAAGAACCCAAAACTATCAAACATAAACAATCCAAACAAATAATACCATAATAACGTACATATCGAATGAGATAAATGATATATAAAGAGTATGGAAATACAAACATCATAACCACATGCCAATAAATGAAAACTCCACATCTCATCACAAGAAGAAAAAAAAATCAAATACAAGTGAATTACCTAATGTAAGATAATGTTAAATCTATGAAATTCCATGCATGCTATCCAAAGGGAATATGAGTGAACTCCAAACTCAAAAAAGTTAGATATCCCACTTATTTTACGAACAAAACCTTTGAACAACCCATAGTTGTAAAAAATTTAAGCTCAACTATACTGAGTGTAGACACCATATTCTATCACCCCTACACTCCACCATAGGGTCTAAACAAAGTCCTTTCTATCCTAGACTCCTGGTCCTCCTTCAAATCATAAACAGAGAATAACAACACCCTCCCCTATCTCGTTTGACTTTGGTAAACTCCTAAACCCTGGAGTCCCTCATCATAAATATCATAGAGCTCTGAATCTCTTTTTAACTGTCCCGGTAGCACACGAATCGAGCTTACTGTTCACAAGTTATGGGTAAAAAATCATTTATGCATTCCTACTGGCAGGACACCTCATATGCCTATAGGCGCAATAGGATTACTTCCTCAGTAAGTCAGACCAACCTTCTGAGTATCACACCACCTCTCTCCTAGAGAGCATAAAACTGCTGAAGATCACGACATCTCATCCAGCATGTCCACTAAGTCCCCAAAGCTTGTGCCTCACAATATCTTTTGCACCGACTTAGGAAGGTGCTCCCACACACTCTTCACCCCAGTCGACCCCGAGCACGGATGGTCGAAAAATATGTCCCCACCTATAAAGCATACCTAAAAAAAGTCTAAAATATTCTTAAAGAAATATAAAAATAATAACAAGACTTATTTCAAAAAAGAAAAAAAATGCCAAAATCAAAACAAAAACGCAATAAAGAGTTACTTATGTAACCGCTAGTGTTTGGCACAAAAGTAGAACATTGACTCAAGAGATCTATCATAAGAATTCACTCGTCCTCCACCGGCCCAACATCATGTTACACATTCTCTATCCACCCTGGCCTCACCCAAAAGTCACCAACTCAATGTTGGCCTAACCTTCATGATGCGATGCATTACAAAATGCAATTTTTTAGAAAAAAATCTCATGCGAACACTTTTAACAAACTTTTAATAGAGAAAGATAAAGAATTAGATTGAAAGAGAATGGTGTGAAAACATGAGTTGTCCTCACTCCTTTTTATAGAAGGCTAAGGGTCTGTCTGTTAGTAAATACCCCTTGGTAATCCGTGTAACCCCTTGAATTATGTGCCTATGCCAATAGGCAGAGGCCAAACCCTGCCAGCAGGCACCCCCTCTCAGATTCCGTTACAAAAATCCTTAAAAATTCTCTAAAAAATCTAAAAAAATTATAATAAATTCAAAAATCATAAAACTCAAAATCCACAATAAATGCACATTTGTCATAAAAATCATTCAAATTCAATGTTACACAGGCATTCAAAAATCATTACAAATATTCAAACCAATAAAAAAAATCCAAAACTCTTTAAATAATTCTCATATCATCACACAATCTTTGCAAATCGATCATGCACTCTATAGGTCCTCAAAATAAAAGTTGGCCCTAAGAATTAGACCGAAATCCCTAAAATTGGCCGCATACACTCCTTAGGTCCATATAATAGACCTTGGCCCACAGAATTAAGCCGCGATCCCCGTATTAATTGCATACACTCCTTGGGTCCTCATAATAGACATTGGCCCTCAAAATTAGGCCGTGATTCCTGTATTGGTCGTACACACTCTTTAGGTCCTCAGAATAGACTTTTGCCCTAGGAATTAGGTCATGATCCCCGTATTGGTTGCACACACTCCTTAGATACTCAGATTAAACCTTGGCTATCAGAATTAGGTTATGATCCTCGTATTGGTCGCATCACTCCTTAAGTCCTCGAAATAGACATTGACCTGCAAAATTATGTCACGATCCCTATATTGGTCGCACACACTTCACGTCCTCAGAATATACCTCAGCCCTTATAATAGGCCGCGATCCTCGTATTGGTTGCATACACTCTTTTGTTCCTTAAAATAGATCTTGACCTCGTATTGGTCACGCACACTCCTTAGGTTCTCATAATAGACCTTAAATCTTATAATTCGGCCTCAACCCCATATTAATTGTACATACAATCCTTGAAATTAAACCTTGCCCCTCAGAATTAGGACTCAATTCCCGTATTAATCACATACACTCATTTGGCCCTCAGAATTAAGTCACATTTATCATCAACCGTATTTCTCTAGGTCCTTAGAATCAGGTCTCAACCCTGAGCATATATAGTCATATGGTCCTCAGAATCAAACCACATATACAATCAATGTATTTTTTTAGGCCCTCAAAATTATGCCACAATCCTCATAATAATCACATACACTCCATTTGCCCTTAAAATCTAGCCACATTTACCATCAACGTACTTCTCTAGGATCTAAGAATTAGGTTTTAAACCTAATCATATTCTCTCCAAGTTCTCATTATCAAGATAAAATTCTCATTAACATACGCTTAAGGCCCTCATAATTAAGCCACAATCCTCACTGCACACTTTTTATGCTCTCAAAAGCAGGCCATACTTCATATTCTCTTTAAGACCTAAAAATTAGGCTATAACCCTAGAATATTACTTAGGACCTTGGAATAAACCATGGATCTCAGAAGTAGGACCCAATCCCCATCATGTATTCTCTAGACCCTCAAAATAAGGCCATAGTACTCAATGAATGCCTTAAAACCTCTGAATGAAACTACAACTCACGCATATGATGTCCTCATAATTAGACTATAGTCCTAAAAATCAGGCCTATACCTTCAACATGATCATAACTCACCTTGGGATCTCAATAAATCCTTAATCCTATTCAAACTACTAATCGTCACCAGGGTTTCATAACAAAGGAAATCAATATTCACGACTTCTATCAGGTGTCTATCTTTTGATAACATTTAACACATCTTAAGCTTGCCCATCGAGGGGCTCTATAGACACCCTATTATAGCACTTTAAACTCCACCATAGGGTCCTAACAAAGTCCCTAAATCCTAGACAACCAATCCTCCTTCAAACCCGAACCAAATAATAACAATGCAATCCCGAAGCTCGTTTGACACCATTAAACCTCGGAGTCCCTCATTAAAAAATCATAAAGATCTAAATTCTCTTCTGTTCATGTATGGATTGAATTTGAAATGTAATATTGACCTGACCATGATAGCTTCGATTTCATCTTATAATTGACATTATCATTTTGCTCCTATTTGAGATAACCATATAGAGTTGAAATTAACTAGTCAATACTATATTTATTTTTATTCGATGGTGTATGTGGGAATAAGGCGAATTGATAATGTTCCTTCTCATGCCACGAGTCTTATTTGAGAGCATGACGTAGAGTTGAAGTGAACTAGTAAATTGTATATCTACTTTGATTTAGTAGTGTATGTGGGCATGAGAGTTATGGAGAATTTTCCTATGTCACTCCATGTTACGAGATTTTCTTATTCATACTATATGGCAGGGGTGCATTTCCTTGAATAATATTAAATTAAGATTCTCTATTTTTAATCATGATTTGGTGTTATTTATGGAACCCTCTACCGTTATGGTTGCTTGCTCAACCATGTTTAATTGATAGGTACTCTTGAATCTTAAGAAGGCCTATCCTCTTTCAGTTTTTGTTGAAACTAGCGGAATAATATACTGCCAGTACAAACATTCTGAAAGAATTCTTAGGATTATCGTTGGCATGTGTAAACCATGGGTTTGATTCCAATTATTCTATTTCCTTTATAGTAAATTAATGTATCAAAAGCTTGAACATTTCTATTTATTAGAATTATTCACTTCTTAAGTTTCATTGCTCCTTGTAGAATTTAGAGTAGAACACATTGAGTTTGCAGCTAAAATATAGCCTTCTCTCTCAGTATGTGTGTTGCTATAAGTTTAGATACCATCTCTTGATTTGGATCTTTCTTACCCTAATGTTTTATCAATTTATTATATGGCAGACTGGCGTGAAATCAAAAGAAGTATTTGGATGGTTACCTATGGATGGATCACATAATAGAAAATTTAAAAAAAAAATGGTTTAGAGCAGAAGGTACAAACACACAAATCTTAAAATTTCTTGGATATCATACAAAATCTTGCCGTTTTCTTGTCAACTCTACTTCTGTGGAGATTCTTATTTAATGATACTTTTAAGGGACTATCAAATTTGTGACTAACCAAATTTGGTTGTAGTTATGGAATGTTAGGTTTTATGATTATATTATATTAACACATATATCATGTACATTTTTGTATGGACAAAGTACTATGTTTAGTAGTTGGGCCATACTAAGTCATATTGGTTAAAGCTGTGTCGATTTTGCCTCGTGCTAAAAATTGATTGTGTTAACTACAACATGTTAATTATGTGTGTGTGAATATATATATATATATATATATATATATATATATATATATATATATATATATAGAGAGAGAGAGAGAGAGAGAGAGAGAGAGAGAGAGAGAGAGAGAGAGAGAGAGAGGATCTTATGTGGTCCCTTAGTTTGAGGTCCATGAATGAGGTCTATTTTTTTAAAATAGTAAAAAAAATATTTTGGGACAAATTTTTTTATGGTTTTTAAACATTTCAGTAAGGCTAGATAAAAAAAAATCAGCTCAAAATGATTTTTTTTACTATTTTAAAAAAACCGGTCAAATTTTATCAATTTTTAACAGCTTAAAAACTGACACAGTTTGACCGATTTTTTTAAATTAGCAAAACAATTCATTTTGAGCTGATTATTTTTTTATGGTCCTATTGAAATGTTTAAAAACCATAAGAAAAATCAGCCCAAATTTTTTTTTTTACTATTTTAAAAAAATGGACCTCATTTAGGGACCTCAAACTGGGACCACACTTGATCCTTTCCCTATTTATATATATAATAATGCTCTTGTGCGGACTAGTTCGCATTTTAAGAATGCGGTCCGGATATGTGTCACCTAGCGGTGCACCTAGAAATTATCTCCTAAATTATAGGCGCACACATTCTCTCTCTCTCTTCTAGGCTCACCACCAGGTGACACATGTCCGGTCCGCATTCTTAAATTGCGAACTAGTCCGCACAAGAGCAGGACTAATATATAATAATGCACTTGTGCGGACTAGTCCGCATTTTAAGAATGATATATATATATATATATATAGATGTATTTTGGAGTAAATGGTATGTTTCATTAGAGAAATTAATGTACAGTATATAAATAGACTATTGGATTCAATAACATACTGGTCTGAAGCAAATAATAGAAAGCACTTGCATTTTGTATGGTTCACAACCTATTATAGTTTTTGATTAACTAGGTGGCGTGTTACATTGCATTTTCATTAATTGCTTGTTATGTGTATTTCTTTAATTACTTACAATATGAATTCCTCATCCTAATACTAGTTCCATTAGCATTTCATTTTTTATTTTAGTCTGAAGATGAAAGGAAGATGCACGCAAGAAATAACTGCGGTTGCTGCTGGTAAGGGTACAACATATACTGTGACTGCTGCCAGTAAGGGTACGACATGTACTGCAGCTACTGGTACATTATCCGATGCTGCTCCTGCATCACCATCGAGAAGCTAGATACTGTGTCGCCATGCATTACTGTTGATACTTCCGCATAGCCATCTATTATTGTTGCTAATGTTATTAATTTGTTGACTCAAATCACCTCTGTTAGTTATTTGCATCTTAAGTATTAATTAGTAATTACCACCTCTCTCTCGTGTGGATTTTTTAGAAGGGTTGCTATTAAGTAACAGTTTAAGTTTTAGTCCAAATAAGGAAGAAATAATGTGTGTTCCTTATATATCTAACAAATTATTCAATGGATTTTGTTTGCACTATTTTAGGTGCTTTGTTTTGGGATATGACAACTCGGATCAGACTACATATGGTATTAACTTTGGGTTACAAGCTCGTTAATTTATTTTGGCAGAGTCTTAGAGGAATCATGTAGTATTTGTAAACCTTGATGCATGCAAGGTCTCACAACATGCAACAATCAAAGTGCTTAAGAGATTAGCGGCAGGGTAGTTTATTAACTTCTTGATATGCTGGTTGTGTCTAAATTATGCCTCTGGTAGGAATGTAGTAATTAATATATTAGTTTGTTAATTTGATATATAAAATTATTAGTTGGTTTTTTCATTTGGTTTTCTATTAGTCGGTTTCATACATGGTTACATATCAGATTATTAGTTGTTTTCATATCAGATTATCAGTTTGTTTCATATCAGTTGTACGGACATAAAAATATATTAGATTATATCAATTATAATATTACTTGACATATCATATTATATCATTTGGTTTCATATTTTTTTTTCACATTAGTTGGCAGACAATCTGATATTCGTTGGTAAAAAAATTCATATCATTTGCTCTCATATCAGCTAATGTAGTAGTTGGCCGGTGTATTAAATCATATTAGTGTACAAATCTCAATATATGTTGATTTTATTTCAAGGATATACAAGAATAGGCCCTCCACTCCGGTTCAAGCCACAAAACCAATAGTCCACATTGATGTCGACTCATCCTCATCACAACCGAAAATTACAACCAGAAAGAAACAAATAAGATGGAACAACATGATGGACACTAATCTGATAAGCGCACATATGGGGGATGTTATTGGTCTAACAAACTATGCTGATAACAGTTTCACCGTTGCTCAAACGTGTTGCATGGGTTTTGATTTTTTCTCTGTTGTTTTTAAATAAAGATTTTGTTTCAAATAAGCGCATATATGGGGGATGTTATTGGTCTAACAAACTATGCTGATAACAGTTTCACCGTTGCTCAAACGTGTTGCATGGGTTTTAAATAAAGATTTTGTTCCTATGCGTAACTCTAGCACTCTCTCAATACACATAAAATGTAAATGTTGAATAAAGTTTTATGAAGTTTCTTTTGTAAATAAATATTGATGGTTTATATAAAATGTAAATGTTGAATGTAGTGCCCTTGTTTACGTGGACTATTTTTGTATATGTTCTGGGAATTTGAATAGTGTGGTAAGCATAATTGAATTTGTTTAAATTCATGACATGTTAAAGAAGGATATCGGATCTTGAAAAGTATATTTTTTAAATACGTATTAGTATTAGCAATGGACCTTTACCATTAAAAAAACGTTACAAAACACGAGTATTAAGGTAGAAATAGTAACGAAAATGTTCGTTACTAAATTATAATTAATAATGATAAGATATTGTTGTTAAATTCATTATTGGTAACGGTAAATATATGTTACTAATTTCCATCCCCGTACCTTTTTTTTCAAATGAAAAATTACTGTCACTAATTATTTTTGTAACGGTAATACTGTTACTAGAAGAGAGTTTTGGTGTAGTGGTTTGGCATGCACTATTTGTATTTTAGCTAGTTATTTGGATATGGCTCTTTCTCTTGCATGTTTTGGATACAATAGGTTGGTGACTCTAATCTCTATATATTCACACATACTTGACATTGCTGCCATCGACCATTTATATCCTTTCACCCACATCGCACGCATAGGAATGCAACCACCGATAAGAGAGATCGTGCGCGCTAAGGAAAATTAAGTTTTTACAAAGGTTTATATTAATTAAGACATAAAATTAACTACTTACATTGATAATTTAATAAGACAAAAAATAACATAGTAAATGTTCTAACCATTGGTCTTCAACTTATAACTCCCTCAAACATATGCTTTTTATATATTCTTTTTTATTCCTTGTGAGCATGAATTTTCATAAATAATTCATTTTTCTTTTCTCTTATTAACGTATAAATAAAAAATTTCTTACCAATGGTGCCTATGACTGTGGTGCTATGGGCCTCGAGCGGTGATGTCCACGCGGGGGGGGGGGGGGGGGGGGGGGGGGAGGGGGGATTTTTTTTATGGTGTATGTAGGAGTGATTGTCTCTTGGTCTGTCGCATACCCCCGAGGCCAGGTTATCGGTTCAATGGGCTCGATGACTTGCCCCTAGAATAGGGATGACAATTTCCCCCAAAAATTTGGGTACCCGCGGATACCCGAAAAAAATCCCTAAAAAATCCCCGAAAATTCAGGGATCGGGGCGGGTTCGGGGAGTTAAAAAAATTCCCGAAAATTTTTGGGTTGGTGTCCAGTCGAATTATTAATATATTATAAAATATGTATGTATATATTAATATTATAATAAATATTAATATATAAGAATAAATGAGAAAGGTGAATGGACACAAACATAACATCTCATTTCTTTTAACCCTAACTCTCTCTCCTTAGCTCCAACCTACCTCCTCTCAGAATCTCCCTCCCTTCCTCCCTCATCTCCCACGACCACTTGCTGCGCTAGCGACACGACCTGTTGCTGCGACGACCATGACCTGCTACTGCGACGCATATAATTTTTTTCCAGTTGTTGTGACTTATTTTTTTTTGTATCTTTGAGATTTGTTTATCTTTGAGATTTTTTCCAGTTGCTTTTTAGTTTTTTATCTTTTGGGTATTTGGTTTATGTAAATATCAAATGTTTGTTTCTTGTCTACAAGGAAATTTGCCCCTAGTGCTTTGGATTGATTCTTTTATACAAATTATGAGAAAACTTTACTGAGAGATTGATACTGATGTACATAATTTTTAGGTAACTTCAGTGGTAGTACAAGGGCTTTTTTTACTTATCCTAAACATGATTTAAAATGATATATAGAAACAGAACAATTAATCCTGTTTAATAGATGGATTCTTAAGTAGACTAACGGAGGGCCTAATACAACCAAATTAACCCAATGTACATCAGGCGTTAATATTTAGATGAAATGAACTTTTTATATTAAAAAAAAGAAATGATTTTTTTTATATTAAAAGAAAGATATGGGTTCCCCGCGGGGAAATTGATACCCGTTTTAAATGGGGTCGGGGATCCCCGAACCCGTTATAATGGGAAACGGGGCGGGAATGGGAAATGATATTTTTAACGGGGACGGGGATAGGGAGTTAAAACCCGACCCCAAACCGACCCGTAGAATTTGTTTGACACCATATACAGTTTGAGTTGCACGCCCCAGTTTTAGGTCTATGTTTCATACAAGGGGCTATTGGTTATTTAGAGTCACTAGTTATTTTTATATAAGAACAAACAAAAAGGTTGGGGTGTGACACCCCGCCTAATAAAATACCAGGTGATCGGTCCTATATCAAATTAAAACAGGAATCTCAGTTAGTTCATTCTTAGCATCACTGTCGAAAACCTTTTTAAAACTTACTAACCACATAGTATTCCAAAAAGTCGGTACCAAATTTTATCTTTTTATTTAAACAAAAACAATAGCATGCGAAAATATACTATGAACCATTCACAACAACTGAATAGAGTCAACTGAATAAATAAATAAACTACTTGCCGAATGAACCATCGGCCACAAAAGTAAATAGTCCAATAACAAATGCCCAACAACTGAATAAATAAATTCGAAGACTGTACTGAAAAGTCTGGGCGACAAGCCATAAGTAAATCTGAAACTGATAGATGATTCCTACTCTAGGAGGGAATGAACGATCCGTCTAATCCAAGCTCCTGCTAGCATCCACATATTCCGCAGCTACGTGTCCCTGGAATAGAATATCAAGCCTGACGTCCCTATGGCTGGACACCTAAAAGGTTTTGGAAATAGTTTTATAACAAGGGTTAGAGTCCAAAACATTTTGAAAATATTTAGCAAGTGAATTAACTGCAGTAATTAAAATGCATGAATGCACTTCATATTTAAGTTAGTGTCGCACTCTCTTGAGGACATACTCACCCCTCCAGTAATGTACACACCTAATGGTTACTTCAACCCCACCTAGTTATACTATCCCGTCCAACTATTCCTGTTACAAACTCCTCTTGCCATACTACTCTAAACCGAGTATTATTATTAATGAGTTATAAGTTATCTCTCCCATTAACTTAATTAATTCCTTTAAAATAAAATCATATAACCGTGACATAAGTTATATAAAGTAAATACATTACACTTTGTATTATTACCCTCATATAATATCTAATACCACTATATGCCTATCTTTACTAAAACATCCACACACATATCATAAATATATCCATCCTTCCGAGTATACCCTCGACGGATGATTTCCTCTAAAGTTCTATTATACCATGTGTGCTCACTTAACCTACTTACCCCAAGTCGGAATCTCTCACGAACTTGGCCAAAAACATAAACGTTAGAGGCGGTCATATTTCCTTCCTGAATGTGAGATAAGGCCCTCACCCATATAACGGACGCTATGACCCGGGGATATACTCACCTTACTCTTCAAGCTGGGGGGTTCACCAACATCGTGCAATCTCCCTTAATAGCACTAGAGTACACAATTTAATTAAATATCTAGTCACTGATATTTATAAGCACACACACAATATATATATATATATATATATATATATATATATATATATATATATATATATATATATATATATATATATATATATATATATACACACTGCTATTTAGGCTCAAGTGCAAGCGTGTCGCTCAAGTAATAGTCCGATAAGTCGGGTATCGATCCTCAAGGAAACAGGACGAACGAAGTCGTAACGACTTTGGAAAGACAAAGGTAAACTAACTTTAACTCTAAAAAGATGGAAAAGGTGATTTGGATCGTGAAATGACTACATATAGATGCAAATATGAAACCCGACCTATCTTTCTCATTTCATAAGTAAAGTTTTAGTCAAATTGTCGTCAATCCTTTAGTAATTAGAGTAATTGCATTTCATTCATTAGTAATTTCATTAGTTACTCATTTTCATATTTGCATCTATCTGTAGTCATTTTACGATCCAAATAACCTTTTCCTTCTTTTTAGAGTCGAAGTTAGGTTACCTTCATCTTTCCAAAGTCGTTATGACTTTGCTCCTCCTGTTTCCCTGAGGATTGATACCCGACTTATCGGATTATTACTTGAGCGACAGGCTTGCACTGGAGCCTAAATAGCACGCACTCTAGACACATTTGCCGTCGTGTCAAGTTTTTAGCGCCTTTGCCGGGGAATTAGGTAGACTTAAGTTAGATCAAGTCAATGTAAAACTTTAACCAAGAAAATCCAAAAACAAAAAAAAAAAAAATTTAAAATTAAATATAATTTTTTTTATCATCTCTCAAAGCCTTTAATGCAAAATCCTGAACATACTCAGACTCCTCACAATACAATAACCCGAATCCATGAAAATCCAATTGTTAAATACAACTCTGAAAGCCCCTACACACCTCGCGTTCCACAATTCTGGATTTCTATTCCTAATCCTGAGCACTCTATCAGTAGCTACACCCTGAGTCAAACTTCGAGTCACACATCTAAGACACCGAGTGAGTACACAGAGTCATTTGAAGACAGTGCGAGAGTGATGTGTGATGCAGTGAGTTTTGGTAAAGGAGAGGGAGATATCCCCTATCGTCCCAGAAAAGACTTACTCTTTTGTGAGCGGACTGTCACCCCTAGTTGCATTTTACTTTTGTATAATGCCGGTCAGTTCCACTTTCACATTGGGATGATACAGATCCTCCTTATGTTTAATGGCATGGATTCGAAGAAACCATACCTTTATATTCGTGAGTTTGAAGAGGCGTGTGATACATTTAGTGATCAAGATTTCACCAAGATACCGTTTGCCTAAAGCTTTTTCCTTTTTTCTTAAAGGATAAAGCCAAGACTTGGCTACGGTCTCTACACCCGAACTTTGTCACTTCCTGGAGAGATATACAATCTAGGTTTGTTTTTAAATTCTATCCACAGCACAAGAACAACTCTACCAAGACTCAAATCCAAGATTTCTGACAACACGATAATGAGTCTTTTGACAAATATTTGGAACGGTTCCAAGAGTTAGTAAGCGCATGCCCCCATCATGGTTTTGACAAACATCTAGTGATATTTTTCTTCCATAATGGGTTGAAAATAGCTTCCAAACAACTTGTGCAAACAATGTGTGAAAGACCCTTTTGGGATTTAAACTCATGCGATGCCGAGGCCCATCTTAAGTATGTCGCAGAGACCACTCAAGCATGAGACACATCTCACCCCAACCAAGCTCGACCTAGACAACCATCTATCAATCAAACTACATCCGGTCTATACCACTTGGATAGAAATACATTAATAGACCGTCGATTTGATCAGTTTCAGAGAGATATGAAAAAGTGGTTTGATGGTCGGTTGAAAAACATCTCCGGATCCAGCCATGGTTCGAAAGACAAAGTGTGTGGTATCTGTGAGGTGGGCCACTCCACAAAGACATTCCTGATGATTTACGCCTATAAGGCCATGCACACTGAGCAGGTGGATGCTATAGGAGGATTCAAGGGGAATTTTAATGCCCCGTATGGGAACGCTTACAACACTTCATGGAGAAACCATCCTGGTTTCAACTACGGACAACCACAAGCTGTGATGAACCCATATTCACAGGTTGCCCCACCTCCTCAATATCAACAAGCACCACCACCTCCAGCTCCATATGTAGCTCCACCGTGGAGAAGTCTCGAGGATACAATGAACCAGTTCATAATTTCTCAAAGTGAAAACAATGCTCGATATGAACACATGTTCGCCAAAATAAATGCGAACATATCCAAGATGCAATTCACATTGAGCATCCAAGAGAAGGGAAAGTTTCCTCCCCAAGGCCAAAGACCTCCCCAATGTCAACCTAGTGTTAGTTCCACCTCTACAGAACAACAGGAGAACTGCCAAGCTGTAAGCACTCTTCGTAGTTGGAGAGTTGTTGATTTATCATCTCCCTCACACGACATTTCCAATGACAAGGAGAATTCGCTTGACATGCAAGAGGACGGAGATATATCCTTGAACGAGAGTGAAAAAGAAAACACTAGTCAACCCGAGGTAGTTGTGAAACCACCCTTCGCTGCGCTATTTCCTCAAAGATTGGTTCCTGCCCATAAAAGGACCATAAGTGAAGAAGTGCTAGAAGTGCTTAAGAACGTGAAATTAAACTTACCTTTCCTCAATGAAATAAGGCAAATCCCATCCTATTCAAAAGTCATAAAAGACTTATTGACAGTTAAGAGGAGGATGAAGGTAAAGAAGAACGTGTTTCTAGCACAAAATATGAGCTCAGTCCTTCTTAATGATCTTCCAACTAAATATAAAGATTCCGGTGCACCCACTATTTCCTGCACCATTAGAGAGATCAAATTCGAAAAAGCCTTACTCAATTTGGGAGCGAGTGTCAATATCCTCCCATATTTGATTTATAGGAAACTTGATTTGGGTGATCTTAAGCCCACAAGGATCACTCTCCAGTAAGCGGATCGAACCGTGAAGATACCAAGGGGTATAGTTAAGGACGTGATCGTCCAAGTGAACACTTTATAATTCCCGGTAGATTTTGTCATTTGGGACACGGATTCCACATTTGCCTCAAAAATTCATGTTCCCATCATCCTTAGACGCCCATTCTTAGCTAAGGCTAACACAGTGATCAATACTAGAATGGGCAGATGCAACTCACTTTTGGGAATATGACTTTAGAAACAAACATCTTCAACATAGCCCAACAAGCACGGGAAGAAGATGATCTTCACGCAATGAGCTTAATGGAGGAGATTGTAGAAGAACACTTTGAGGAAAATTACTGTGGAGATGCCTTAGAAGCTTTCCTAGCTTCTAGTCATGAGAGTGAGGGAGCCTACACTGAGTTTGAGAGGGAGATAGAGGAGTTGAGAATCTTACTCGATGAGAGAGAATCAGACGAGGACACGAGAGATGCAAATTGGGTTTCTCGATTCGAAGAGTTATCGCCAAGGGAAGCACGCATGGTTCCCTTTAGTGACACATTCCCGACTCTCGAGTTGAAGAAACTACCCTCCAATGTTAAATATGCTTTCTTAGGTGAAAATGAGACATTTCCTGTCATTGTCTCCTCTAGATTAGATGAAGAGCATGAGGGTAAGCTATTGAAGATTTTGAGGAAGCACCAAAGTGATTTTGGTTGGTGTATAGCTGATCTAAAGGGGATAAGCCCTCTAATTTTCACCCATAAGATTCACATCGAAGAGGATGTTAAGCCCTCGAGAGAAATGAGAAGATGGATAAACACCACAATGAAAGATGTGGTGAGGACTGAAATCATTATATTGTTGGATGTCGGGATTATCTACCCAATCTCGAATAGCAAGTGGGTGAGCCCCATTCAAGTTGTCCCGAAGAAGTCGGGCATGACTGTGATTGAAAATGCCAAGGGAGAGCTAGTTCCCCAACGTACCACCACTGGATGGCGCGTTTGCATTGATTACCGGAAACTCAATGCGAGAACTAGAAAATACCATTTCCCCTTATCATTTATTGATCAAATGCTTGAAAGAGTAGTGGGCCACCCTTATTATTGCTTCCTAGCTGGTTATTCCGGATATAACCAAATTGAGGTAGATGTACTTGATTAAGAGAAAACAACCTTCACTTGCCCCTTTGGAACGTTTGCCTACAAACGTATTCCGTTTGGTTTATGTAATGCACCGACGACTTTTTAGAGTTGTATGTTGAGCTTATTCAGTGACATGGTTGAGAGAGGGCTAGAGGTGTTTATGGACGTGTTTAGTGTTTTTGGCACCTCCTTCGACCAATATTTAGATAATCTTGAGAAAGTACTAGATCGATGTGTGGAAAAGAACTTAGTGCTGAATTGGGAAAAATGCCACTTCATGGTAACTGAGGGTATAGTTCTTGCCACATCATGTCATCCAACGGGATTGAGGTCGATCGAGAAAAAATAGATGTCATAGCTGACCTACCCCCGTCTAAATCGCTGAAAGATGTGCACTCCTTCTTGGGCCATGCAGGGTTTTATAGAAGGTTCATTAAGGACTTTAGCGCCATCGCTAGAGCCTTAAGCAATCTTCTTATGAAGGACACCCCATTCGAGTGGATAGAAGCATGCCAAAGTGCTTTTGAAAAATTAAAAAACATGCTTGTGACCGCTCCCATCATACAAGCTACGGATTGGTCCTTACCATTCGAGCTTATGTGTGATGCTAGAGATTATGCGATAGGGGCTGTTTTGGGCTAAAGAAAAGACAATGGGGCTCATGTCATCTACTACGCTAGCCGGACCCTAACCAGACCACAACTCAATTACTCCACCATGGAGAAGGAGTTGCGAGCGGTAGTATTTTCTCTTGATAATTTTTGGGCCTATCTTATCAGTTCTCCCATCACTTGTTTCACTGACCACGCGTATTTAAAATATCTACTTGCGAAGAAAGATGCAAAGCCGCGCCTCATAAGGTGGATCTTACTCCTACAAGAGTTTAATCTCTCCATTAAAGACAAAAAAGGAGTAGAAAATGTCATTATCGATCACTTATCACGTCTTTCGTCCGACGTACCTAGTGATCCCATACCCACAAATGAGTATTTTCTGGATGAGCAACTCTTTGCCACCTCATCTTTGCCCTGGTTTACAGATATAGTGAACTACCTTGTCACGGGAGCCGTCCCTCCCGATTTGACACCGCAAGATAAAAAGAGGTTCATCACTTGGTCGCGCATATTTTTCTATGATGATCCATTCCTCTTTAAATATTGCGCTGATCAAATCATTCGACGGTCATACCAGATGACGAAATTCCAAAAGTCATATAATTCTGTCATTCGGAAGCCTATGGAGGCCACTTTTTTGTAAAAAATACAGCCGCTAAAATTCTCCAAAGCGATTTGTACTGGCCCACAATATTTTGGGATATTAACAATTGTTACAAATCATGCGACAAGTGTCAATAGATGGGGGCGATCACCCGACAAGAGATGATGCCATTAACCCCGATTCTCATCATTGAGATTTTCGATTGCTGGGGTATTGACTTCATGGGCCCTTTCCCCCCCGTCCTTTGGGTACTTATACATCCTAGTCGCGGTAGATTATATTTCTAAATGGGTGGAAGCCACAACTACCAAGACCAATGACAATAAAGTGGTGATAAAGTTCCTGCACGAACACATACTTTCTTGCTTCGGTGCACCTAAAGCGATAATCAGTGATAACGACGCACACTTTTGCAACAAGCCGTTTGAAAGACTTATGAAAAAGTAGGGTGTCATTCACAAGGTTAGAACGACATATCACCCACAAATGAATGGGCAGGCCAATTTGGCTAATCGTGAAATCAAGCACATACTAGAGAAGACCGTCAATCCCGATCGGAAAGATTGGTCCCTTCGATTAAACGATTTTCTATGGACCTACCATACAACATATAAGAACCCACTCAGAATGTCCCCATTACTCTTTGTGCATGTCAAACCTTGTCATCTTCATGTTGAGTTGGAGCATAAAGCGTATTGGGCAATAAAGAGGTTAAATTACGATATGGACAAAGCCGGTGAAGCTCGCAAGCTTCAACTAAATGAGTTAAGGGAGATACACAATGATGCATATGAGAATGCCAAGATTTTAAAAGCCCAGATGAAACTAGCACATGATAAGATTATTCGATGAAGAGAGTTTCAACCGGGATAAAAGGTATTCCTTTATAACTCCCGACTTCATCTATTTTTGGGTAAATTGCGATTCCAATGGACTGGTCCATTCGTTGTGAAGAGCGTATTCCCCCATGGAGCAGTAAAATTGAAAGATCCAAAAGGGGGGAACGCGTTCAAAGTTAATGGACAACACCTAAAGCTATATGTTGAGGCGTGCGTAGAAGAGATCGACACCATTTGGTTGTCGAACCCCGTTTACGGGGTAGAGTGAGCTTGAATTGAGAGGTCATCGCACCCCCGACGTGTATGGGGTGAATTCTTATGTATAGTAGCTGCGCGTAGGTTAGGATAGTGGAGTCCGTAGGATCACATCACAAGAGGAGAGGAATTTGAGCACCAGTAAGCTTTACGAGGCAAGAATTTTAGAGCCACAATACTGAGGAGAGAGGTAATCATGTCACACAGGTGTCGGTTCGTAAGTAGGAGCAATCGAAAGTTGTAGGAGAAGAGAATACCATCGCATAGGTGGACTAGAGCCATTCTAGGGACCGGATCTATCTGGTTCTGGGCACCCGGATTGGTCCGGTCTAAAAAAATCGAAATAAAAAAATACAGTCCCGGATCGATCCGGTCCTGGAGACCCGGATTGGTACGCCGTCTGCAACTCTTGGCTTTCCCTAGGTTCACCCCATTTACCCCCAATCCCTCCATTTTCGTCCCCCCCCTTCCCAACACCCATTTTCCCTCCCAAATCCTTCCCCCTTTTCCCTCCAAATTCTCCCCTACCCTCTCCCGTCACCACCTATAAATCCTATACCTTCCCCACCCCATTTCCTCCACCACTACTCACTCTCCTCCTCTCTTTCACTTATTCTGCCCAACACTCTTACTCAATCCCATAACCATGGACAACCAACCACCTCTCCAAAAATACGATTCCATCACAATTCTCACCATCGGCGTCACCGACTACTGCTCCCGTCAAGAACAACGATGGTGTGAACGTATCTTTGGCCAACCTCTCAAACTCCAAATAGAGCGCCAAGTGATTTGGAATGACATGCCAAGTTCTGTCACCGCTCTTTTCATGGCCTGGGGTTGGTGTCATTTCCTCAACGAACCTCATCAAGCGATCTGGCCTAATGCGGTACGCACCTTCTATGGCTCCCTTGTTCGCACCGGCCACCACACGGCTGAAGATTACATTGGCGGCGTCCGCGTCCCTTTCTCTTTTGAACTTCTATCCCAGAAGTTGGCTACCAAAGATGTCCCAACCCCACAGCAATACATATACCCAAACCCTCTTGCCCCGCTTGAAGAAGACGTGTGCGTGTCTCGCATCGACCCCAATGCTAATTGGAATACCGAAACCTACCCGGTGGGCCAGCTAAGCGAAAAAGCGAGCCTCACTTTCAAAAAAGTGTGCACCAACATTCTCCCCATGGGCAATCAGTCGGCGATGCGCCCGCATCAAGCCTCCCTCGTCTACCACCTCTTCGACCACAACACCCCCATTAGCCTGGCTGCGTGCATTTACAAGGATGTATTCTTTGCCTCCATGGATAAAAAGGCAT
Source organism: Sambucus nigra (assembly GCA_949130495.1). Taxonomy (NCBI): domain Eukaryota; kingdom Viridiplantae; phylum Streptophyta; class Magnoliopsida; order Dipsacales; family Adoxaceae; genus Sambucus; species Sambucus nigra. The sequence goes on from OX422211.1 coordinate 88,310,526, forward strand.
CACCCCTCTCCCCTTTCCCCAGAAGCTCCAATCCACCGCCCTAGTGAAGCCTATTTCTATTGTGTGTTGTTTGTGTTTTGTTGGCTGTGTCGTTAGTGGTTGTTTACAAATGTTGGTTGTTTGATTTCCTTTCCGTTTGTTATACATGATGATCCGTTACATTAAATTCTGCATTTTCCATTTTTGTTCGTTTTATTTATTCGCACTTTTCATTCACTTTGAGTTAGATTTTAGTCCTTTTTGCTTGAGGACAATGCAAAAGTCTAAGTTGGGGGGGGGTCAAAAGTGCGTCTTTTTAAAACTTCACAAATTTTCAAAAATGCCCAAAAATTTCAAAAAAATCGTAAAATTTTGAAAAATCCATAAATATTTTTCTTCAAAATAATTAAAAATTGGAATTCAGTTTTTTCAAAAATATCATTAAAATTCGGTTTAAAGTCTCAAATTGTAAAAACATAACACACAAAGCCGAAATTGACCAAAGATGGAAATTGAGCGAACGTGGAGGACTTAGTGAATAAATGTGGAGAGTAACAGCCCCGGTGAGATTCGAGCCTTTCATTATTGTGAATTTATAATTCAATCTGAGTTAATTGTTAACTCAAAGTTCGTTTCAGCATTCTAATAAGTCGTCAAGGATCTCAAATCTTTCACTTTGACCAATTATGGAAAATGTGTGTGATGTTGCCTGGAAAAAGGTGTCAAATAAATCTCTAAACTAAATTAATCTCGAGACGCATATGGTAACGCAATTATTATTTCGAACAATGAAGTAGGCCCTCATTTGACACCCAAAAATATTGACCAGAAAGTAGCGAAAATGAACCCTTTTGTAAATCAAAATTGACCGGAATAAGTTTTTCCCTTTCATTTGACAACCCGAAAAACCCCAATTGGCCCGAAATTGTGAAAGTTAATAATCCCAAAAATTAAGTCCGAAAAGTGCATAAAAAGGGGCAAGAAAAGAATAGATATGCTCAACAAAAATAGCAAGAAAAGAAAAGAGTGGAAAATAGAAAAAGAAAAGAAAAAAAATAAATGAGCAAAAGCCCTGAAAAGCACTAACGGACATCATAAGAAAATTTTTTAATTCCAGATTTCCCTACCATTCCCATTTTACCCAATACACCTTTAACCCGAAAAAGTTCTAACAGAGTCCAAATTGCGAAATTGGTTACCGCGTGGAGAGTTAAAACACGAAAGATATTAAAAGAGATTATAAATATGAATTAGAGGCAATGTTCCCTTTTTCTTATAACCGTAATCCGATGATGATATCCATTTACCATAAAATTTCATCTTTTTATTTATGTGCGTGAACTTGGTTCCAATGTATTTACTTTTATAAATCACTCATACCGAGAGAAAATAGCCACCCTTCCGAGAGATTCGTTTGTGAGAGCATCCCATGAGATTTTGAAATCAAAACGAATTTTTGAATAAGTAATGTAATGATCAATCGGTGGAAATTCGTGGTTAAATTTCTAGCTCTGCACACATGCACTATGATTTGAGACTCTTGAACATGAATTGATGATGACTATTTTTTGGAAAAGTTTGAGTTGTACAATTTTTGCGCATTTTGAATTTTCTTTGAGTCGAATTTTGTGGGTATATTCGCTGCAAACCCTCACGAGACACAACTCGTCCTACTAGGGTAACCTAGGGGTTTAAAGGCTTGTTGCATACGCTGAATGCAATCGCTTGCCCGTGAAAGAGGTATTCTATCCCATTTTTAGAATTGGATCACGTTTTGATTCTTTTACATTGCTCGGGACGATTAAAGTTCTAAGTTAGGGGTGTTTGATTAGGCATAAATTCTTCCAAATTTACCCCTTAATTTAGAGACTTTTATTACCTCGGTCAATGTAAAATGAATTAGTTTATCTCATATCTGTGCTAACGATTTCGTCTAACAAGTATCCTGAGTTTCATTTATTTCTTATTAATTTTACAGATAATTAATACATGAAAGAAAGAAAGAAAGAAACTGGAAGAAGCAAGAGAAAAGAAGGAGGATGAATCAGAAGGGTAAAAGCATAATTTCCACCAGAAATTCGATTGAGGACCCGAAATAAAAGTCGAATATCTCGAGTTTAAGAATGTGTATGAAGAAACGGCGTCCCGATTCGAGTTATGGAGAAGAAGTTATGAAGACCCGAAGATGTGAGATAATCAAGAGATTTTGAAGAGATATTCAAGAGAAATTGAGATGCCAATCCAGTATCCCCCCAAAAATGGATCAGTCCGACCCTCAAAATCACTGCATAAGAATACGTTTAGCGAACCAATCCGGTATCCCCAAAAAACGGATCAGTCTGGCCTTTAAAATCACTGCATAGCGATCTGTCTAGCGGACCAATCCGGTTTATTTGAAAAATGAATCAATTCGGTTGTTACCCGGACCAGTCCGATATGTCCTGACCGGATTGATCCGGGGTTCGAGATTTGAGCTGATCTTCTTCTCACTACACCAAATCTGCCGAATTGTCACGGTCATTGACCTCGACAATTTCAACTTGTCAAGGTCAATGACCGTGACAATTCTGGGCGAGATAACTTTTTTTGTCACGATCATTAGCCGTGACAAGCCCGTGACAACTTTCTTTGTCACAGACTTGTCACGATCAATGACCGTGACAATTCTGGGTAGAATTGAAAACAAATTTGCTGGGTAGTATGGCCATTGCCACTGCCCAGCAGTATATTTGTACCTGTTATAGCAACGTTGTACCTGTTCAAACATCATATATCCAAATAAACTAGAGATAATGCAAATATACATTCAAAATAAAAATAATATGCATCACGATATAATCCAAATATAATTCAAATGTACCAACTAAAAAATAATACAATACAATTTAATTCAAATAATGTCACTAAATGTCTTGGGTAAGGTTAAATCCGAGGAGGTGAGTAGGCCACACGATATACGAATTGACACACCCACTGATATACATCGTGCCGCATTGTTCGCACAACCACAACGGGAAGTTCTCCTTCTCGGGTATCACATGCGTGACGAGCACCCTGGACACGATGTCTTGAAGCTCACATCTATGAACTAGTCCACCCTGGACGATATTCGGGTCCCTCAACCCCCGCCCTATCCGCTGGCTATCAAATATGTCTAGTATAAACACGTTTGGTCAACCAAGCGTCGACATTGGTCGGTCTAAGGGAGCCATATAGGGAAGTGGATCATCAAAGTCTGCATGTGTCGGCAATGAAGCAGCGAGGTCCACATCCTCGTCATCCCGCACCTCATCCTCCCGCACCCCCTCCCCCCACCTTCTCATTCCATTTCCCCTTGCGTTTTTCACCGCCCAACGAACGCTTCACGAATGAGAACATATCTTGGACCGTCGCCTCCAAATGGGACAGCTTCACGTCATGCGAGTCCACCGTTTGAGCCAACCCGGTGTCTCTCATCTCCAATCTGATGATCCTAGATTTGGCCACCCGCGAGCTCACCCCCTTGTCCTCCCTTTGCAATCAGAGCCAAGCACTTGGCTGAGTGCGTTTGTGGACAAAGATGCCTTGTCGGTATCAGACTGCGACTCATGCACTTCTTTAAGCTTTGCCTGAAACGACAAAAAGCACATGATTAGTAAAATAAGTAAATTAAAAAATTATAACGTAATTAACAAAAAGTAAACTGTCGGATTACTTACAATCATGGCTGCGATGCTCGGGGACACCTCCTTGTCCTTCCCCTTCTTCGTCCGAAGAGCCACATAAGTATCGAGCCTATGTGGCCTACCCTCAGGGCCACTCCCTGTCCCCTGAAATAAAATAAAGTAAAATTAGTATTGGCCCCGCAAAGTAAAATAATGCAGAATAATATATTTCTGTAGTTATAGAAAAATTAAATCTTACCATCATCCTATGCTCCACCTCGGCATAAGACGTCCGGCTGGAGTAGTGCACGTCCGTCTTTTTTTCCCGGATTTCCCTCTCTGATTGGCCCGATCTCATTGTCAATGAACTTTTGCCATTGTGCTAATGAGATCGGCTCCTTCGGCGGGACGAATTCACGCCTTTGGATAATGGACTCTCGTGTCTTCCCAAAGTATCGGGTCCGCATATTTTTCTTCCATGTCTTGTGTTGCTCCCTCAAGTACTCCAAGACGGAATCGTGTAGCTTTGGATCCAGGCTGAATTGTTCCTGTCCAACAAATACAATGTTAGTTGCAAATAAATATAAATATAAATATAAAATGACATTGAAATCGAAATTGAAATAGTCATATAAATATAAATATAAATATAAATATAAATATAAATATAAATATAAATATAAATATAAATATAAATATAAATATAAATATAAATATAAATACATTACCTGTAGTGCCACCCAAACAGCTGACTTAAGCTCATATGGCACCTCCTTCCAACTAATGTTCCCCGGGCCGATGATCGTCTTTACCAGCTCGAGGGATCTCGCTAATAGCCCCGACTTGTTCTCGATGGCCATCCCCAATTTGCCATATTTGGGGAGCCTAGGGGTCGAGGAGCCCTCGTCGCATCCGCTACCACCGAGCCCAGACGACATCATCATAACAAGCTTCATCATCCTCGCCTTAATACCTGAAGGAGACATTTACTGTAAAAAAATGTTATTAGTACATATCAAAATGAATTAAAAGAAGACATGCAAATAAACTAACAATTAAAGTATACAATTATTAATTTACTAATTTATAATGAGGGGCAATCATATATTAATTTACTAAAAAAATTAATAACCAATCAATTCATTTACAAGGGACATTACGCACAAACACGCACATACACGCACACTACACACACATATGAAATGGGCAATCCTACTTTCATATGAAAAGGGCACTAATTATTAATTTACTTTCATATAAAATTATATAGTTAAAGTTACAATTAAAGCTATACAATTTATTAGTTAAAGCTATACAATTGTTGAGATTGCCCCACCACACACCCACCCCACCCCACCCCCACCCCCACCCCCACCCCCACCCCCACCACCACCACCACACACACCTCAATTCTGAATTCCAAAATAACAACTCTAGCTCATGGTATGTACAAGTGTGAAACATCCCCACCCCCAACTGCCCACACACATGCACACTACACAAGGGTGATACAAAGTAATTTTAAAAAAAAAAGTTGAAAAATTCCACCCCCATATGGACATTAATCCAGTGGTCATACCACTTCTAAAATTAACCAACCCAACATCGATCCACTATAATCCAATCGCAACAACAAATGTGTATCCCGTACTCTTTCTAATTCATCTACTCAATTAAATCATTTCATCAATTAAACTAACAATTAAAGTATACAATTATTAATTTACTAATTTACAATGAGGGGCAATCCTACTTTCATATGAAATGGGCACTAATTATTAATTTACTTTCATATAAAACTACACAATTAAAGTTACAATTAAAGCTATACAATTAAAGTTATTTCGAATCTCATTAATTATCTGTTAATGAGGAGCTATCCTACTTGCATATGAAAGGGGACATACATATTTTATTAATCAATTTGTCCATTTCAATTGTTGAGATTGCCCCACCACAAACACACCCCACCCCCACCACCACACACACCCCACCATACCTCCTCCCCTCCCCTCCCCTCCCCCACCACACACACGCACACGTACACGCACACACACCACCCCACCCCCTGCCCCCACCACACACACGCACACACCTGCACACACACACACATACACCCCACCCCCTCACCCCCCTCACCCCACCACACACACACGCACACACCTGCACACACACACACACCACCACCCCCTGCCTCCCACCCAGCCCCCTGTCCCTCCCCTCCCTAGCCCCCATGTCCCTCCCCCTCCCCCCACCACACACACACACACACACATGTACACACACACACCACCCTAACCCCCCCAACCCCTGCTCCCCTTCCCCCACCACACACCACCACACACATACAGAAATGAAAGAGAAAGAGAGGAAAAAAACATACCTTAGAGAGAGAGAGAGCTCGAAATCGCTTAGAGAGAGAAAGAGAGGGAAACCAAAAATAATGGGAAAAAAAGAAAGCGTAGGGACTTTTTTTACTGAACAAATTGTCACGGACGTGTCACGATCATTGACCGTGATAATATTATAAGGTTTGTCACTGTCATTGACCGTGACAAGCCCGTGACAAGTGTAGTTGTCACGGACTTGTCATGGTCAATGACCATGACAATACGTTGTTACATGCTTATCACGGTCAATGACCGTGATAAAAAATGAGTATTTTTTTGTCACGATCAATGACCGTGACAAGGCTAGCTGTTGGAAGGGTGCCAATTTACCCATTTTGTTGTAGTGTCTTGATAGAGTTTTGTATACTTCCAACTCCTGTAATTTTCGTAAAGCATAAATTTGAAATAACTCCCAGACATTGAGGAGGCTTCTAATCCCTTTTAGAGAAGCTTTGTAATTAGCTTAGAGGAGAAACAACAAGAAACCTAGTTTTGATTCCAGTTTTGCAATTCAATTAATTTTATTCCAATTCTTGCTTTCATATTTGCAGTAGCTAATTTCTTAGTGAGTAATTTCATTCTTCTTCATCTTCAGTTGTTAGTAAAAATGTTTTCTTTCATTCAACACATGTTTTCTTCTAGTTTCAATATGACCGGCTAAGTTTTCAAGGGTTGGGGTGCATGAAACTTACCCGATGTAATTGATGATAGTGGAAATAAAAGTTGGAATTAAAATCTTAGGTGAATTGTGTCGTATAATCTTAGGTTAATACGATACTGCTTTAATTCAACCTTTGCTTATATACTGTGCGGGCTACGATCCCTCATATATGTAATGCTTAGGAGTGTGATCGAATTTTAATTCAACCTTTTCTTACATACTGTGCGGGCTACGATCCCTCATATATGTAATGCTTAGGAGTGTGATCGATCCACATTTCTAATAAAGTATGATTAATAATTTACGAGTGTACATGTAAGCCAGTGAGTGGTGACACCGTGGTTCATAGTGTGAGGTGTTTTATGTTCCAGCCTTTATAGACGTAGAGTCTTTAGAAATGATGATAGAATGTAATAGGCCGCAAATTGTGAATAATTAACGATAAGGATTGATTGATTGAGTGTCATAATTAGGTAAAGGGAAACGTGATTTAAATTCTATGTAGCCTTAAGTGTGACACATATGAGAGGTCAATATCAATGTGATAATTGGGCAATTTCGATCCTTGGGGTAACACCATGATTGATGGTAAGGTCAATGCGCATATAAATTAATGCAAGCCAATACCGGAGGATGAGCCCGTCTTAGTGATAGGATGCTATCCTTATGGGTGAACACCTTAGTGGATTTTTGGTTGATGAGTGTGTTTACAAGTGTTAGATCTGTGGCGAGAAAGTAGTATATCCCTTGGTTTCAGGCTTGCTTTTAGAATATTCCGTTTCATGTGCCTTGACAGTAATGTGGGTTTAGATTATCTTGATGATTGAGGTAACCTAGGAGTGAACCTAGATAATCATGGTGACATGGTATTAAGAAAATGAGTTGTGATGTTTTAAAAAAAGACCTCTTGCGGCGTCAGTAGGGTGGACCTCCTCGTGAGCAATAACCGACGTCCTGTTTCCTGCCAAATCCTGAATGGTATTAATTTAGAGTTTGGTGATCGTAGTTTGGCATTGAGAAATAGGATCCCTTACGGCGTTCGTAGGCATGGACCTTAGTGTTCATAGGCGATGCTCGATGTCCCGTATCATACCAAAAATATATATAGTTGTGTTAATTGATAAATTAACGCATGGTATGAGGTTTACATAGTAAGGTACTTTAGTTTTGGTGGTTGAACGCTCATATGAGATTAAAGGAGGTTGGTTTATGAAACTGTATCGACAATTTCCTTGGAGATGTATACTAAGGTTTGTCTAATAAGACATTAATGCGAGTGATAGTCATTTTCTGGTAATAGTAAATCCGAGGTTGTGTACCGTGAATTACAATGGTGATAATATCTCTCTTTGAAACCTTAGGATTTATTGTTTCATCTAGGTTTATGTAGTGATGTCCATTTCATAAGTGACAAACTCAAGGTCGAGTAGTATAGGTCATTGTATGACTTATGGCTTCTTGTAATAGATGTGTAAGTTATTTGGAGAAACATTTGAGTTCGGTATCATTGCCCATGAGATATTAGGAACCATTGTTGTATTGAATTTTACATAGGTGATGGTAGACCATTAATGGTTGTAGTACGATTAGATCATGTCAATTTGTGGCAGTGTCTTGGAGTTAGTGCTATGGCTTTGATGTTAGGCATGTGCCATGATATGGCCTTCGAGGATAATTTCTGAAATAGGTTGACCGATGCTAGGTGGTGCACTTGGGAGACTTAGAACACAATGAGGTTTGTTATGAGTTTTAGAAATAGCATTTGGGATGAAGTGTTAGACTGATTATAGTACCTAAATGTGCTACCTGTATGGTTAGTAATGACCCTATTGAGGGAAACCATTAGGCATAAGTGATGTTTGATACTTGAAATGCCATTAAAATAATTATGGTTTGGTATCATAGAGGCAATTCTAAGAGTGGTAGCAATGGTTCATGAATTGAATGTTTGAAATTATGTGAGCGTATGTTCATTGATGAGAGTGATCACGAAAACTAAGGTTAGCTATCGCCTATTGAAATTTTGGAGGCCTAGATGTGATAGGTGGGTAACTAATGATAAGTGTCAAGATAAGTAACTTCATCTTACTTTGGGATAGTCATGCTTACTAGTAATGGATAGGTATCATTAGTTCTAAGGAGGGAAGCCCAACATTTCAGCTTCTCGAAGGAAACTTGTTTGTGTTCCGTTTGTCCGGCATGGACGAATGATCCTTGAGTAGAACTTGTCAAGGTTAGCAGGACAAGCCAGGGTACATGGCAATGATATAGTTCTTAGCAATGTTCGATGAAGAGTTATAGAAGCCGAACTTACATTGTAGGTCCGCACTTTGTGTGAGTCGATTCATTATCGGAATTTGATTATTTTCATTCGGTGTGGTAGTCGCCCGATTTGCAGCATTCTTGTGCCTTCTTTGATCTCAGTAATGGGAGGTTATCGATCAATTTTGATTCGAGTTTAGCACTACATTAGCTCGATAGTGATGTGGGTTAGGCCGGTTGTGGCTGATGCATCACGGTATGTGAACGCGCTCTACATATGTTGCTTATTTGCTTTATGTTAACATGCTTCGTTAGTTAACCAGTATGGCTAGTTACGACTTGGTCGTGTGTCCCAAGGTTGTGATTTGAGAATATTGTGAATATTATAACCTGATAAACATTAGATGATAATGTTGCATATGGTTTGAATTGTGGAGATCTAAGAGATGATTGCTTGTATATATGCATGTTGTGATACCCAAGGTGACCCTAGGTCAACATAAGGATCTCGTACGAGATATCGGTCGGGTAGAACTATTTGATAAGCTGATTGTCTTAGAAATCATTGATATGCGTAACGAGAAGTGTTTAGGTTATATCAGCCTAGGTTAAGCATGATCCGAGAATTTAGTGGAGGAAATGTAGGTTGTGAATCCTAACGTAGGAATAATCCATGTTAATGAATTCATTAGTGACATTATGATGTTTGTCAAGTATCAACAATCTCGAGGTTTTGTTATTATAGGCACGTTAGTCATGCTTGGGGACTGGCAATAGGACCTTAAGGTACGTCACGATTGGATTAAAAATGATGATTGTTTAAAGATAAATCCTTGGCGTTAATCCATAGTTTTGAAAATAACTAGAATTGGAAACTGATCTTAGATGGCTAGAGTATAGATTGTGATAATCCAAGAATTTCGAGGATGAAATTCCCTAAGGAGGGAAGTTTGTAATACCCCGCCCCGATAAATTAATTAGATTATATAGGGACTTCATATGAGAAAGAACATATTGTAATTTTTGGAATTTATGGGTAACAAGTTGAATTAAATAAAGAGAATTTATGGGTTTTGGTGTATATATATATATATATATATATATATATATATATATATATATATATATATATATATATATATATAAAATTGGTTATAAATTATTTAAACCTTTTATGCCTCTTTTACGATGTTGGACGGTAGTTGGGGCAAATATGCTAGTCTAGGAAGAAATGACCTTAGGGGAAGAATCGACTGAGATGGGGTTTTAGAAGAAAAGCCATCAATTTCATGGATCGTTCAACCGACCTTAAGTGTCGTTCAAACGACCACTCCATTGCTCGAACGAAGAGTGTCTAAAGTCAGTTTCCCCATTATTGTCGATACCTTATTCGTGGACTCAAAACTTTTACCAGCTCATGGAGATGACGGAAGAAGGGACGCATATTATACTGGTATAATAAGGTTTGTGGACTAGCAACTTAACATCAGAGCAACAGAGAGAGAGGCGAGCTATGACCGTCGATTTTTATGTGTTGTCGATTGGTGAAGGTTCCAACACCAGATATGGTAACATTTTGTATGGGAATCCTCCCTTTTAAAGCCATAAGGGTTGTGTTTGTGGGTATAAGAGAAGGACTTGGGGTAGAGTACTGTAGGCATTATCGTTTCCTCTCTGTATCTCAAACACACAAAAAAATTGTCCATTTTCCCTCTTAGTCGTAATAACCACCACCCTCAAGCCTTAGAAAATACACAGTCCATCATTGTGAGTTAGAGCTACAATAAATATAGAATTTGTTGGGGTTTTGATGTGTGTTTGAGGAGGTGTTATTAGAAGAAGGTGATGGTGTTATTGGAGATATTTGAAGGAGGTTTTTCATAGAGCTTTTTTTGGAGTGTGTTGGAGCTACCACAGAGGACTGTTTGGTGGAGCTTTTGTGATTCCCTTTTGGGCCACCTTTGGAGGTGGCGGAGTCATCCGTCTTCATCACCACCACCATCCTTGAGACCATTTAGGTGGGGGTAATATACTCTTATTACATTTGAGACTCTATTTGATAAATATTATAGTCTTAAGGTTGTGTATGATTATGAGTAGGATTATTAGAAATCATGATGTGTTCTTAGTAAACTGAATAATGGACATTTTTATGGGATAAAAATGTAAGAAAATATTATTCTATTATATATTATAGTAAAAGAAAATAACGGACATTTTTATGGGATAAAAATGTTTGAAAATGTCATTCTAGTATATTTTCTTGTAAAAGAAAATAATGGACATTTTTATGGGATAAAAATGTAAGAAAATGTTATTCTAGTATATTTTCAGTAAAAGAAAATAATGGATATTTTATGGGATAAAAATGTTTGAAAATGTCATTTTGATGTATTTCTTGTAAAAATGAATGATGAACATTTTTAAAAATGTTGTGAAGATATTGTTTTAGTATGTTTTCTAATAAAACCAATAATGAAAATTTTTATGGAATAAAAATGTAAGGAATCATTATTCTTGTTTAGAATAATAGGAAAATGCCTGCTTGTGGAAAAGAGTATAATTTCTATAATGAATGTATGTTTAAATCATGTAAAAGGATTTTAGAAATTAACGTCCACTTTCTCATCCGTATAAACTTGTAGTATTTTGATAATAAATATGTGAACAAGTTTAAGAAAAGTTTTGTTGGCTATAAACATGAAATGAGGCAAATGAAAATCTTGATCTTTAAAGAATGTTCGAAAGATGGGAGTTTATCATGTGAAGGTGTTATTCCATATGTTCAAGGAGTAAAAGTGTCAAGTGTGAGAATTGGGTAATAGCGTGGTAACAAGCAAGTGTTAAAATGGCTAACGTGTTTTAGATGTTAATTTGGGGACTTAATAACCATTTTGAGAAAATAACACTTGTTAAGGAACTAAATTGCAAGTTTGGTAAACAAAGGATATTTTGTAATTTACTTAAGGTGGAACATTTTTATGGAATAGAAATGTTAAAGAATGTATTTACACTAATGTGTGTGAAAATGAATTAAGTCCTAATGTGTGAATGAGCTTTGCATAAATCGTGTGTGTGTGGATAAGGGAATTAAAGGAGATTTTTTTTTTTTCCAAGTGTTAACGGAAAAGTGGACGGTTAAGTCCGAGTTTTGGTTTCGACCAGGTAAAAGTAAAGATGTGGAATAATGTGGACATGTGTAAAATGTTAATCACATTAATAAGGACTCGGATGTAACCGGAAATAACCAATAAGGGCCCGAAGCCGGTGGGTGAAAAGCCCTAAATCACTGGCCAGATCATATGGTACGCATAGCCGTCGGTGTGGAGCCTTTGTTAGTATGCGATAATGGAATATTCCTATCAAAGATAAAAGGAATATGGAACATGCCAAGAAATGGGTTGTGTGGTAAAATGTGTTAATACAACCTAACTTGAATGAATGAAATCAATGTTCCGGTTAAGATTAAATGAACTAGTAAATGCGTAAATCTATTAATGTCCATAAGTTAAGGTAAAAAGGCTCAAATAAAATGGGCATAGGGATGGTTAAGTAACCTAAGTTATTAAACCCATAATTTTCATGAGTATGTGTTGAAAGGTTTTCAAATGACAAACAAGTATTTTCTATTGATGTGAATGCGTGTGTTGAAATGGTACTTTTTAATGAAAATACTAAAGTGTCCTTTTATGATATGAAAATGGGTGGTTTCGATAAAGCAATGGTTTGCAATAAATTAAGTGTAGTGGTGTTAAGTGTGGAACTGGGTGTGTTAAACAATGTGAGAAATGCTAACATGAATAAGGAAAGTCTCTATAAGATTAAGGTAATTTAATCTGGGTGAGTAAAATTTTTGGAAGTAAAACGGTTAACATAATTGAATATGAATTTTTCAAAGGTATATCTATATATATGTAGATACGTATATATTTTCGCATGCGTGTGATTATAGCGTGTGAGTATTCTTTTTTGCCGTTCGTTTCAATTCTTCTTGTATATTCTCACTGAGTATAGGCTCACACCCTCACTTTGTTATGGCAGGTTGGGTGTGGTTTCATATTTTGAAGGTGTGGTAAAGGTAAGTGTACTCAATTTATTTTACGTTAGTAGCTCTTTTTACTTAGACTTGGGGTGATCCCATAGGTCTCACACGTAGTTTATCTCGAAACTAGAATTGCATGCTAAACAAGAGAAATGTTAGTTAAAATAAAATTGGACTAGCAATAATATATAGGTTATCTCATTGTACTTCACACCTAACGTCTGATTTGGACCACGTTGACTCATGGGTAACCCATAAATTTAGGTCGGGACGTTACATACCATTCTCATATTGGGTCACATCAATTGACTTTCAATCCAAAGGTCTTCTGTGAGCAGGGTAAATATTTTGATTTGTATTGGATGATCGATTGGCTAGGTTCTAATTTTTATAAAATGGAATTTGATCTAGTCTTAGAAGCTTATACTTTTTTCTTCTTCTATTACATAACTCTCGAGTACTATAGGATGCTTATTTCCCTTTTCCAAAATGGTCTTCCCCAATTCTGATTACCAGGACACTTTAAGCCATCAAATAAATAATTTCATTTGTAGCTTCGATGAGTTGTACCTCTCAGGTTTGGATCATTATGGATTAGTCACCCTACTTTCTTGGAGGACTATGTTTGTGGACTGGTCATTCTTTCAGGATGTCCCCCTTTTTGGTATCCTGAAGATCACTTGCTCATTTTGCACTAAAGGAGATATGTCCAACCTTTGAAGATTACTGTTGTCTAATTGGATACAAAGAAGACTAGGTTATTATTGATCTATATTTGAGACGAAGGGGTTTTATTCTCTTGCAGAGTTACTGGATGTAGAATTTCTAAAAATGAGGGAATTCCTCACTGAAGAAAGAGTGATGGTGGTCGCCTTCTTTCATCACGATGTCTCTGGGAGAGGATTCAGGGGTGGTAGAAAGGGGGGAATTGCTTTGGATTTGGTCTCCCAATACTTCCTAATTACCGACATAACCTGTGTTGACATTAGTCTAGTGGATATGGTTATGTAAATGAAGGAGGATAATAACCCGATTCCCCAAATCTTGGGTGAGATTATAAATGGTCTTACGAACTTTGATTTGTGGGAATTTCCTTTATTACATGGAAGTCCCTTGCTTTTATACATGTGGTTGTTCGAGAGATTGATCTTGATTGGGGATCACATGTCTCTCCTCTATTATCATGATGAGTACATGTTCTGAGAATCACCGATCCTTGCAAAAAGATTGAAATGGAATGGGTAAAGTGGCTATTTGAATCCAGACATTCTTATATCCGATGGTACCTCCCTTGGATGCTGAATATGACACCGTTCTTGTCTTTAGGTCTATTATTTTATATCCAGTATTTTTCATTGAGCTATATTTCTTTTTATCTTTTGTAGAGGGTAATGCACCACTTTTGAAGAAGACATGAGGTTCCACCTCCTCTGGGTTAACTATATCCCATCACGCCGTTATCTCCATACCTCGTGAATATGATTTCTAATATCTAGAGGAATGAAGTTCCACTATTTCTCCTTCTCCTCCTGTCGTGTTTAGCATACCCATGATCTTATTGAAAGATTACTTTCTTTGGCTCTTAAATAAGGTGAAATATCTCGTTAATATCAAAGATAGTGGAGTTCGTTGGCCCTTTTGGGTTGAATTTTACTGGTATTGTGGGGCCAATAAGAATATTACAACTGAACACATCTCTCTCAAAAAGGAGGTTGACTCAATTTCCAACCTGGTTGTCCAGGGCAATTCTAGTCGGCTCCAGTATCATAAACAATGAATTTAGCCCAGCTAGATCACAACAAATAACACAATTATATAACAACATCCAATAAATCAGATATTGTGTGATTGGGTGACGTAGACAGCACACCCCATGGGGGGGAGATGCGCAGATATAACTCTAATATTCTTTACAAGTAACTTCATGATTATTCTCCCACTTGCATGTAACGGTGTACCTGCCTAACCTATAAAGGCATGATACTTAACCCTCTCTATTCATTCTATTGTAATAGCCTACAAATATCCCAGTACACCCTCATGCGTGGGGATTGAGATATTATCTTCATATTATTATGTTGTCCATTTCTAGTGTGAACTTGAGAACCTGTAACCACTATTCATCCATGACTTCTTCCATCTGAATCAATATATTCAGCACCTGCCCCTATGGACGTAAGCACCTCCTTGGGCCAAACCACGTAAATCCGTCTTCATTCTATTTCTATCACCTCTCTTAATTATTTGCTCTAGATTAGTGTTTCTGTGATTATATATCTTTATTCGTTATTGCTGATAGTTGGTATATATTTACGAAGACTAAATTCATATCCGATTTTAGACATTAACAAATTAGTGTCGTATGTGGGAATCGGTAATTCATTTATTTATTTTCACCAATATTTATTTATGAAACTCGAGAATATCCAGTTATGAGAAAATAACGAATCGAAATTCAATTCATCTGTGTTTCATTGGGTTATATTCCACTAATTTGTAAATTCCTTTCAATTCTTTTTGATTCCTTACATTCCCCATTAGATTTAGGTTTCCCTGCTTTAAATTCGCTTTTTTGGTAAATTCTTCTATTGTAAATTTTGCACTCTGTTTTTTTGTATTATGGTACTTTATTCTTCTGGAAATTCTTTTTGATTCCTTACATTCCCCAGAAGGGTTGTATGCTTATCTAGGTTAAGACGAAGCGTGCGAGGGTCGGACGAAGCCAAGAAGATTTCTCAGGAAGATATGTCAGCTGAAATTCGAGGTCGAGTAGGAAAGAAAGTGACGATTAAGTTAAAAAAAGAGGAACGACCGTATAAAGGGTTTATCAAATTCCTAGAGAATCGTCTGGGCTAGATTATTAAAATAAAGAACCCTTTGCATAGGGGTTTTGTTCAAGAATCACCATTCACAACATCGATTATGGGTTATCCATTGCCCGTAAAGTTCAAACGACCTGTCATCACTCCTAAATATGATAGTAAGTCTAATTATATGCTACATGTGGAGAAGTATGAGGCTATTACGGATACTTATTCCATCCCAAATGAAATGCGATGTAGGGCATTCTCGAGTACCATAACTGGATCGACTCAAATTTGGTATAACGGCTTATCAAGAAGGCATATCTCAAAATTCCAGCAGCTGGACGATCTCTTCATCCGCAGTTTTTATTTTGGTACAAAGCTAGGGAAAAGGGTGGATAACTTGTTAGTATCCATTAAAAAATTAATGAAATAACTAGGGAGTTTATCACATGATTTAATACCTGGATGCTTGAGGTAATTGAATTTGATGAGAAGATAACAAACATGATGATCATGAATGATTTATTGCTTGTGAAGTTGTATAGGGTGATGGCTAAGGAACCGCCGAGCACAATGCCAAACTTTTGGGCCAAGGCTAAAAAATTTGTGAATGCTGAAGGAGCGATGATAATAGAGTTGTTAGACCATGATAAGTCCAGTGCTGACAAGAGCTCAGAAAAGAAGGAAAAGTCTAAGGACAATAAAAAGGCATACATGCCATATAAGTATGATGAGTATACCCTGCTTATCGTAGGTGTGCACCACATCCTCAATGAGATTCAAGGAAGCCCCAACTTGAAATGGTCGGGTGAATTAAAAGCTCCACTAAATTTGAGGGATACGAGCAAATATTGATAATTTTCTAAGGATCACGATCATAACGCTGATAATTGCCTAGCCTTGAAGAACGATATTAAAAATCTCATCAGACGAGAAAAAATGACAAAGTATGCTGATAAAGTGGTAGATCAGGGAGTTAGGACGAGCAGAAACCAAGGAGGCGATTAAAATTCCCTTGTAAAAAAGGAAAACGAGAAGAAAAGGGTCGTGATGAGGATTCAAAGGATGATCCAAATTTTCCCAAGAAGCCTAAAGAGACTATAAATGACGTTGGCATGCTTTCTTTCAATTGTCACTTATAGATGGAGGTGACGCTAGTGGTTTAGATCGAATAATCAAAAGAAATCCTACCTAAATGAGGGAAATGCATTTTCTCATGATAGAGAGGTTGATCCGGCCATAGTTATGTCATCTCTTCATCGAAAGGTAACAAATATCGTCTCATTGTTGGTTTTTCAATAGATGAGTTCTCACGTATACTTTATTCCCATGAAGACCCTTTGGTCGTCAATATGATGTTGGATGAAATTCGGGAAGCGAGGATGCTGATAAACAACGGTAGTTCGACATATGTTATGTTTTATAGTTATTTTAAGAAGTTGAGGTTAAAAGATATGAAGCTGGAGGCATACCTTTCATAGATTTTTCAGGTGAAAAAGTATTCCCCTTGGGAAAAATCGAGCTTCAAGTTTTTTCGTCACATGTCCTACTTGATGAACATAGATAATATGTTTCTTCATCTTGGACGAGAACATTCACTTAACCTATAATTTTATATTTGGTATGGTCGGCTTAAAGAAATTTGAAGTTCTGCCTTCCATTATCCATCAATATTTGAAATTCCTCACACACTATGGAGTTGTTGTGGTAAATGGGAAACAAGTAGAAGCACATTAATGCTATTATACCTCTGCAAAGTAGGAAGAACATAAGAAATTGACCACTACTTATCAGATCAAGACTTTAGATCCTTGAGATGGAGATAAGCTGGTCACGGGTAAGGTTGTGGAACGGGTTAAATCGGTGATTCTGGATGATAAGCCCTAGAGAGGACGATTCAAATTATGTGATCGTTGGACCCTAATTTTAAAAAAGAACTGCCTAATTTTATGAGATAGCGAAAGAGCGTGTTTGCACGGAGACCTTAAAATATGCTTGGGATAAATTTAGAATTACTTTTTCATGAGCTCAGTATAGTGAAGGACACGAAACCTATTAAACGAAAGTGTCATGTGCTCATCTAGGAGAATAATATGGCCATCCAAGAGGATGTTGACATACTAAGAATGGTAGATTTCATAGAGGATATCCTTAAATAGCTTGTGAACATTGTTATGGTTCTAAAGAAGAATGAGAAGTGTTGCATGTGCATTGACTTTACTGACCTTAACAGAGTCTGTGCAAAGGACCATTATCATTTGATTATGATTAATCATCTAGTTGACGTCACTGTTGGCCACTAGTTGCTCAGTTTTATGGACATTGTAGAGGATCTTCCCATAATGTATGCTAGATTTGCATAACTGCCCCAAGAATATTATGAATGCATAAGAAAAATCAAGAGACTTTGTACGTGGTTTGGCCGTCAGGTTGGCCTACATCTACGGGGGAAAGAGGGGATATAATTTTTATTACAAAGGGTATGGTGATGCAGTGCAAACCGTGCATTGTGTAATACGCAAATCGTTGTTATCGGTTCGGCGACTCAATACAAAAAACCTAAGCTACTACTACACTTGCGAGGCAAGCACAATGGTAAGTCGGGTATCGTAATAAATCCACAGGGAGTGACTGAATTTTAGATTTTCATTATTAAATTACTTCAGGAATAAAAGTGTAAAATAAATAAAAGAAAAGGTGATGGTTGGGAATGGTGAAAAAAGAAAAGAATAAGTTACGCTACACAAAAGTAAAGCGAGGATCGGGATCACATCCTACCATACGGATCGGAACAACTACTAATTAGAATTCCGGCTCAAAAGCATTTCACCGAGCATTTATAATTAAGCATAAACTTCACACAATAAGGAATTTAAACCAATGTTGCTTGAATAAATATTTAATCGAAACTGGTCACATGAGGATTAAATTCGGATTGTCGCTATAAATACTGAAGTTGTGGGACAAATAAAGTTAAACACGTAACAATCCAACTTTAATACACGCGGTTTCAATTAAATGCAATTTTACACAAAATCAAGTTTTCGGAGCTCGAGGCCCGTTAATATCGGAACACAACCCCGACCCTATTTATTTAAGGGAAATACATAAATTAAACTACTTTAACACTAGGAAAGGAATAAATAAATGAAATACAAGTTAATCTAGATAAGGAATTTAAATGACATCAATGGAAATAAGGCATGGAAATAACAACTATATTAAAGAGATAATGAATAGTACACAAAGAAACTTACATATAAAAGGAAAATGGAGTAGGGCAAAGCTCCCTTACAAAACCCTAAAACCTAGACAAAAAGGAAGATGATGTCGCTCTCAAATGAGAGAAAATAGTATTTACACACAAAATATCCCAATGGCAAACTTGTGAATAAAAGGACAACAAAATCTGCTGGCCCGAATCGATTCGATTCCATTTCGAACTGATTCAAAATGAAAATCTGGTGTTCTGGTGCAAAACGAATCGATTCGAATTTTGGCCGAATTGATTCGCCCCTACAGGTCTGTAATTCTGCAGCTTTTTCCAACTTTACGAAAAAGGCCGTAACGTCTTCATTATAACTCAGAATTAGGCACGGTTGAAGGATAAGAGAAGATAATTCAAAGAGGTAGAATATCCAAGAATGCATTAGGCCAAAAACCCAAAATATGAAATGACTAAAATGCCCTTGAATGTAACCTTGAGTGTGATTTGGAAGCTAAAACCATACTAAAAATGCTATAACTCCCTCATTATACATCGAAATCATGCACCGTCGGTGGCCACGCGAAGAGAAATCAAAGGGATTATTCATCCATGAAGATCTTGGGATTTAAACTCAAATGATGGAATTACTAAAATTCCCCCGAAGATGCAAAAGTCGACGAAACTTTTACGAAAAGTGTCTGAACTTCATACTAAGCATCCAAATACCTAAAAAAGCTCATTTAACCACTGAAAAGCATGTATATATTGAAATTCGAGGTTGTCTGGTTAATAAGCATAACTATAGGGATTAAGATACCCAAGGGGGCTAATAACGCGTAAGTTAACAGGTGAAATACGCAATATATGCGTCGTATCACACCCCCTAACTTACACATTGCTAGTCCCTAGCAATGAAATAGGAAACAACAAGAACTACAAGCAAACCACGAAAAAGGAGATTTGTACAAAAGCAATAAAAGCCACTTTCGTGGGCGAACGATTACATTTAACGTATGCAATAAGCCTTTAAACCCCTAGATTACCCTAGTGGACAAGTGTCGTCTCGTGAGGGTTTTCAGGGATAAAACCTACAAACATCAAATAGTTATCTCAAAATATGCCGAACCTAACACAAAATAGACAAGCTCAACAATACGAAAATATTTCAAACATGTTATTAGCAAATCGAACGAATTCAAACAAAAGTCCGTTGTTATTAACATTTTTGGACAAACTTCTTTGAATTGAAACCTGAAAAGTGGGAGGGGAGAGAGCACATGCATATTACGATTTGGCAAAAACTTAAAT
Organism: Sambucus nigra; assembly: GCA_949130495.1. Classification (NCBI taxonomy): domain Eukaryota; kingdom Viridiplantae; phylum Streptophyta; class Magnoliopsida; order Dipsacales; family Adoxaceae; genus Sambucus; species Sambucus nigra. The sequence continues at coordinate 88,330,827 of OX422211.1, forward strand.
AAATCGGATAAGCGTTAAGGCAAGCATATATTCAATCCTCATGGGCATTACACTCATCAAATGAATTCACTTGAAACATGGAATTAATATACGGGACATGCGGGCATAAAGAGTAAATGTAAATGGAAACGAGGACGCACACATGTCACAAATGAAGAATGCAATATAGGAAATGAAAAATTATATTCTCAATAAAAGATACCGCTATGAAATGCATTTCACAGATTATCAAAACTATTATGACTTTTAAACTAAATTCACCCTAAGATCGCACAGGACTTGTATAGGGTTGTAATGTAGGCTAGGCTAGGGTACAAAATGAAGGATATGTATGTACGTATTCAAAGTGTTCGGAATGAAAACTTGGAATATTGGGAAAAATGTGGGCAATATCAAAAAATGGAAAGCAAGTTCCATAATCAAGCATTAAATATAACAATTGGAGAGAAACAAGGATTATTGAACTATATACAATATATACAAACTTTCTATTTTCTTTTCTTTTCTTCTTTTCTTATGTTTTCTTTTCTTTTCTTTTGTTTTTCGCTTTTTCTTTTCTTTTTCACGACACTTTTTTCCCTACACTTTTCCCACTCTTTTCATGCTTAATTGCAACCGCAAGACAATAACATCATTCAATCCCGAGTAAAATTCCAAACAAAGATATGGAAGGTAATATGTATGGTTAATAACTTCAATTTCGAGTTGGTTATGGGATTTTGGGTAATGAAACGAAAGGCTAATATTTTGACATATAAGGTGAGGTTAAGGCTAATATGGGTGATATAACAAAGATTGCCTATGATCAATTCATAAAGTTTACGCAATTCTCTAGTTACAACAATATATGAAAATCATGCTCAAGTAACACATTTCAAGATATACACTTAATTAATGAACGATCAATGAAAGAATGGAGAGATTACCGACGAATTCAACATTTTCAATGAGGAAAGAAAAGTGTATAAACACTCACAAACAAAGAAAATCCCAAAGATCACTTGGTGTATGTATATACAATGAAACAAAATATTACCGAGTTATAAAAATCTTAAACCAATTCAATATAACGAGAAAAGTGCATGTGATCATGGGATAAAGTTTAATTCATGAAGTTATTCATAATATCAATGATTTGAGGACTAAATTCTAATAACTTCTAAAATCGAGAACATGCATCGTTGAGTTGTCAATTGGATCGGGCATTTATTAAAATTTATCATCGAAAACAATGGCAAAATGCCCAACAAGGGAGAAAAAAGAAAGAAAATATTTTTGAAATTTTTTAATTTTTTAACAAAAAGCATGCTTAATAACTAAATGCGATCAAATCCATGGACAAAACAAAGAAATGGATAAAATATCCTTCACCCCCTAACTTAAATGTTGCATTATCCTCAGTGCACATTCAGAACACAACACAAAGAGAGGAAAATAATGATATTACCCAAAATTGGAGCGATCTCCATGAGCACAAGTCCAAATGAATCTACAAAACAAGTTAGTACCGAGCATAGCAAAAACAAATAACAAAAACTTAACTAATTACACAAGACTAAATTAAAAGGAAAGGAAAAAGTTAACTATTTACAACTTACTATTTAGACTCCACACTAACTATACACTAGAGGTCTAAATTTTTGAGGATCCACCCAAACTACATTTTGACTTCGAAAGATCAACGGCGGACCCTCCAAAGAAATCATGCCTCCGAGGAAATATGAATTTCGTTTGAACAACGGAAGGCATGTGGGTGGTGGAAAAAGTGAACCATCATCAACTTGAAATTTTGGGCAGACGATGGTGGATTTGGATAACAAGGGGGAAAGGTACACTAGAGGCCCAAGAAAAATCGACTCATATCCCAAAGTTTTTTCAAGTGGAATGGGAGATAGTGCACACACATGGATAATATCCATCGAAAATAAGTCAGGTAAAGAGTCCTCATTGGCAAAAAGTGTAGAAAGTTTAAAAGTATCTATCGACTCATAGGATTCAACCGGTAATTCTAATGGTTTGATCACGAAAAATGAATATGGTGATGCAATAAATTCAATCTCAATCGACTCATCGTCGAAAGGATATTGAATTTTGGGGGAGAAAGATGCACGCTCGATGAGAAATTCTTCAAAAAATTTAGGTTTAAACACAAGTTTCCACCTCCTCATTATTTTGTACATAAGAATTTATCTCATAGCAAAGTGGTCAAAGTCTCATTGCAGCACCATTTAGGATTTTCAAACCTTGGGAGTAAAGAAGAAAAGTTTCTTCCAAAGTAAGCTTCCTCGGCTCTAGATCCTCAGATTCATCATGTGGTTGAAATTATTCTTCACATTCATCAGAATAAAAATCGTTATTGGATTCAAATAATGAATCCAACTCAAGGTCCCAATAACAATTTTCATTCCGATAAATCTTCAAAATGGAAAACTTGAAAACTATTCCCAATGTAAGAATCATTAGAATGAGCTTAATAACTATAAAATAAAGACATGATTACCAAATTATATGTAGATGGAGGATCCGATGAAAAGGTGAGTGACCAAGATCAACGTTTCTAAGCGCTCAAGTATGCAAATTTGGCAAAAAAGGTTAAATTAAAGAATACAAATAGGAAAGGAAAAATACTACGAAATAATAAAATAATTACAATCTAAAACACACTCCCCGACAACGGTGCCATTTTGATGCGAGGGAAACCAAGTGTTCGTGTAGGGAAACTGTCATTGATTTTGGCTCCCGCTCTACATGCAAAAACCTAAGCTACTACTACACTTGCGAGGTAAGCACGACCGTAAGTCGAGTATCGTAAGAAATCCACAGGGAGTGAATGAATTTTAGATTTTAATTGTTTAATTACTTCAGGAATAAAAGTGTAAAATAAATAAAAGAAAAGGTGATGGTTGGGAATGGTTACAAAAGAAAAGAATAAGTTACGCTACACAAAACTAAAGCGAGGATTGGGATCGCATCCTACCACATGGATCAGAACAACTAGTAATTAGAATTCCGGCTCAAAAGCATTTAAACGAGCATTTATAATTAAGCATAAACTTCACGCAATAAGGAATTTAACACAAAGTTGATTGAATAAACATTTAATCAAAAATGGCCACATGCGGATTAAATTTGGATTGTCACTATAAACACTGAAGTTGCGTGAAAAATGAAGTTAAACGCATTTTAATCCAACTTTAATACACGCGATTTCAATTAAACGCAATTTTATTTGAAATCTAGTTTTCGAAGATCGAGGCCCGTTAATGGCGGAACACAACCCCAACACTATTTATCTAAGGGAAATACATAAACTAAACTACTTTAACACTAGGAAAACAATAAATAAATGAAATACAAGTTAATCTAGACAAGGAATTTAAATGACATCAATGAAAATAAAGCAAGGAAATAACAACTATATTAAAGAGACAATGAATAATATACAAAGAAACTTACATATAAATGGAAAATGGAATAGGGCTAAAGATCCCTTACAAAACCCTAAAAACTAGACAAAATGGAAGTTGATGTCTCTCTCAAATGAGAGAAAGGAGTATTTATATACAAAATATCGCAATGGCAAACTTATGAATAAAAGAACAACAAAATCAGCAGGCCCGAATCGATTTGGGTCCATTAAGAAATGATTCGGAATGAAAATTTGGTGTTCTGGTGCAAAACGAATCGATTCGAATTTTGGCCGAATCGATTCGCCCCTACAGGTCTGCAATTTTGCAGCTTTGTCCAACTTTACGGAAAATACCATAACTTCTTTGTTATAACTCGGAATTAGGCACGGTCGGAGGATACACAAAGATAACTCCAATGGATACAACATCAAAGAAGAGATTAGGCAAAAAACCCGAAATATGAAATGACTAAAATGCCCATGAATGTGACATTGAGTGCGATTTGGAAGATAAAACTATGCTAAAAATTCCATAACTCCCTCATTATAAATCGGAATCATGTACCGTTGGTGGCTATGCGAAGAGAAATCAAATGGATTCAACTTCCATGAAGAGATCGATATTCAAATCCAAATGATAAAATTACTAAAATGCCCCCGAAGCTGCAAAAGTCGACGAAACTTTTCCAGAAAGTGTCTGAACTTCATACTAAGCATTCAAATACCTAATAAAGCGCAATTAACCCCTGCAAAGCATATATATATAGAAATATTAGGTTGTCTAGTTAACGAGCATAAGCATAGGGATTAAGATACCCAAGGGGGATAATAACGCGTAGGTTAACGGGTGAAATACGTAATATTTACATCATTTCAGATGGAAACAACTGGAGTGCTATGGTTGCTTGCTGAGAGTCGTAGTTATTACGTGTTGTTACAATTACCCTATAATATGAGCCATATTATCCTTATTTATAGACTTAAGTATCATACTTTTTTAGGCTTCTTCATACTTATCTTGGTTAGGTTTAACAGTCCTATTGATAAAAGGTTGTTCGGTTAGCTTACCTTAGCTGAGACGATCTTCAAGATTTGATCTTATCTTTTAGAATGAATGTTTATCCAGGAGGATCCAATTTTGTGCCACGTGGAATGGTTGGACTTATTCTCTTCATTTTCACTCAAGGTAGGGCTGATTGGTCAAATATGTCGATAGGCCACACCTTGTATGGTTCTTTATATGTGATCGACCATTCATGCTAGTTGGCTAATAACCTTTACCTATTTACTTTCCATATCTTTATTCAACATGACGTTGTGTTTTACATGCAATTATTTTTAGGGACGTATGGGGCAATCATTACCCACGCATTTAACTCGCACATACTTTAAATTTTGGGTTATGTTTCCAGTGTCATCATTCATAGAAATAATGGTGCATGAGAGGATAGTACATATCACCAACCATTGTGACGACGATTGAGAAGATAGGGAAATCAGATGGTATAAAGACTCCCAAGTCTTATACCTTGGTACTTTTTCCATTTGATAAGGTATATTTGTTTTCCTTTCTTTATCTATCTTCCCATGAGTTTTCATTTATGTTCTTCTTCATTTTCTTTATTTCTTCCACCATGTCCAGGCATATAAAACAAATATGAGATCTCAACTACTAATGACTTTTGAGAGTTTCATAGTCAATATGGGATTCCTGTTAGCATCAATACTGAGGGTTTCCCTTGAGGAAGAAGACATTATTGATCTTTCTCCTAAGGAATTTTCCTTTCTGAGAGTAGCCATATTTGAGGGGGGATATTTCTTTTCCCTTTACCTATTGTTAGTAAAGGTGCTCTGTTACTAAGGAATACTCCTTGCCCAAGAAAATGGTAGTCTCCACCAAATTGTGATGGGAATAGTTGTAGTAAACCAAATTTGTGGGACTGAATTGGATCTTGAGGAGATTAGGTACTTCTATGACTTGAGGTCTTCCCCAAGTATTGGGTTGTACCACTTTCAAGCCAGGGATAAAGCCCGTAATTTGGTCACCTATTTGCCTATATCCCAAAAGGATACTGATAAAAATGTCCTTGTTGTTTCTGGGGAAATTTATGGTGAAGGTTATGATGGACTGGGTGTTCCTGCTACAAGGCGGATCCTGGTAGGTCACCCATAAACAGTTTAGTTTTAGCATTAATCTTTGATTATTACTAACCGAACTAATTTTTAATTTGCAAATTTTTTTTAACACTAAACCATGCAATAACCAAGTAAATCTTAGAGACCTAAAAAAAGTTTGGAAAAAATAAGGTTAAGAAAAAAAGGTTACAATCTCAGGGTAATGTCTCATAACCCACTTCTTAAGTTCCTTATGGTCATTAAGAAAGAAGGTTACTATCTCTATGTTGTACTAGACATACGTTTTGTGCTTAGAAACCCCAACATCCTTAGTCTTAATTAGAGCCTCTTTAGATTTAACAAACTTCTGATTAACCCTAATAAGATCCTTATTAGACGTATTAAGCTCTTTATTAGACTTAGTGATCTCGTCATTGGCCTTTTCATATACTCCTCAAATCTTTGAAATTTAATAGCATTAGTGCTAGTCTGGTCCTTGAACTTTTTATTCTCCTCTTCCGCCTTGCTGAGGGCTAGAGTGTTTTTTACCACCTAGTCATCCCTCTCTTAAATCTCACTGTAGGTTTTCTACAACTGATTGAAATACTACTTCAGTTTCCCTTAATTTGGGTGTTCTGTTGAGCGATCATTATGATGGTCTTTCCTTGCTCTTCATAGGCATGATGGTTGGTCACGACTTTCTCTCTAAGGATAGTGGTAGTTATTGCACCCTAAAAAAGATAAAGGGATTATAAAGTAAAAGAGTATTTGGCAGAGAAGACGAGCACAAGTTTAACAAACTTTACACTAACAGAAAATGTTGAACCAATCTCCATAGAGCATTAGGGTTATAGCCCCTAAAAAAATCAAAGTCTTTACTGTGCCCATAGTAGCCAAATAAGTTCGTAGAATTGCTCATATAGTGGAAGATGGATTTTAGGTTGTTATTCAAGTTTTCAAATGGTCAGGATCAAACTTCAAATTCTCTACCTGGGATTAACACGAGGAAGGTCCCGATCCATGAATAAGCCGATGAGATGGGCACCCATTGATTTGTAACCTCTCTAAAGAAGACCCCGATGGCATTGCCTCATTCACCCTTGGGACTTTGGCATCACCTTGGGTAGTGGGGCCTCGAGGGACCCTTTTTCAGCAGTAGCAGGAGGATCAATAGGTATAGGAGCTTTCCATTCGGACTTATCTTGGTAGCGACATCATCTTCGACCGTCCTTTGAGTATTAATCTCAGCTTTCTTCATGTCCTTGGCTTTGGCCTTCTTTTGACATCAGCCTTCTTCTTAACCTTAGCAGTAACTTCAGATTTCCTCTTTGCCGCCTTCTCAAGTTTTTTTTTGCATATAGCAACATCCATGGAAGTAGGATCAACTTCCTGAGGAGCCATCCCACCAGAGGGATTGATTATAATGCCTGAGGTAGTGGGAGTACGAGCTGCACAAGAGTTCAATAGTTTGTCATATTACAGTACATAAATGAAATATGTGATTCCCTGTTTCCAGGGGTCAATGTGGAAAACCTTTTTATAATTTGGTTTTATTTAAGAAAATCCTCCTTTTAAAGTAAAATCTTGCTTCCACATCTTTGTCGTAAAAATCATTGAATCTAATTAATGAAATGGTGTTGAGCCTATAAATTTATATGAACACTTAAAATAAAAGATTTTTGTAAATTCCATAGAGTAAATAACAATTAAAGAAAGTCCACATCATCCTGTCTTATTACAAACCGAATTTAAAACACTTCCAAACTGTTCCAACCAAACAAAAGTTCCATTTAAGTTAAACATTTGAAGAAAAAAGTAAACAGAGCTTTATTTCTTCATACATTCTTTCTTGCCTCTCACGATTTCCTTATCTTTATCTTTTCCTAAAGTACCTGGGGGCAAATGGTGGGGTATGAGCGTGCACCCAGTAGGAGAAATAGTAGAAGAGTACGTAAAAAGAATATTTATACATATAAAGTACATTTTAGCAATTAGGAAATCATCTACCATTTGATTAAGTGTTCTTGTGCAAAATGAAACATGACATGAAATTTATGTTTTGACCATGTAACCCCGGCGATGAGCCCACTCACACTTAGTCTTTCTTTTTAATACCACCTGTATCCCGTTAATTTAACCATTATTGTACTTTCACATTTTCCAAGTTGCTTCATAAACTTTCCTTTACATCAATGAGCGTCGTGCTCAAAATTATTTTTTCACTTGATTAATCGGGGTATTAATCCATGAGTGTTATACGACCTTCACTAATACCATCATACCAGAATAAGCTACTGATCAGTTGTTTGGGTCTAAGTATTAAGACGCACCCTAGGAATTCGAGCCCTTCTTGAATTTCTTGCTTACCTGCGAGTGTCTTTTACTTGTTACATATTTATAACCCTTTTTCCTTCCTTTCTTTCTCATTCACTTTTAAACCTTTTCCTTGTTTTTCCTTTTTATCGACCGATGAGTCCAAATACTCGGGACAAGGCAAGTCCCAACACACTTTATGTCAAGTTTCACACTTTATAAAAATAAGTTTGCTTTTATTTTACCTAAGATCGGTATTCCAACTTTTGTAAACAACTATAATTACCATTTTTTGTGAAACTTAACTTTTGTGTTCAAATACCCACACTTTAATTTGCTTTTCACTATTCGCCCACACTTGTAAAATTGTGTTTTATACTTTTTGCCAAAATCCTTCTTTTCATCTTTACTTTATAAAATACAGGTTTTCACAATGTTAAAACTAACTCTTTTAACTAGAGTTCTTTGGTTTGAAAAGTACACTTATAAGTCAACCTATTTCATAAATATGATATTTTCCATTAAAACATCACTTTTGTCATTTTAAGACTTATATTTTCAACTTATTAACTTTGAACCTTTTATATTACTTCTTATTGTTTGACGTGGTCATAACACTTCATTTAAAACTAACTTTTCAAAACAATACTCCTATTTGCAAAAATCACTACTAAATCCACACTTTACATAAAATGACCCTTTTGTACTAATAATTATACTTTTGACATTTAAAGATTTATTCCTACAAATTAATAACTTCTCATTTTAGACTTTTTATCCTTCTCATTTTATGTGTAAGTATTATATTTACTATTTTAACCTCAACATCTTACTATTTTTACTTTTAGTCCTTTAATTCTTAAACTTCTTGAACCTTTGCCATATAAAGTAGCATCATTTTATGTGACTAATATGCAAATTTTTCCAAAATTAGTATTTATATTCAAAGACTTGTTCAAATGTATTTTCAAAATACTAAAATCATTTATCCCAACCACATGAGTTTATGTTCATGAATGTAATGGTTTATACCCATAAAACTCATATATGCGCCCTATCATTGCTTCATAAAGTTTAGCTTAGTATTTGACATAAAGTAACTTGTTTAAACATGGTTTTTTTTATAAGGAATAACTTCCTTAAACATTATGAAATTTTAACTTATTTTCATTCAACTTTTAACCATTTTGTATCACATCTTTATCAACCCATATTCATATATAGTGATAATAAACATAAATATTCATGTAGATCATATATATGTATACATATGACTAGCATGCATGATTTTAAACCTAAAAATAGTATATAACTCATATCTCCTTGCAACAACTCGTAATTTTATCCGGTAATTAATTAAATTAATTCAGAATTCGAAAAGCTAGCTCAAAATAATCCTAATATGAGTATATATAAGTCTTGGGCCATTTAGAAGAGTCCTTATAACATAAAACTCTCTAGGAAAATATAAAATAAAAAAAAATTGTCACGGTCTGGACTGTGACTAACGGGCGAACCGTTTTAGTTTTAATTGGATTCTAATGCCACTTAAATTTTCTAATCTTTTCTCTTATATATTTAACTCGGGGTTAGGACTTTAAAAAAATATTTTCACTGACCCTAAGAGCAGTAGCCCCTCATCTTTTACATCTCATTCTCCCTCTAAAGCCTAGCCCCATTATACACAACTTTCAACTCAAGATTTGTCAAGATAAACTGAATTTTCTCTGAACGATTCAAGAATGAATCTTTGTTAACTTTTCGTGAGGAATACATCTTCAAAATCAGATTTCTCATTCAACTTTTACTCTTGTATGGGTACTCTATTCTTTTCCTTTAGTATCATACGTTTGAAGTGTCGTCTAAATAATTAATTACATATTTTCTTAAAACAAATTAGCAACTTTAATTAGGAAAAGTGAAAATTAATTTGATATTGTTTTCATGAAATTTTTTAATATGAAATAAGATTAGAAACCCTTGGGTGCGTAGAATAGAGTATTGGATTTTGATTGTTATGTGTGTAGGTTCGCATGTAGATTTTATAGAGTTTATTAAAATAAAAACGGGGCTCGTACACACTCGTAAAATTATGTAGTTAGTGAAAATGGATGATTATTGTGTATTTCATAAACATGCATGTTGATTAATCTAAAATTATTAGATGTAACCAATTGAGTTAAGAGCGACGGCGGTGGTATCAATTAAATTAAATTAAATTGTGACATTATGAGCAAATTGCGATATTGTATATATATATTGGATTGTATGATTGATTTTATTTATATTTTTCATCGCGAGAACAACGGGATTTTTGGGTAGAATGCTCTCACCTATATTTTTGGATGCTCGCTACGTATGGAACTAGTGGGTAGGCCTTAGGCGCGGTTAACACTACCTAGGTATGGGACTAGTTACTGTAGATATTTACGGATGGGATATTCCGGGATGGGGCTGATTTTCAAGTCGGGCCGTCGATTCGCTAGCCTAGACAAGTGACTAGGAAGAGATTATTAATAGAAATTCATCCTATAAAAATAGGGTAGAAAGTATTTGTGTTTTTTTAGAGGCTCTTAGGTATGGTACTAAGGGTTTTGAGGATCTTCTTCGATAATAAGGGTGGGTTAAATACAATAAAATAATGAGTAAACATGAGAAATTGAGAATTAATACCTAAGATAATAAAACGGGTATCAAAATGAATTTACGACGCGAGTATGTGTAGGGATGGAAGTTAAACGGGCCGACTGGCTATAGTGACACGGGTGTGTGTTGGCGTCACGAGTATGTGCGGGCTGACAGTTAAATGGGCTGATGGTCTATAGGGACGTGTCGTTCGTGGAACCTCATGAGTGTGTGCAGAGCTGATAGTGAACCGATTAACTGGCCATAGTGAGGGGAATGAGTGTGGTGTAGAACAGCGGGAGTCCCGCAACCAAACAAATAATATGAGATAAAGCTGTAAATCGGAGTCCCACAACGAATATGATGAAAAACTTTAAGCGGGAGTTCCGCAACTAAAATGAGAAAAAAACTTAGTGGAAGTCCCAAAACTAATATGGTGTACAATTAAATGTGGGAGCACCGCGGCTGTTAATAATAAAATGAGCAAATAATAAATTTGAGTAAATCGAGTAAATTAATGAAATAAAGCTATTGGAAATTAAATAGTGGGACTTGGGTTTTAGATAAACTTTGTTATGGGTAGATAGTGATTTATTTCTATCGGATGTTAATTTATCTCGTTTAATTTAAAATATTCTACTATCGTGTTTATTGCGTATAATTCTATTGTTTGGGTTCAAGGACCCTATTTGAGAGGAGTAGCTGATATCCGTGCTCGGGGCTCTGACCCTATGCGTTGACTAACATTTCAGGTATTAGCTTTGGGGTAGCTACATAGGATTTATTGTAGATCATTTTGGAGGTGTAACAGGAGTTCATTTACTCGTTTGCTTTATTAGATTATATTTTCTTTATTCATTCGTTTATATTTTGAGATTTTATTACTGATTTTATTGGGCCATTCGGATCCAAAGTTGTTTATGGTTTTAATCAGATGCTTTATTGGATTATTCCATTTGGAGTTTTAATTAAATTATGGAGTTGGATTATTTTGGAGTTTAGCATGGTGATGGATTATATTACTACATGGATGATTATTTATCTTGTGGATGAAAATTTTACATGTCTCATATCTGTCACATGCTAAGAATAGTATTTAATTTAGTGACACCCAACATAGTTTTGGTGGAGATCGATGCCAGAATTACGGTGGTTATTACATTCCCGAAGATATTAATACATTTGATGAAGACGCGGAAAGAAATTCCAAATAATTTCCTACTTCTAAGCTCCTCCTCAACCTTTTTTTCTTTAAAATAACACCTTCAAACCTTCCTTAACCCTTGATAATTAAAGGTTGGAATGGAGGTATTTTAATATTGATGTATAAAAAGAATATAGAAGACTTTAGGCTATTGATTTGGGCAAGGAAATAAGACTAAAAACCTTGGCTTAAGGGTTGTTAAACAACTCAATATAATATGAGACAATGTGAGGTACCTATTCTCCCTCCTTATAAAGTCCGCAAAGATATCCAAATGACTCATACCCATCTAAAATGGCCAGTGATGATACCCTATGCCAAATAAAATAAAAAATAATCAAAGAATGGATGAAAATCATCCAAAGTTGGCAGTCACCCAACTCAAATTGCTCTATTTTTTTTTTATTTCAGACAGACAATACCACTAATATAAGTTTAAACTACTTTTTTTTACGTCATCGAAGATGGAAAGTTGTTTAGAATTTAATTTTACCTTACATGGAATTTTTGCAATTTTTTCTGTGCAATTTTATTTTTTGACAAAACCCCCCATAATTATATTATTATTATTATTATTATTATTATTATTATTATTATTATTATTATTATTATTATTATTATTATTATTATTATTATTATTATTATTATTATTGTTGTTGTTGTTATTATTATTACTTTTTGAATTTCCTTCTGTTATCCCTATGATATTATAACTTAATTATAAGTGTGATTATATAATTTATTTTACACAATCAATTTTATTTAAAAAGCGTAGATCAGTTTAACACGGGTAATGCGGTACAAAATATTTTTTGTTTTTCTTCTTAATTATAATTACAAAATTATTCTAATAGAATTAATCCCATAATACCTCATAAAGCAATTTTTCATTAATTTACAAAAATTCCGGCATTACAACCTTCCCACCTTGGGAATTTGCATCCCCAAAATCACAACAATAAGCATTTTTAGGTAAACAATTCAGGATGTTGCCTTCTCGTCATAGATTCTAATGACCAAGTCACTCCCTCAACGTCGTTGTTATCCCAAATAACCTTAACGAGGGGAATCGTCTTCTTGCGAAGCATCTTCTACTTCTAGTCTACTATTGCCATTGTCCTAGTCTCATAGGAAGCATTGTCCTTAAAATCTAACTGACCCCAACTGATTATATGAGATGGATTCGGAATATATTTCTCTAACATCGATACATGGAAAACTTTATGAACACTAGTCAGCTGAGGTGGTAAGGACAAACGGTATGCTACTGGACCAATCCTATTCAATATCTCAAATGATCGTGTGTACCTTGGTGCTAATTTTCCCTTCTTACCAAACTGCATAACACCTATTCCGGCCTTGATCTTTAGAAATAATTGATCACCCAAAATCAAAACAACAAACATTAGCATAGTTCTTCTAACGGTTATGAGCAGTTTCAAGTCTAGCTCGAATGACTTAAACTTTTTCGGTGGGCTCTTCAATCATCTCTGACCCAAAAAATGTACTTCTCATCAACCCCTTTACTAATGGTAAAATGTCCTCCCAACTACCCTGGAAGTCTATAACACAGGCTCATAACATATTTTCGAGTATCTAATTCGTTCTCTTAGACTGTCCATTTGTCTTGTGATGATCGATTGTGCTGAGGTTTAAATTTGTTCCCATCTCCTGCTGCATTTTATACTAAAACATGGACACAAACCTTGGATTTTAATATAAAAATATGGATAAAGTTATGCCATGCAACCTATTTATTTCACTAATGTAGAATCTGGAGGGATTTGACACATTATCTGTGACTTTGATAGGGAGGAAATGTGTTAACTTGGTAAGTTGATCAACCACAACCCATATTGAAGTCTGAATCATGCCGACCTTGAGTCTTAGGCAAGGTTGTGATGAAATCCATTGTTATGTGTTCCCACTTCCACTGTGCTACTCATGGTGGTTACAACAATCATGCTGGATCCTAGAGCTCGGCCTTTACTTGCTGACAAGTGAGACACTTGTCCATAAAAAGTGAGACATCCCTTTTCATTCTTGACCACTAGTAGTCTCTATACAAATTCTTATACATCTTTGTACTACTAGGGGGAATGCTCAAATGAGATTGGTGTGCTTATGCCATGATTTATTCCCTGAGATCCTCGATATTTAAGATTACTAACCTCCCTTACAACCTAATGTCATTATCCTTATCGAGTGACAAGTGCTCGATTGGTTCTCCCACTAAAATTCAATTTCAAGTGTGCGTCAAATTATCATCACAATATTGTGCATCATGCACCTTTTGTTGTATGACCGGTCTTTCCACCACCCCGTAGATGGAGGCATAATGATCTCATCATTAAACCCCAAATTAACATATTTAAAGGTCTTACATCATCTTATGATGGTAGCATTTCATTGTGCCAAAGATATTCCTGGTTTCCTACTCAATGCATTGGCTACAACATTGGCTTTACCACTATTGTAATGGATATCGAAGTCATAATCTTTTATGGCCTCCATCCATCATCTCTACCTGAGATTAAAATCTTTTTTCGTGAAAATATGTTAGAGATGTTTGTGATTCGAGTACATCTCTAATGGTTACCCATATAAGTGATATCTCTAAATCTTAAGAGAAACGACAACTGCTCAAAGCTCAAGGTCATGCATTGGGTAGATCTTCTCGTGAATATTTTGTTGCCTTTACTCATAAGGTAGTAATTACTTCCCTTTCATCAACACGTCTCTAGAACCTTCCCCTTATTCATTATAATGCAAGTAGAACCCTTTCCTCATTCTGAGAGGATATGTACCGATGTTGAAGTTAGTTTAGTTTCTAATTCTCAAAACCTCACAATCATCTGTCCACTTAAAGCAAACATTATTCTACATTTACCTAGTGAGGTGCGAAGAAATTTGAGATAATACTTATATGAAATGACTATAGGACTTGGTGAGTCCTAAGAAACTAATTATCTCAGTGACCATCTTCGATTGCTTCCAATTTAGCATTGCTTCAACTTTAATCGAATCCACAAAAATTCCCTGTTCTGAAATGACATGGACAAGAAATTTGACCTCACCCGTACATAACTCGCATTTACTAAACTTTGCATGAAACTGATTCTCCCGAAGTACTTGTGAAGTTGGTTATAAATGTTCCTCATGGTCCAGTCCTAATGATGAGTAAATCAGTTATCATCAATAAGCACCAAAACAAAATGATCCAAGTTTGGGTGGTAAATCTGATTCATCAAGTCCACGAACACAACAGGTGGATTCATTAACCCGAACAACATAACATCCAAAATAGTAACTTATGAGTGTCCTCAATTATGACTCATAACTGATGGTAACCAGATTGAAGGTCTATTTATAAAAATGTATTAGCGCCTTGTAACTAATCAAATAAATCTTCAATATAGTGCATTGGATACTTGTTTTTAATTATAACTCTATTAAACTTCTTGTAGTCAATGCGGAATTTGAATGAATTGTCTTTCTTCTTAGCAAAAAGAAATGGTGATTCCTATTGTGACACACTTGGTCTAATAAAGCCCTTCGACAATAAATGTTCTAGCCACATCTTCAGTTCATTAAGTTCATTTTGGGCCAAATGATGTGAAGAAATAGAAATGGGTGAGACACCTGAATGTATTTCTATTGCAAAGTCAATCTCCCTTTGCGGTGGTTACCCAAGAAGATCCTTCGAAATTTTTCATACAATTTAGTCAAGGACAATACGATAAGGGGTATCTTGTGCTACAAGTCTCGAAATCCATTTAAAGTAATTATGTTTTTCCTTAGAGTTAGTGTATTTTTAAGGATGGTCCGTGGATTTTTCACTATTAAATTTATAGTTCGACCCATCCGCTAATAACACTGAAACACTATGCTGATGACATTTTATCCTGGCATTCAAATAAGATATCCAGTCTATCCTGAGGATTACCTCTAAAACTTTCATGTACATAATAATTAATTCATACTCAAGAACATACTTCCCCATGATGGTAACACAATTTTGAAAAATTCGATTTACGAAAACACCTCCGTCGATCAAAAGTCCTAAGAAAATATGGGGATAAAAGTAATCAACCTTAAGACCCAAACTACAAGCTAGATAATTGGATTGGAATGAATGTGAAGTGCCAGAATCAAACAGTTCTTGGACTGATGTATGATAAATTAGGATCATACCTCCCATAATTATGGTGTCAGGTCGAGTTGTTGATCGTGTGAGGGCATATGTATGCCTTTGGTTAAACTTGTTGTTATGAATGCCTTGCTGACTTGATTGACCCTGCCTACTATACCCATGTTGGGACGTGAACCATTGTTATTGTACCTACCCTTCTAGAATCCACCAAATTGTTGTAGATACTAGGTAGGTGTACTAAAATTTGAGTTCTTCATTGGATGGATACTGGGTTGAGGACCATTTGTTTTGGGGGGGGGGGGGGGGGGGGGATTACCTCTTCCAATGGTTAGGTTCCCCATATATGAAACACCCTTGGTTTGGTTTTGCTGACGTTGAACCTTGACTCTAGGAGGAACCATTGCCTACTTTTGCCTTTATTTTTGCAAAGAATCATTTAGATCCATTACCTCTAGGTTTATTTCCATAACTCTTTTCCCCTCATCAAAATCCTTTTTTCTTCTATTTGATTAGTTTAGCATCCTAAATATCCATCTCTAATCTGATGGCTTTGCTTCCTGTATCCCTGAACCCATAAATATCTTATCCGACTATGAGTCTTACAATGGACGAATTAAGACCCTTTACGAACAAAATTAGTCTTTTGTTTCTCATCACCCGCTACATATTTCTCATAATCTTACCGTATTTTAAACTTCTCATTTCAGACTTTATCCTTGTCATTTTATGTGTAAATATTACCATATTTATTGTTTTAGCCTTAACTATTTACTATTTTTAATTTTAGTCCCTTAATTCTTAAACTTCTTGAACTTTTACCATATAAAGTAGCGTCATTTTATGTGACTAATAAGGTGATTTTTCCAATATTGTTATTTCATATTCCAAAGCTTATTTAAATGATTTTCATCATACTGAACCCATTTATCCCAACCACATGAGTTTATGTTCATGAATGTAAGTTTTATACCCATAAAACCCATATATGCATCCTAGCATTTCTTTATCAAGTTCAACTTAATATTTGACATGAAATAACTATTTTAAACTTGGTTTTCATAAGGAATAACTTCCTTATACATTTTTAAATTTTAACTTAATTTCAGCATTAACTTTTAACCATTTCTATCACATATTTATCAACTTATATTCATATATAATGATAATAAGTATAAATATTCATGGAAATCATACATACGTATATATATAACTAGCAGGCTTGATTTTTAAATTGAAAATAGTGTAGAACTCCTACCTCTTAAAGATATTAAGTCATTTGATGAATAGGTAGAAAGAAATCCCAAATAAGCTCCTAGTTCCAAGCTCCTTGTAAGTTTTTTTTCTCCAAAATAACACCTTCAAAATCTTCCTTAACGATAATTGAAGGATGGAATGGAGGTCTTACATGCTTGATGTATAAAGATAATATAATGAACTTTAGGTTAATGATTTAAACATGGAAATAAGGCTAAAAACCTTGGCTTATGGTCCACACAAAAACACAGTTAAATTTGAAACATTGTGAGGTAAGTCCCCATTCTCCCTCAAATGTTAGCAGTCACCCAACTCAAATTGATCCTTCTTTTTACTAACTTCGAATAGAAAACACCCTTAATATGGGTCTAAATTATTTGTTTTGACATCGTGAAAGAAGGAAAAGTTGTCCAAAATTTAATTTTACATCGTATGAATTTTTTTCCATTTTTCTGAGCACTTTCATATTTTTGACGAAAAAACCATTATATTGTTATTATTATTATTTGAATTTTCTCCTTTATCCCTATGATATTATAACTGAATTATAAATGCGATTATATAATTTATTTCATACAATCATTTTTATTTAAAAAGCGTAGCTCAATTTAACACACGCAATGCGGTAGCTCAATTTAACACGCGTAATGCAGTACGTGACATTTTTAAATTTTTCTTCTTAATTTTAATTAAAAGATTATTCTAATAAAATTAATCTCATAATTTCTCATAACCTGATTTATAATTAATTTAGAAAAATATGGGCGTTAAAAAAGATGACTTGATATAGTAAAATCATCTCACCCACTTGAACTTCGATCTCGATCCCGTGTTCATCTTCAACAGGGCCTTCTGCTACCAGGGGAATCAATATCCCATGAGGAGAAGATGAAAGTGTGTGATACCCAAGGCATATGAACTTGGATAAGAGATCCTCAAATTTTGGGGAATTGGTCACACATAAGCTTTCAACCACTTCCCGCAGTGCAAAGGGTGGTATGTGAGATTTATTCACTAAAAAAATGTTGAACAAAGGTATTAGCACAGTATCAGTCAAAAGGAAATCAGAAAGCAAATGAAGAATAGTGGTTACCAATTTTGTTTTGCCCACACCATTTCCAAGGAACACTATAATATCGATTCTTCTCATGTGATCGAAACTCCCATTCCCCCTTTAAATAGGCAAATTGATTTTTTCAACTATGGTTGCTTGTCAGAACGACCTTGACCATTCTCAAATGTGACTTCCTAGGAGAAAAGTAATAGTACAAAGGAACCTTGGAATTGTCCTTTATGCCATGTAAGAACCTAAAAATATCCCATATGATATCAAAGTCGGTTCATGATTGTCAAAACACCATGGCCCCAAGAATTATTCTGTAGGAATTGGGGGATGTTAGGTAGGAGCAACAGTATAACCCCTTAGGATGGACTTTATAACAGGGTGTAAGGGCATACGTACCCCAATTTAAAGTTACCACATGGGTAAGTAAATCTCATATGCATTTGGATAATCGTAAATGTAACAACCCGCCCTTTTGGAGATGATTAAATTTCATAATTAAGTATAAATTGGCAATTTGGAGAATTTCTCGAAATAGAAATTTTTGGGATTTTCGAGGATTGAATGATTTTTGATGGATGTTGTGATTAGTTTTGGGACTATGTAGGTCAAAATATTTTAATTATATGTCGCCGTTGAGTAAAGCGACATGAGGTGTGTTAACGAAAATGTATTTTATCCCTAATTAATTAAATTAGTTTAATTAATGTACATTTTAGTTTAACTTAATATATTGATTTTGATCATTCCAAACATATTTTTATTAGGTTACTCTATAGATATTTATTATTGCATTATCCTGCCTCGACTCTACACAACGACATATCCAAGTAAAGGTATTCACATGTTTTGAACATTGCACTTGACACATTAGGGACACATGCATATCTTGATCTTTAAATTTCTATTGTGTGACTAATTAATTATGAACCGAATTTTCTTTCTAAAAATGATTTTTTTTTTGTTTTGACACTAAATATTTTTTTATAAAAGTTGTAGAATAATTATGTTTAAAAAAAAAATATTTTTTATAATAATTTGCATGTGCGTATTTTTTTATATTTCATAACTTTGTTCCTTTAACTATTGGCCTATCTCATGTTTGCTATATTATATATATTATGTACTCTTTTACATACTACGTGGTTTTTGAGATTTGACTATAAGAATTGTCTTTAAGATGTAGCCTTACATGTAGCCAAAATATGACCTTTTTAAAGCCTTATAGCCTACATGCTTGCGTGTATATTATATTATAACATATGGTTTTGACTGTTGGATCTTAGTACACTTTAGAACCTTGTTATCCGATTTGTATTGTAGAAAATTTCAACCTTCAAAATCTTATACCTGCTACATGCCTTTGGCTATACACCAGATATATATATATATATATATATATATATATATATATATATATATATATAGCCTTTGTTTCGGCTTGTACTTACCTGCTACATGCAGCTTTCGTTTTTTTTGTTTATTAATTGATGCTACCAAATCTGCTGTACTACTTTAGCAATTGGCGATGTGACCTTATGGTCATGGCTTATAGCCTGTGTAATTGGCGACACTGTTTTCGTTCAGTCCCATTTAAACTTTCGGCCATAGGTTTACTACATGAGTTCGAGAAATTTTTTTCGAGTTCTTTTATATATATATTTCAGTTCGTGTTTTCTTACAAAAAAAAAATCTGTTCGGAATGTTTTTTTTTATCCACATATTTTTTTGGGGAAGATAAAAATGAAGATTTGCATATCAGATTTGGAGATTATTTTCAGCTACTCTACCTCTGCAAAATCTGGAGCATTTAATGCTCAATATGCTGTGTCTAACAGCTAGTTATCTGAAGACATTTAAAGCATTCAAGAGCTGCATTAAAGAAAATCAACAAGAATGAAAATATGAGACATACTTGAAATATTATTGAGAGCATTCATTTTACTACTCAGCTACACATTCAAGAGAGCAATTAATTTTATCATCTGCTCAATCATTGAAGAAGAAGACTTGTGCCTACTTCAACATCATTTATTGAAGTCTGATTCAAGAAGGAGAAACTCAGATTACAAATTGTATTTTAAGGAGTTTCAGTATTTTATTCTGTACTACAAAAAATTCAGATTTGTTGTGAAGCTTTGTTGAAGCTTCGGTTTGTACCGGTAATTGGTTCCTACCCGCAAGTGGGCCACAGGGTTTGAAGCTCGGAGTTATCTTGCAAACAGTTGTACGCGGTGGTTTGATCCTACCCGCAAGTGGATCAGGTTTAGTGAAGCACAAAGGAGACAGGGGTTCTAGGCGCGTGGACGTAGGCCGGGATTTGGCCGAACCACGTTAAATTTCGGTGTCATCTATTTTCCGCACTCTTATTTATTTATTTGCACATGCTTGCTTGAGTTAATATTTTCAGCACACTATCTTGCAAATAAATTAATTCCGAAATTTGACTAAATTGATTTTAAGGGTAAAATAATTATTTTTGAATTAAATAATTAATTTCAGAATATCACTTAATATTAAATACGAAAATTAATTTAATATTTCTAGAGTGTTAAAATGTGCATCTCTAGTTGTTTAAATTAGTTAGTTGCATTTATTTGATATTATTGGATTTATTCTTTATAGATTTATTAATCTGAAATTTGTTTTAGTGATTTAAATTTACTATTTTTCTAAAATATAAATTTGACTTAAAAGTTTGTATAAACTCAATTCACCCCCCCCCCCCCCCCCTCTTGAGTATAATCTGGGCAATAATTGGTATCAGAGCTAGTGCTCTTCTTACTTTTTAGATCTAACAATCTTAGAGTTAAAGATCATGGCAAACTTTTCTGTATTTATTTTAAATGCTGCACTCTACATTTTTATTATTTGTATGCTAAAATGTTTGATATCTTTTAGTTATTCATTGTTTCATTATGTGAGAAGAAAATGGACATATACTCAACCTTGAATTTCAAGCTTTGTTTTAAAGGAAGAATTCAATCCTTGCTTATATGCTAATATTGATGAATCAAGCAGTGAGGAGACAAATGCTACTTGTCTCATGGCAAATGATAATGAAGAGGTAAACTCTAATCCTAACTCTAGTGATAGTGATGATGGTAGTGTTGATGATTATGAGGTATTACAAAATATTTTTGATGAATTATGTGAACGTTTTGAAGAACTTAAAAAGAAATATATTGATCTTAAGAAGTCTCATTCATTACTTTCAACTAACTATGATTCTATGTCAAATGATTTTGATGATTTGAAATTAGAAAATGAATCATTGAAAAATGAGATTAAAACTTTTAAAAAGGATAAATCTGTAAATATTACTCACCCTCTTGAAATTGAAAATAATGAATTAAAAAGAGAGATTGATTATTTAAAGAA
This sequence comes from Sambucus nigra, assembly GCA_949130495.1. Taxonomy (NCBI): domain Eukaryota; kingdom Viridiplantae; phylum Streptophyta; class Magnoliopsida; order Dipsacales; family Adoxaceae; genus Sambucus; species Sambucus nigra. Next base: position 88,352,344 of record OX422211.1, read on the forward strand.
ATCTTTAGATACATTTACTAAAGGAAATGAATATTTTTATAAAATTATAGAAAATCAAAGAATTCGTTTTAATAATAATGGTATAGGATATGATGAACAAAATGAGAAAAAGAGTTATTCTAGTGTATTTAAAAATGGAGCCTCTGTAATACCCCGTATTTTTATAGCTTCTAAAATTATGGGATTTATTAAATTTAATTGAGATAAATTAATTTAATTTTAATCCGGAATGTTACTTTGAATATTTACTAGCGTGACGAGAGTTAGTAATTATTGGAAATTTATTATTTGTTGCATATTACTGGATGAGTATAGTAATATATGAGATTTATTTTTATAATGTTGTCAAGAGTGAATTAAATGACTATTTCGAAAATTTAAGTCGGGACGTGCCCGTGTCACGTCAGGACTAATTTTGTTAAATAAAAAGTGAATATTTTATAAGTTGTTCGTATGGTCGTTTTGAGTGCGCCAACGCGTCCGAAAGGGTCGAGATAGTCAGAAAAGTATACCCGGGGGTTTAGTTTGGGTCTCGGGGCGTTTTTAGGCCTAATTGGTGCCCCGGGAGGGCATTTTAGTCATTTTACATTAGTGGGTAATTAAACCCACGAATTTTAGCCAACCTATATCAGCCATTAGGTCAGCCTCTTAGGGTTAGAACATTCACAAATCAAGTGAGGGCCATTGGAGAAGAGAGGAGAGAGCTCCAAGGCAATCCAAGGCCAAAAACCCACCGGTTTGCACCGCCACCACCACCACCGCGTAGATCACAAGTCAAGGAACGCAGCCATACCAAAATCAGTCATGAATCTGCATACCAAAATCCCAGGCAAGTGTTTAACTTGCGTATTTTCGTTAATGCAATCTTCATATTGGTTTAGGATTGATTAGAGATGATAAATATGGAAGAACACCCAATTTGTGTTAGGAAAATGCATGTAGAAATGAATTATATGAAATTCTGAAACCCTTGCCATGTAGAGGAAATTAAATCACGAAATTTTGATGATCATAGGAAAGAAATTCTGGAGAAAGATTGATTGGAAAACTGTTTAAGAAAATTCTAGGGTTCTTGATAATTGGAGACAATTTTAGGTGGAAAAATCCATGTTTAAATGATGTGTATGAACATGCCTTACGTTAGAATCATCTAGTATATTGTTATGATGTTAGTAGTAGAATTCTGGGACGATTGGAACTTGGAAATATCGATTTGGTGTAATTTTGGTGATGAAACCCGTAACTGCATTCTGCAGAATTTTGCCCAGACCTGCTTGATCGATCGATCGATCGAGCCTAGAGCTTCGATCGATCGAAGGTTCGACCCCTCCTGGCAGACTCCTAATTCCCTCTTTAAATGCGTTAAATTCTAATTGTCGTGTTATAATTCTTGTGCATTCTTGATAAATTGATTTGGGAGACATTGAGGACCAGTAGGGTATATGAATAAATGATGGAACCTTTAATCTTCAACGAGAATGGTATTTATGGGATAATTACTTTAGGTTGGTAGATTAATGAATTTAAAGGGTGAGGTGCGTAAGAGAGTTACGTTGGAACCTAATAAAGACACTTACTGAAATTCAGATTTGTGAGGATATAGCCCACGAGTGTTAGGGAATAAGTGAGAAAACCCTTCGAGTTAAGGTTAGGAATGAAACCTTATACGTAATTCTATAAATGTGAAATTAAGGATAAATAGTATAATAATGGGTGAGAAGAACCTATATTAATATGATAAAGTGGTATATTTATATGATTGTGTGTACATATATTATATACTTGTGAAAATTCATGCCCACGCTACTTGCTATCCCCAAGGTTACCGCGCTGGGGCAAGTCTTATCTCGATGGGATCTTTATGGGGGATATTGACTTGTACCCTAGGAGATAGATATCCTTGGTACAGGCTATCGATGTGATAGTTCAGACGGTCCTAAGAGACGCAGGTATGTGCCATCCTCTTAGAGACTTGGAATCTATGCTTCGCCTCAATATTGTTTGTGTATTCATGTTAATACAATTCGAGAGTGATTCCGATTGTATTCCCCTTAATATGAGTGATATGGGGTTCTGGATAGTAGAGTATGCACGCACCATAGTTTTTTGAGGGGTGCTGCTAATTTATATATATTATACGAGTAGTTAATATATATATGAGACTTTGAAATTTGAAACTGCCTACTGTGATTTGATAAGTAGGACATGGTTGATGACTCTTATAGTAAATACTTGTTTGTGAAAAATAATATGTCACCGAGGAACTTTTTATATTAATAAAAAGCTAAAACGAAAGTTGTGCTTCTAATTGGAAGTATTCTTTGTAAACAAAAATATAGTTTGGTTTTGAAATCTTACGAGTAAGTAGATACGCTAAATTATTGGGAAGGTTAGTATAATAAAATGCTAAGATAAACCGTTGGGAAGGTTAGTGCGATAGGTGTGCACATTAGAAGAGAGGTGAGTATTTCTCAAGAGAGTGACGCACTAATATGTTGTTGCATTGGCCTGTATCAATTTAAATACTTTCTAAACGTATTTTAAAATCAAACACACTTTCGGGCTCTGACCCGTTTCCTCTCTCTCTCTCCCTCTCTCTTGTATATATATGTATGTATTACAGGTGCCCAGCCACAGGGGTGTCTTGATTTGGATCTATTGGAAGGAACGCGCTGCAGCTTAGGTGGGAGTTGCAGGTCTCTGGATTAGACGACTTCATTCATTCGGATCTACTCTTAGTACTTTCATCAGTTGAGCATGTGTAGCTCTCTCCATTATCCCGTTGTTATTGGGACATTTGTATATCAGTTGTTTTAAGTATTGTTACTATGGGTTTTATTCAGTTTGTATTGGTGACTTTAGGTTTCTTATGTTGACATTCGATTGACGAATGTATTATATTATTTGGTTTACTGTGATGTGATTCTAAGTTGTAGAAATGTTTTTTTTTTTAAAATAAATAAATCTTTTTCTTAAATTAAAATTTGGAAAGCATGTATAAAAATGGTTTTGACACTTAGCTTAATTGTTTAGGGTGTTAAATTGGAAAAATGTATTTCTATCGACAGTGATGCTGAGAATGAACCAACTGTTTACCTTGATTTAATTTAATAAAGGAGTGATCGCCCGGTATTTAATTAGGGGGGGTGTCACAGGTGGTATCAGAGCATCAGGTTCTAGTGTCCTTAGGATCTGTACGGCTTATTATGCTTTCAGCGTTACTTTGTTTGTTATAGAGCCCTATGTTTAGGATTGTCGATTCCTTTGGCGAGATTCCGTTCTCCTGCTATAATGTATATGCATTAGTGAATTCTAATTTTGTTCGGATGTGTGTGTGTGCCGAGCGATGATGGATGTCAGAAGAAGACCGTTAAGCGTACATCAGGAGGCAGGGCTCAGTTGAGATTAGGAAATATATTCGAGGATGACGACCGTAATCGAGGTCACCTCCATTATGGCACGAGAAGCCAAGACTTGAAAGGCGACTAAGGTACAGCAATGATTTTCAAATGCTGTTATAGTCAAATGAGGTACGGGGGTAAACTTACCCAACGTTTTACAAAAAACGTGTAAAGACTATCAACGGGAAATTTTAGAAACGCGAAAATTGTATGTGTCTTTACCAAAGGCGGTAAAGTATCCAAAGGCTTAAATGTAGAACGGAGTGTGGCAAACCGAAAGTGAAAATTTAGAGAAAAATTTTCTTGGCTTTCGAGACGAAACTATAATGGTTGGAGACAACTACCAATTTTAGAAGTGGAATGCTATGCCTATAGGAGGACCTGAGGTACAGTGTTGACCGTATGTTCCTTCCTTAACCGTTCAGGATGAGAAGCAAATGTGGTCCTGAACTCTTCGAGGGAGGGCATATCAGGGGTCCATTCGTGAATTTGAATCCTAACCGTTAGCCAATTTTGTATCGGAAGATGTAGGTACAAGTGGGGGAAACGACTCCAAGTGGAAGACCAACTCGTAAAAATACTTGATAAAACTCGAGGAGGAAATTCTGGTGGACGAACGATCCAGAGGTTGACATTGTCATATTGTGTCAGAATAAATGATAACGCCTCTTTGTGGAGGAAGTTAAAAGAATCGAAGAATTTAGTCGAGAATGAGACTGAATGCAATGATGGTGGTATAGCACCACAGAAGGATGTGGATACACATCAGGAAAACCATTAAAATGCTTCAGGCAGTTAAATTCTTACCAATCGATGGTAAATTCAGTAAGTACTAGTATAGATAATAGCATGATCTTTATGGCCTAAGAAGGCTATGGAACAACCGGGATGGTTAACAGAAATCGAGTCTACTAATGTCCGAGGAAAGGACAATCCTAACCGGGTTAGTAGGACAGGTGATAGGTGAATTATGTGTTGAGGTATTTTGTGCGGAGTGAGATCGCTCACGATAATATGTTCCGAAGTAAGTATAAGGGCAAGAATACGGTGCCTAGTAAAAAAGGCAACGAGTAAAGTAATTTTGTTTTGGTTTGGGCAGACGTGTTACGTCCGAAAACCATTTGTGCAGTCAAAACGATTGCCAGGATGGAAGTATAAGTTGTATCCTTAGGATACGGCGTGTTTATGTGACATGAGCGAGTCACCATATTTTGTTTATTGCTAGATTGGCATGTGAGATGAGTTTAATGCATATCATTATAAATGTTACCACTATGTGAATATTTCTCTTAGTATAACGGGATTTTTCTTTGGTGCTATCCGCGGGGGATGAATGAGCATATTACAGTGTTTTATACTTTATGGAGATTGCTTGTCGTAGTGATGCGATACACGAGTATGATTTTATCTTTGTTAAAATGTTATAAATGGGTAGTATGACAGTGGGCATTTATTTAGAGGCTATTGGGGTAGTTGCATTGGTGCAACATGTTTCATGTTTGCTTTGGCGAGGCTTACCTGTAAGGAAGTTGGACTCGCACTTATATTATCTATCCTAGAGACTTCGGAGGAGATAGTGGGCTCGAGATATTCGATGCCAATGTATGTATAGACTTTGTTAGTATAATTCCGTATGTATCGGGATTTACCTTTGAGCGAAAAGATTTAACTTAGTATTATGTTTAGCACTCCGGACTTAGTGATAGGAAGAGTGCACTTCTATATTTAACCTTTAGAGATGTGGGAGTTAATCTTTATACCCTATTATTAGGGAAAGGAATATCGAGAAATCCGAGTGTAAGTTTTTAAATCCAATTACCATTAACCAATACGGGACGATAGTGAAATTGGTGAAACGTTCTTGTTAAGCATAATTACGGAGAACTTGTAACTTTTCTGTCAAGGGACGGAATAAAGGGGTATATTCTATGGACAGAGGACCAAACGGATTTCTATAACCGACAATGCTAGGTAGTAGTGTATCGGGGGTGTTCCTTATTTGGATTTCGCTTTGCGAGACATCCCACGCATGAAACTTAGCGTAAGGTTGGAAATAGGGAGACGTTTGGTCACTTTTCCACGAGTTTGGTACCCTGGTCGAAATGGGATCAAGTAATTATGTATGTAAGTTGGAAGTTGAATTTTGTTTTAAGGTTTTTGGAGCCGGATCTTGTGGTAGGAAAACATTGAAAGTTATCCCCACAGGTTGAGGGGTGGAATTATGATAAGGAGAATTTAAGAATTCTGATTTCTAGGGTGATTGAACTACCCGAATATCATAACCGCGTATAGAACACAAGGTGAATAAAGAGTTGGAATGATTTTTAGCATGGATTACCTGGAAAGAACTTTATATCATACAAAAGAGATGACCTGTAATTATTCTGATGTATAGATGCGTTAGTGATTTATTTTGGTTGTTGTACCTATTTGGGAAAATTATTGTACTTATCTGAGGAAGGTGGAGATTATTATTCCTCTTTTATTGTCATGGAATTTGGATGCCCTATTTCTTCTATTCCGTTGAATTTAGTTAGTTCTACAGATGAGTAGCACGCCGTTCGCTCTCCCAGGGTGGTTGAAGTGTTGCAAAAATGTGGGCATCTTGGTTAACTATAATCAAAATGGTCTGAATCGGAGGGACGTGGAAATAGACGTGTGAAATATATGTTTGTGGGAATAGTTTGACGAAGTGGAAGTGATAGAGTGGATTAAACGTCACATGAGGGGCGATAATCCATACATAAGTGTGCAATTGAATAGCACGCCCTAACTTGATTGGAAGGCTGTGGAAGCTGTTCAAGAATTGGTATTCCTTGAATAGAGTATAATTTAATGATTATGAAGAACACCCGGAGCGGAGTTGTTATTAGTCAAGTGTGAGAGCGACTTGCGCATACAAAGATTAAGGATGTTAGTATGGTATAAGAGATCCAGAAGTTCGCTTCGTGGAGAGAAGAGCACGGGTCGGAACTTTCGGCCTACTCCATGGAGGAAGGGGAGTATTACGTGTCACTTAATGTGAGACATTTCAAGGGAAGAATCAATGTTTAGCGAGACGTAGTGAGTAGTCTCTACATGCACCGCCCATAAGTAAGGTTTGGTTGAAAGCGGAGAATCAACTAAAGAATTTTGTGTTTATCGACAATTCCTGAAATTGGAAGAGGTCGGTAAAGTTGGTACAGTTCTTCGATGGGTTGCCATCGTCAAAACAAGATTAAGGGTTCATCCCGAACATGTGAATTAAGCCGATGAGAAGGAAGTGATTTATATTCCTTTGGGATCGTTTATCATAATTAACTAATATGCCCCAGACTTCCTTTGAAAGGAAGGATCGCGCCAGTGCATAGTCCGACGCAGTATAAATTTCTGAATCAGGATGAGATTGGTAAATTCCACCTTTGATATGGGATTTCAGGAACCAACGGACATAAGGTTTAGTTTCGAGTAGGATGTACCACCGGTAGCCAGGGATAGGCGCACGGTGATTAAAAAAATTGTGGAGCCACGTGAAGGAGATTTTGGAATCTTGATACGATGATTTCAAGAATGCTCTGTAGAAGCACTCGTACCTGTTTGTCACGTACATGGTACTTACTAAGGTTTTGTTATGGAAGAACCTCGACTATTCTCCTTCTGTATGTTTAGAGGAGAGTAGATAATCAAAAATTTTGGATCGGTCGAGAAAATACCCGATAACTATAGTAGAATTCCACGACTGTTTTAGGTGAACAAGTTGTCAAATGTTCGTAATACTTTCTCAGAATGGAAGTTTTGTATATAAATAATCCGAGTAATTGTCTATAGTAGGGTGCGGCCTCCTAATGTTAGTGAGATAATAAAATGCATAACGTATAAGCGTGACTTATGCGAACGTTGTCGGTTGGGAGCACAAGGTGAAGTATCTCTAATGAGAATGTAAAACAATGTTGTTGTAAAGAAAGGGCTATAGTAATTGAGCGTCGTAATGTGTAGTTAGTTTGTGTACGGAAAAGGATATCCAGAATTGTGCTATCGGATAGGCCTTATTTTTCGAATTTCGGGACGAAATTCAGTTATTAGGGGGGAAGTATGTAATACCCCGTATTTTTATAGCTTTTAAAATTATGGGATTTATTAAATTTAATTGAGATAAATTAATTTAATTTTAATTCGGAATGTTACTTTGAATATTTACTAGCGTGACGAGAGTTAGTAATTATTGGAAATTTGTTATTTGTTGCATATTACTGGATGAGTATAGTAATATATGATATTTATTTTTATAATGTTGTCAAGAGTGAATTAAATGACTATTTCGGAAAGTTAAGTCGGGACGTGCCCGTGTCACGTCAGGACTAATTTTGTTAAATAAAAAGTGAATATTTTATAAGTTGTTCGTATGGTCGTTTTGAGTGCGCCAACGCGTCCGAAAGGGTCGAGATAGTCAGAAAAGTATACCCGGGGGTTTAGTTTGGGTCTCGGGGCGTTTTTAGGCCTAATTGGTGCCCCGGGAGGGCATTTTAGTCATTTTACATTAGTGGGTAATTAAACCCACGAATTTTAGCCAACCTATATCAGCCATTAGGTCAGCCTCTTAGGGTTAGAACATTCACAAATCAAGTGAGGGCCATTGGAGAAGAGAGGAGAGAGCTCCAAGGCAATCCAAGGCCAAAAACCCACCGGTTTGCACCGCCACCACCACCACCGCGTAGATCACAAGTCAAGGAACGCAGCCATACCAAAATCAGTCATGAATCTGCATACCAAAATCCCAGGCAAGTGTTTAACTTGCGTATTTTCGTTAATGCAATCTTCATATTGGTTTAGGATTGATTAGAGATGATAAATATGGAAGAACACCCAATTTGTGTTAGGAAAATGCATGTAGAAATGAATTATATGAAATTCTGAAACCCTTGCCATGTAGAGGAAATTAAATCACGAAATTTTGATGATCATAGGAAAGAAATTCTGGAGAAAGATTGATTGGAAAACTGTTTAAGAAAATTCTAGGGTTCTTGATAATTGGAGACAATTTTAGGTGGAAAAATCCATGTTTAAATGATGTGTATGAACATGCCTTACGTTAGAATCATCTAGTATATTGTTATGATGTTAGTAGTAGAATTCTGGGACGATTGGAACTTGGAAATATCGATTTGGTGTAATTTTGGTGATGAAACCCGTAACTGCATTCTGCAGAATTTTGCCCAGACCTGCTTGATCGATCGATCGATCGAGCCTAGAGCTTCGATCGATCGAAGGTTCGACCCCTCCTGGCAGACTCCTAATTCCCTCTTTAAATGCGTTAAATTCTAATTGTCGTGTTATAATTCTTGTGCATTCTTGATAAATTGATTTGGGAGACATTGAGGACCAGTAGGGTATATGAATAAATGATGGAACCTTTAATCTTCAACGAGAATGGTATTTATGGGATAATTACTTTAGGTTGGTAGATTAATGAATTTAAAGGGTGAGGTGCGTAAGAGAGTTACGTTGGAACCTAATAAAGACACTTACTGAAATTCAGATTTGTGAGGATATAGCCCACGAGTGTTAGGGAATAAGTGAGAAAACCCTTCGAGTTAAGGTTAGGAATGAAACCTTATACGTAATTCTATAAATGTGAAATTAAGGATAAATAGTATAATAATGGGTGACGAGAAGAACCTATATTAATATGATAAAGTGGTATATTTATATGATTGTGTGTACATATATTATATACTTGTGAAAATTCATGCCCACGCTACTTGCTATCCCTGAGGTTACCGCGCTGGGGCAAGTCTTATCTCGATGGTACCTTTATGGGGGATATTGACTTGTACCCAATGAGATAGATATCCTTGGTACAGGCTATCGATGTGATAGTTCAGACGGTCCTAAGAGACGCAGGTATGTGCCATCCTCTTAGAGACTTGGAATCTATGCTTCGCCTCAATATTGTTTGTGTATTCATGTTAATACAATTCGAGAGTGATTTCGATTGTATTCCCCTTAATATGAGTGATATGGGGTTCTGGATAGTAGAGTATGCACGCACCATAGTTTTATGAGGGGCGCTGTTAATTTATATATATTATACGAGTAGTTAATATATATATGAGACTTTGAAATTTGAAACTGCCTACTGTGATTTGATAAGTAGGACATGGTTGATGACTCTTATAGTAAATACTTGTTTGTGAAAAACAATATGTCACCGAGGAACCTTTTATATTAATAAAAAGCTAAAACGAAAGTTGTGCTTCTAATTGGAAGTATTCTTTGTAAACAAAAATATAGTTTGGTTTTGAAATCTTACGAGTTAGTAGATACGCTAAATTATTGGGAAGGTTAGTATAATAAAATGCTAAGATAAACCGTTGGGAAGGTTAATGCGATAGGTGTGCACATTAGAAGAGAGGTGAGTATTTCTCAAGAGAGTGACGCACTAATATGTTGTTGCATTGGCCTGTATCAATTTAAATACTTGCTAAACGTATTTTAAAATCAAACACACTTTCGGGATATGACCCGTTTCCTCTCTCTCTCTCTCTCTCTCTCTCTCTTGTATATATATGTATGTATTACAGGTGCCCAGCCACAGGGGTGTCTTGATTTGGATCTCTTGGAAGGAACGCGCTGCAGCTTAGGTGGGAGTTGCAGGTCTCTGGATTAGATGACTTCATTCATTCGGATCTACTCTTAGTACTTTCATCAGTTGAGCATGTGTAGCTCTCTCCATTATCCCGTTGTTATTGGGACATTTGTATATCAGTTGTTTTCAGTATTGTTACTATGGGTTTTATTCAGTTTGTATTGGTGACTTTAGGTTTCTTATGTTGACATTCGATTGACGAATGTATTATATTATTTGGTTTACTGTGATGTGATTCTAAGTTGTAGAAATGTTTTTTTTTTAAAAATAAATAAATCTTTTTCTTAAATTAAAATTTGGAAAGCATGTATAAAAATGGTTTTGACACTTAGCTTAATTGTTTAGGGTGTTAAATTGGAAAAATGTATTTCTATCGACAGTGATGCTGAGAATGAACCAACTGTTTACCTTGATTTAATTTAATAAAGGAGTGATCGCCCGGTATTTAATTAGGCGGGGTGTCACAGCCTCATCTAGTCATTCTAACTCTTTATGTTCATATTGTGGTAGACATACACATTATTCCAAATTTTGTAAATTTAGAAAAAGAAAGTATAACACTAATTAGCTTGGATTCCAAAAGAAACAATCATGTATGCTAACCCTAATTTACCACACTCTTTTTGGGTTCCAAAAGATAAAGTTTTTAGGAGCAAAATCGGTATTGGAACATGAGCACAATTTTTTTTGAAAATATAATTAGTATTATTTTTTATTGTTGAATATTGTGATATATTATTTTCATATCTTATATGTTCATTAATGATTAATAATTTGATTATTTTTCTATATGATTATTGGCATGTCTATATGCTTATTTGAAATAGACACCATTCATTACTTGAAAATATTTTTGTAGTGATTAATGACTTATAATTTGATTTATTTCATATTTATCTCAAATGGTTGAAAATGTGAATACTTTTATTAAGTCAAAACTTACTATGGATGTTAAATTATTTCTTTGTATATGGATTAATGAAAATTTTATTTTAGTACATGATAAAATTGTCATTGATGATTATTATTTGTTATGTACATTCTTGTATATCATAAGTTGCGTATCGTTATTGCTCTTGATGATTATCTCTTATTATGACTACGCTTGATTTTTTTTGATAAGAAAATGAATTCTGAAATTTTTTATTTTATATTGCTTTATGGACCTAACACATTCTTGGATGGAAAAGAGAAAATCTTTAAAGTTGTGTAGGTTGCATTTTGAGATGGAATGTGGATTTTCAAGGCATATGATTTGATCATATTACAAATTTCAAGTATCATTGCCTAATGTTGGAAATTCCACACTTGGAAGTAGTTGCTTGAATATATCTTTGGTATTGGTAAGGTGGTAAGGAGCACCTTTCTTAAAATTATTATCATATGTTTATTAATGATTTATTTCATAATTGATATATTTCCATACTTAGAATATTTGTTATTACACATGAGTGTGTTGATTGAGTATTTAGTATTCACGTGTAAATATGTATATTTATTATATCTTGATGATTCTTTGTTATTTCACGCATTTGATTTTGATGATTATTCTATAAGAAAATTCATACATTTTTTATAATAAGATTGGATCAATTCATGCTTTTATTGAATATAAATCTGAAACGAAAATGTCCTTTTAAAATTTATTAGTCATATGAGCTACATGTTAATATTGTAACATTCATTTGTTGATTTTTGATGACATGGTCATATTAATCTCTATGAGTTAGTTTTATTGCATGCTACATGATTAATATCATTTTGACATTCACGATGATTACATTTTTTAGATAGTAATATTTGTGTTATGTATGTTTGAATTGAGAAACCTCATGATCAACAATTGGTACCATTTGTGTGATTTTTCAAAAAGGGTTTTATGAAGTCAATTTTTTTTAACAATATTTTATCTCATAGATGCACCAAATTTGTTATATGCATATATGCCTTCATTGGTATCCCTTAGGGGGAGATAAATGTTTATTGGAAATTATTCATGAAAAATGCTTGATAATTTTTTTGTGCAATATGATTGAATAATTCGAGAATTTAAGCTCGTATCTTGAAAACGGCAAAGCTTGAGCAAAATGCTATATATTTTTTTGCTATTTCTAACTCATGTTATGTGTTTATTCCAAATTATTTTAAAACATCGAGTTATGAAATGCTTCATGGTGTCTGCTTAAAAGTTTATTCTATCATGAGGATTTACACATCAATTGATATGCGCCTATTGAAAATTTATGTTGCAATTTTTTTTGAGAATTAAATTATGCACATTGATATATCTCTTATAATTACACTATTTGAGAACATTGAGTTGTGATTCCTATTTATGCGTAAAAAGTTGTTCCGAGAAATCATTGTGTGCAACGCACGGTTTGTGTGACTACAACAATTGGTATCAGACAACTATTGGTATTATTTATCATTGATGCATTTTGAAAAGTTGATCATTTATATTTTATTATTTATTTTGCTGACTTGTGCATTATTTAATAGCATTATTGTCGATTTATAAATTCAAATACATGCTATGAATATTTATGATGAATCTATGTTGACACATGTGCGTATTGAAAATTTCATGCCCTTTGCGATTTATGATCATATCCCATGCACGATTTATGATCATATCCCATGCGTATTGAAATGTCTTTTTGATAATGTCAAAGGGGGAGAAATATTTATGATTCACTATTTGTGCTTAATATTTCATTTTATGAATATATGTGAATCATTGTTTGTCATCATCAAAAAGGGGGAGATTGTTAACGAAAATGTATTTTATCCCTAATTAATTAAATTAGTTTAATTAATGTACATTTTAGTTTAACTTAATATATTGATTTTGATGATTCCAAACATATTTTTATTAGGTTACTCTATAGATATTTATTATTGCATTATCCTGCCTCGACTCTACACAACGACATATCCAAGTAAAGGTATTCACATATTTTGAACATTTGCAGTTGACACATTAGGGACACATGCATATCTTGATCTATAAATTTCTATTGTGTGACTAATTAATTATGAACCGAATTTTCTTTCTAAAAATGATTTTTTTTTGTTTTGACACTAAATATTTTTTATAAAAGTTGTAGAATAATTATGTTTAAAAAAAAAATATTTTTTATAATAATTTGCATGTGCGTATTTTTTTATATTTCATAACTTTGTTCCTTTAACTATTGGCCTATCTCATGTTTGCTATATTATATATATTATGTACTCTTGTACATACTACGTGGCTTTTGAGATTTGACTATAAGAATTGTCTTTAAGATGTAGCCTTACATGTAGCCTAAATATGACCTTTTTGAAGCCTTATAGCCTACATGCTTGCGTGTATATTATATTGTAACATATGGTTTTGACTGTTGGATCTTAGTACACTTTAGAACCTTGTTATCCGATTTGTATTGTAGCAAATTTCAGCCTTCAAAATCTTATACCTGCTACATGCCTTTGGCTATACACCAGATATATATATATATATATATATATATATATATATATATATATATATATATATATATATATAGCCTTTGTTTCGGCTTGTACTTACCTGCTACATGCAGCTTTCGTTTTTTTTGTTTATTAATTGATGCTACCAAATCTGCTGTACTACTTTAGCAATTGGCGATGTGACCTTATGGTCATGGCTTATAGCCTGTGTAATTGGCGACATTGTTTTCGTTCAGTCCCATCTAAACTTTCGGCCATAGGTTTACTACATGAGTTTCGAGAATTTTTTTTTCGAGTTCTTTTATATATATATTTCAGTTCGTGTTTTCTTATAAAAAAAAATCTGTTCGGAATGTTTTTTTTTATCCACATATTTTTTTGGGGAAGATAAAAATGAAGATTTGCATATCAGATTTGGAGATTATTTTCAGCTACTCTACCTCAGCAAAATCTGGAGAATTTAATGCTCAATATGCTGTGTCTAACAGCTAGTTATCTGAAGACATTTAAAGCATTCAAGAGCTGCATTGAAGAAAATCAACAAGAATGAAAATATGAGACAGACTTGAAATATTATTGAGAGCATTCATTTTACTACTCAGCTACACATTCAAGAGAGCAATTAATTTTATCATCTGCTCAATCATTGAAGAAGAAGACTTGTGCCTACTTCAACATCATTTATTGAAGTCTGATTCAAGAAGGAGAAACTCAGATTACAAATTGTATTTTAAGGAGTTTCAGTATTTTATTCTGTACTACAAAAAATTCAAATTTGTTGTGAAGCTTTGTTGAAGCTTCGGTTTGTACCGGTAATTGGTTCCTACCCGCAAGTGGGCCACGGTGTTTGAAGCTCGGAGTTAGCTTGCAAACAGTTGTACGCGGTGGTTTGATCCTACCCGCAAGTGGATCAGGTTTAGTGAAGCGCAAAGGAGACAGGGGCTCTAGGCGCGTGGACGTAGGCCGGGATTTGGCCGAACCACGTTAAATTTCGGTGTCATCTATTTTCCGCACTCTTATTTATTTATTTGCACATGCTTGCTTGAATTAATATTTTCAGCACACTATCTTGCAAATAAATTAATTCCGAAATTTGACTAAATTGATTTTAAGGGTAAAATAATTATTTTTGAATTAAATAATTAATTTCAGAATATCACTTAATATTAAATACGAAAATTAATTTAATATTTCTAGAGTGTTAAAATCTGCATCTCTAGTTGTTGAAATTAGTTAGTTGCATTTATTTGATATTATTGGATTTATTCTTTATAGATTTATTAATCTGAAATTTGTTTAAGTGATTTAAATTTACTATTTTTCTAAAATATAAATTTGACTTAAAAGTTTGTATAAACTCAATTCACCCCCCCCCCCCCTCTTGAGTATAATCTGGGCAACAAGGTGAGATTTAATACTGAAAAACCCCCATTAAGTCGTGTGGGGTTGAAATAGTGAGTTGCGGTCAAGTAGCTCGGATGGGAATTTCGATTGCGCCATGAGTCTCGGAATGTCCGAGATAGTCGGAAAAGAGTGTCCGATAGTCGAAATTGAGTCTCGGATGGTTTTGGAGTTAAAAGGGCTCGTAATTGAGTAAACGAGTCGTTTTTGGGTTTTAAGCGGGTTAAACCCTTTTCTCTCTCTATAAAGAGGGAGAGAGGGAGAAAAAGAGAAAGAAAGAACAGAGAAGATAGGGAAGAGATAGAGGAGGAAGAAAAGAGGAAAAAGGGTGAGATTCCGGCCAGCCTCCGCGGGATTCGGCTCGAGGACGTCGGATTTTATCCACAAGGCAAGTGTTTACTTTCTTTATTTATTTTTAAGCATAAATATCTCATATCATGATTGGTATAACAAACCCTAATGATTTTGGGTTGGGTTTTCATGGATAAAACGGGTTTTACGAAGTTAAAACGAATAAACCCCTAAAATTTGATAATAGGAGAAATTTAGAAATTAACCGAAATTAATGGGTGATTTCGGGTTCTATGATGTTTAGAACCCGTATTATAAGTGTATTTGTTGTTGGTTAGAGTTGTAGGCCGTTAGATAAGGAGATGGAAGCTTGGGGGAAACTTCCATAGCTGAAACAGCTTCTCGAAGAAGAAGCTGCCCGCCATGATCGATCGATCGATCATGGGGGCTCGATCGATCGAGTCATCGATCAATCGACGGCCAAGGGTCGATCGATCGACCCCTGCTGAAAATAGGCAATTTTTCTTAGGGTGAATTGGATGGGGTGAATTCTAATTCTAATTGATTTGAGGTCATTTATGTGATGACATAAGGAGTCTTTTAGGATTATATGGTCCACAAATTAAGAGAAATTAGGAGGGCAAGGTGGGGGTTTTAATGTATAATCCCTTAAACTATATTTTCGAGGAAAATAGGAAAATTGTAGAATTGGAAGGTTTCGGGTTCCTGAGTTAGGGTGGGAACCTTTAGGGGATATTATGGAAAATAGGTAGTCCTTGGGTTTATGAAAATGAAATCCATAACCCACCGAATTAAAGGTTGTTCGGGTGAGGTAAAATCCCTAGGATGCTTTAGTGGGCTTTTAGGCCTATATAATTATGCGTATAGGAAGCATAATTAAAAACGATGGTAGATTGAGTATATCCTATGGGATAGTTAGGATAAATGGGGAATATAGATATATATTCGCTTAGCGTGAAATGGTATAATTGGAGTTATCCAAGTAAATCCCTAGAGGGGATTAAGTTAAGTATTTTTTACTAAAGTAAGAAATACTTTGGGTTTAGTATCATGCTTATATGAATGCATGATTATGATTCCTTGAGGGAATCTTTAGGATTAATGGTCATCGCTAGATGTAGTTTGCAAATGGCCATTTATATGTATTCTTGAAAGGATATATATATATATATATATATATATATATATATATGCTATGTGATTTAAAGTGTATATATATATGACATGAGATAAATGATTTTCATAATTGATAAATTATGGTTACACACCTCCCTAAATCGCTATCATAAGGGAAGTTGCACTCGTTGTGGTGAAGTCCCCTGGCTATTGAGCAGGGTGGATATAGTCCCTAGGACATATGGGCGTTATTTGTATTGCGCTGGTTAGGTGATTCTGGGTGTGGTCATGACTATCCCGCAGGCATATGGCCGCTTCCCAATGTTGTTAGGTTCCCAGGTTGTCTTGTTTGATAGGCCCTGGAAGATGATAGCCATTTAGGGGTGCGTCCAGTGGGGAAACCCGGAGGGGTGGTCTTAGATTCATTAAAGTAATTCATGATAATGGATTGGATTTAATTACATTTCCTGGATATAGGAAGGGAAATGGGATAAAGGTTTTGGCTTCGGTAACACTCCCGGATGGAAGAAGGGATGTGGAAGCATATGGTATGATCAAAGCATTTTCATGATAATGAAAATGGCTTTGGGTACATTTCCTGAGTATAAAAAGAGAAATGGGATATTTTAAAAGGAAAAGCATTTTTATGATAATAAAAATTAGCTTTTAAAAAGATATATGTTATGGTAAAGCAATTCATTCTAATGAACTGGCTTTAAATACATTTGCTGGATATGAGAAGGGAAATGGAAAATTTTGAGATAAAAACTTTGTATATGAATCCTCAGTCCGGGAGATAGATCCGGATGTGTATTATAAAGATAGAATTCAATTGGTAAATCTCATTTCGGGAGATATTATCCGGATGTATATTGTAAGGTATATATACAAATGAATATGATATGTACACTAATATATAGTATGTATTTATATATTAGTTTTGTACTACGGGCCTAATGGATCTCTACCATTAACCCTGCCAAATAGTAGTGTATCGGGGGGGTTCCTTGTTTGGATTTCGCTTCGCGAGACACCCCACGCACGAACTTAGCGCAATGTTGCCCTTAGTGCTCGGGTTATAGAGGGTTTTAGTAGACGGGGGTGTTAGACTAGTTAGGCGGGATAGCTTGACTAGGGTATGCTATTAGGGTGCGTTAGGTGTGCACTATTAGAGGAGAGGTGAGGGGTATTGACCGAGCGGAAAAAGTGTGTTCGTGTGAGGACACAATCGTTGTGTGTTTCGCCGCCGCGATACAAAAAAAACCTAAGCTACTACTACACTTGAAAAGCAAGCATAGCGGTAAGTCGGGTATCGTAAGAAATCCACAGGGAGTGATTGAATTTTAGATTTTAATTGTTTAATTACTTCTGGAATAAAAGTGTAAAATAAACAAATGAAAAGGTGATGGTTGGGAATGGTGACAAAAGAAAAAGAATAAGTTTCGCTACGCAAAAGTAAAGCGAGGATCGGGATCGCACACACACATTCACGGGCTAAACAACTACTAATTAGAATTTCGATTCGAAAACATTTAATCGATCATTTTCAATTAAGCATAAACATCACGCAATAAGGAATTTAAGCCAAAGTTGCGAGATTAAACATTTAATAAAAAATGGTCACACGCGGATTAAATTCGGATTATCGCTATAAACACTAAAGTTGCGTGACAAATAAAGTTAAAGGCATAACAATCAAACTTTAAAACACGCGGTTTCAATTAAATGCAATTTTACACGAAACCCTAACTTTCGAGGTCCAAACCCGTAAATGGCGTAATGAAATCCCGACCCTATTTATCTAAGGGCACGACATGGAAATAAACTAAATTACACTAATTAAACTAGGAAATCAATAATTAAAGCAAGTAAACTAATTAATAAAGCATGTAAATTAAATAGAAAGCAAGAAATAAGGAAATACAACTAAATTAATGTAATTAAAGTTAAGGTACAACTTACAAAACAAAGAGTACAAGTGAGGAGTAGGATTTTGCTCCCAACTACAAACCCTAAAATCTAAGACAAAATGGAGAGCTCTCTTCAAAATGAAGAGGAAGAGTATTTATACAAAACTAATCCCATGGAAAACTTGTAAATAAAAGGGGAGAAAAACAAATATCAGCAGGGCCGAATCGATTCGGCATTGGGCCGAATCGATTCGGTTGGAGAATATCTCGAGACTGCTAGAGGAGCGAATCGATTCGGGTGAAATCCGAATCGATTCGGAATGGTGGACAAATCGATTCGGGTGAAATCTGAATCGATTCGAAAATAGAGGAACTGGCATACTGTCTCCAACCGAATCGATTCGCAAAGGGGCGAATCGATTCGGACCTACAGGTCTTGAATTTTTCCCCTGATTTTGGTTGAGATGTCTTTCTCTTCCGCTCAAAGGCCCGTAACTTCTTCGTTCGGACTCGGAATCGCGCACCGTTTGCGGCCACGCGAAGCTTGTTCAGAGGGCTTCAAATTCCGTGAAGACATTGGTCCAGTTGCCCAAATTGTAAAATGACTAAATTGCCCTTGCGCGTGCGATTGTGTACGGAACTTCGTCGGAATGCATCCAAACTTCATACTAAGCATCCAAATACCTACAAAAGCTCAATTAACCCCTGCAAAACATGTTAACATAGAAATCCGAGGTTGTCTGGTTAACGAGCATAAATATAGGGATTAAGATACCCGAGGGTGCTAATAACGTGTAGGTTAACGGGTGAAATACGCAATATTTACGCTGTATCAGGTATCTCATGGGAGTGCGTTACCAATTTAAATATGAGGTAAAACTATTTTTTCTAAAAATAAAGCATTTATGCACTTGCAAAATATTTTCAAACTCGGGCTCTGACCCGTGTATCTACTTTTCCTCTCTTGCTATATATTATATATATATATAGGTGTCCAGATACAGGGACGCCTGGATGGCATTTCTTTCGAGTCAGACGTCTGCTGCAGCAGCTGTGGATGCTTGCGGGTTCTCGGTAGACGCTTATTTCCTTGTACTCTAGATAGGAGGTATTGTACAAACAATCGGGCCAATGGTCTAACTGATTTTATTTATTCGTTGCACGTTATTCGATATGGTTGTATAATTTGAACCGAATGTTCGGTTATTTTTATTTTATTTCATTTTCATTTTAGTTCATTTACGCATTAACTTGTGTATGTTTTATTTTAATTGTTTAAAAAGAGTAGTTAAGTAAAATTTTTAACGCTCGCCTAATAGGATATTAGTAATTAAATGGATTTTCGACAGTGATGCTAAGTATGATCCATATGTGACTCCTGTTTTAATTTGATATAGGAGTGATCGCCCTGTATCCCATTAGGCGGGTTGTTACAGATGGTATCAGAGCATCAGGTTCTAGTGTCCTTAGGGATCTGTGCGGACGTACTACGCTTTCAACGTTGCTCTCGATTTTTTATAGAGCCTCAGGATTAGGATTGTTGATTTCTCTTGTGAGACTCAGTTCTCCTGCCATAGTATAAGATTATAGACATCTTTTGCGTGCTCGTTCTAGGATCGTGTGCCGATCGAAGAAGGACGACTAAGGAGGGCCTCGGGGAGGACAGCAGGAGGCGGAGCTTAGCTGGGGCAACTGGTAGAAGTTAGGGGATTAGGACCGCCATAAAGGTCACTCCCCTTATGGCAATTATTAAGGATTATTGCAACAACTACTAAAGTATAGTAGTTATGAGCATCCAAGTACTGCTATGGTGGAAAGTGGTACTCAAAGTTGAATTACCCGTGAAGTTAAGGATTCAAAAGGGAACTTACGGATAGTTTTAACCGTGAGTCCCCATGAATTAGCAGGAATGAGAAGAATGTCGTTTCAGAAGTATTCACACAAGGATCGGCTAGAGACCGACAATGAATGAAGAGTGATATGGAGAAGTGAACCCTGTACCTAAGTGAGTTAGGTGCAATTAATAATGAGTCCTTTTTAGGAAGGATAGGCTCACTAGTGAAGTGTTACTAACACTTATGGAGAAAGGTGTATATTTGAGGACCCCATTGGTGGACATCCACCTGGGGAATTCAATGAAAAAAGGTCGAAGTTTGTAGTGGAGTTTCCTTTTAACGGCGAAGTTAAGAGGACTAGTAAGATGATTGTAAGGAGTAAAGTTATAGAGTCTGATGGTGTTGACAACTTTATCATGGTCAGGAAAGCCAGTGAAAAAAAAGGTAGAGTGCGGACGCCACACGGGTAGTCCTTTCCCGGTAAGAATAAAGGGGGCAAGGTTAGGGTGCCCAGATGGGGCCTAGAATAAGAAATTCTAGTAAGAGGTGTGGCTAGATGGAGTTGAAGTGTATGTTGGCTTTAGACTCGTGTGTGTAAATTGAGTTGTGTCGGTCTCGATAACTTAATAATATAGGCTTATGTGTTTTTCGCGGTAGCGGAATTTTATTTTCTTTCGCTCGTCATAGAGGAGGGTGTTTATATTTTGTATATATTGTATACGATTATGGTATTATCGGAGCGATAGCAGGCTAATGATGGCAAGACTATCATGTCCATGGTTCCTGGAGGGAACAGGTTGTTGTTGTTGTGGTGTCTCACCTGGATACAGGTTGAGTTCACCTTTATTATTATGGGTAGATGGAACTTTGATGAGTAGAAGTTTCATTATTATGATTTGAGTGCGTGGCGACCTTCTCTATATAGTTTAAAGCCCGCAGGACTTGTTTGTTGAGCTGTAAGTTTAAGCTCATTATTATTGTGGCAGAGACTAAGTGTAGTGCGAGCGCTTGGTGGTGTGACTCTTAGTTAGGGATAGGAGTTCTAACCACCCTTTTTGTTGGAATAGGGGATAGGGATTATCCCGGTTGCATCTTGAAATAGCGGACCTCCATGACCAACGAAGTTAAGGATTAATGTGTGGAGGGGTTCCTTGTTTGGATTTCGCTTTGTGAGACGCCCCACACATGACTCTTAACGACGTCGGGCGTGAAGAGCTGTTATGGGATGCAAGGATGTTGGTTTGGTGAAAAGTCTTATAGTGCGGATGAACCACTATAAACTCTGAACCATATGATGATGGTATACTCATGGAAGTATTGTGCTATGGAAAAGCACTTAAGTGGTCCTCTCACCACAAGTAGTTGGGTGGAGTAGGACTTAGAGAAATTGACTTGAGGATGATAGCCAGGCCTTAATGAGAAGGCAAACTTTAATGAAATATGATTTGGGTATGATGTACATAGTGCTCTTACAAAGATTGGGCACTTCGATTAGTTAGGTTTCCTTTCGTATGGGCGGAAGGATAGAATAGTAGGAATGCGTTCGTAGGTTAGCATGGTAGGATTTAGGATGTCCCGCTGGTGTGCCTTAGGTCGTTATATCTCGATGTCCGACAACGCAAGGGAGTAGTGTAACGGGAGGGTTCCTTATCTGGATTTCGCTCTGCGAGACGTCCCACGCACGAAACCAAGCAAATGTCGGGAGTTGAGAGAGGCCTTGGTCACTAGGGATATATATATATATTTAGGATTAGACTTGTCTCACGTAGTTAGGACATCGCATAGACCTTAGCATTCTTAGGAGGTAGGTTAGGTAAAGTTAGTGGCGCTGAGGTTAGGAGGATTGAAATTTCGCGGGTCAGGAGGACCCATAGAGGAGTATTACACCGAGGAAAGGAGATCCTTATTGGGAGAGAGTGTTACGTGTTAGACGTTCACAATGGATGTGCAGATGTGAACGGGTTAGAGACGTGTATGGGCACCTTGGTGAGATAATTTTATATACCGCCCGAAATAGGATGGGCGTAGTATATAAGGTTGAAATTCATGCCGAGAGGCATTATAGATGATGGGTATTATGTGACGTGTTAGAGTCACTTTACGATCGTGGTAGTCGTATAGCATATGGTTAGGAACCATTGGGTTAGTATCGTTCCCCTTGAGATATTAGGATTTGTAGTGATCCTAGCTAGATAGTGTAGGTTATATCTAAATTTCGAGGAAGAAATTCTGTTGTAAGGGGGGGGGGGGAGTATGTAACAACCCGCCCTTTTGGAGACGATTAAATTTCATAATTAAGTATAAATTGACAATTTGGAGAATTTCTCGAAATAGAAATTTCTGGGATTTTCGAGAATTGAATGATTTTTGATGGATGTTGTGATTATTTTTGGGACTATATAGGTCGAAATATTTTAATTATATGTCGCTGTTGAGTAAAGCGACATGAGGTGAGATTTAATTTGGAAAAACCCCCATTAAGTCGTGTGGGGTTGAAATAGTGAGTTGCGGTCAAGTACCTCGGATGGGAATTTTAACTGCGCCATGAGTCTCGAAATGTCCGAGATACTCGAAACAGAGTGTCCGATTGTCGAAATTGAGTCTCGGATGGTTTTGGAGTTAAACGGGCTCGTAATTGAGTAAACGAGTCGTTTTGGAGTTTTAAGGGGGTTAAACCCTTTTCTCTCTATATAAAGAGGGAGAGGGGGAGAAAAAGAGAAAGAAAGAAGAGAGAAGAGAGGGAATAGATAGAGGAGGAAGAAAAGAGGAAAAAGGGGGAGATTCCAGCCAGCCTCCGCGGGATTCGGCTCGAGGACATCGGATTTTATCCACGAGGCAAGTGTTTACTTGATTTATATATTTTTAAGCACAAATATCTCATATCATGATTGGTATAACAAACCCTAATGATTTTGGGTTGGGTTTTCGTGGATAAAACGGGTTTTCGGAAGTGAAAACGAATAAACCCCTAAAATTTGATAATAGGAGAAATTTAGAAATTAACCGAAATTATTGGGTGATTTCGGGTTCTAGGATGTTTAGAACCCGTATTATAAGTGTATTTGTTGTTGGTTAGAGTTTTAGGCCGTTGGATAAGGAGATGGAAGCTTGGGGGAAACTTCCATAGCTGAAACAGCTTCTCAGAGAAGAAGCTGCCCGCCATGATCGATCGATCGATCATGGGGGCTCGGTCGATCGAGTCATCGATCGACGGCCAAGGGTCGATCGATCGACCCCTGCTGAGAATAGGCAATTTTTCTTAGGGTGAATTGGATGGGGTGAATTCCAATTCTAATTGATTTGTGGTCATTTATGTGATGACATAAGGAGTCTTTTAGGATTATATGGTCCACAAATTAAGAGAGATTAGGAGGGCAAGGTGGGGGTTTTAATGTATAATCCCTTAAACTATATTTTCGAGGAAAATAGGATAATTGTAGAATTGGAAGGTTTCGGGTTCCTGAGTTAGGGTGGGAACCTTTAGGGGATATTATGGAAAATAGGTAGTCCTTGGGTTTATGGAAATGAAATCCATAACCCACCGAATTAAAGGTTGTTCGGGTGAGGTAAAATCCCTAGGATGCTTTAATGGTCTTTTAGGCTTATATAATTATGCGTATAGGAAGCATAATTATAAACGATGGTAGATTGAGTATATCCTACGAGATAGTTAGGATAAATGGGGAATATAGATATATATTCGCTTAGCGTGAAATGGTATAATTGGAGTTATCCAAGTAAATCCCTAGAGGGGATTAAGTTAAGTATTATTTACTAAAGTAAGAAATACTTTGGGTTTAGTATCATGCTTATATGAATGCATGATTATGATTCCTTGAGGGAATCTTTGGGATTAATGGTCATCGCTAGATGTAGTTGGCAAATGGCCATTTATATGTATTCTTGAAAGGATATATATATATATATATATATATATATATATATATATATATATATATATATATGTATGTATGCTATGTGATTTAAAGTGTATATATATATGACATGAGATAAATGATTTTCATAATTGATAATTTATGGTTACACAGCTCCCTAAATCGCTATCACAAGGGAAGTTGCGCGCGTTGTGGTGAAGTCCCCTGGCTATTGAGCAGGGTGGATATAGTCCCTAGGCCATATGGGCGTTATTTGTACTGCGGTGGTTAGGTGATTCTGGGTGTGGTCATGACTATCCCGCAGGCATATGGCCGCTTCCCGACGTTGGTAGGTTCCCAGGTTGTCTTGTTTGATAGGCCCTGGAAGATGATAGCCATTTAGGGGCGCGTCCAGTGGGAAAACCCTGAGGGGAGGTCTTAGATTCATTAAAGCAATTCATGATAATGGATTGGTTTTAATTACATTTCCTGGATATAGGAAGGGAAATGGGATAAAGGTTTTGGCTTCGGTAACACTCCCGGATGGAAGAAGGGATGTGGAAGCATATGGTATGATCAAAGAATTTTCATGATAATGAAAATGGCTTTGGGTACATTTCCTGAGTATAAAAAGGGAAATGGGATATTTTAAAAGGAAAAGCATTTTTATGATAATAAAAATTGGCTTTTAAAAAGATATATGGTATGGTAAAGCAATTCATTCTAATGAACTGGATTTAAATACATTTCCTGGATATGAGAAGGGAAATGGAAAATTTTGAGATAAAAACTTTATATATGAATTCTCAGTCCGGGAGATAGATCCGTATGTGTATTATAAAGATAGAATTCAATTGGTAAATCTCATTCCGGGAGATATTATCCGGATGTATATTGTAAGGTATATATACAAATGAATATGATATGTACACTAATATATAGTATGTATTTATATATTAGTTTTGTACTACGTGCCTAATGGATCTCTACCATTAACCCTGCCAAATAGTAGTGTATCGGGGGGGTTCCTTGTTTGGATTTCGCTTCGCGAGACACCCCACGCACGAACTTAGAGAATGGAGGGAAGTTTGGCCCTTAATGCTCGGGTTATAGAGGGACGGGGGTGTTAGACTAGTTAGGCGGGATAGCTTGACTAGGGTATGTTATTAGGGTGCGTTAGGTGTGCACTATTAGAGGAGAGGTGATGGGTATCTCATGGGAGTGCGATACCAATTTAAATATGAGGTAAAACTATTTTTTCTAAAAATAAAGCATTTATGCACTTGCAAAATATTTTCAAACTCGGGCTCTGACCCATTTATTTACCTTTCCTCTTTTGCTATATATTATATATATATAGGTGTCCAGACACAGGGACGCCTGGATGGCATTTCTTTCGAGTCAGACGTCTGCTGCAGCAGTTGTGGATGCTTGCGGGTTCTCGGTAGACGTTTCTTTCCTTGTACTCTAGATAGGAGGTATTGTATAAACAATCGGGCCAATGGTCCAACTGATTTTATTTATTCGTTGCACGTTATTCGATATGGTTGTATAATTTGAACCGAGTGTTCGGTTATTTTTATTTTATTTCATTTTCATTTTAGTTCATTTACGCATTAACTTGTGTATGTTTTATTTTAATTGTTTAAAAAGAGTAGTTAAGTAAAATTTTTAACGCTCGCCTAATAGGATATTAGTAATTAAATGGATTTTCGACAGTGATGCTAAGAATGATCCATATGTGACTCCTGTTTTAATTTGATATAGGAGTGATCTCCCGGTATCCTATTAGGCGGGTTGTTACAGTAAACCATCCCATCACAATCAGACAACTTATCGTGTATTGATAGAGATATAGTATTGACATTTCAAGTCATCCAACCCATCCTTAAGGATATCACATGTGTGCCATTTTGATGTCAGTGTTCCCAGGGTCATAGGAGTTGGTGGAACTCCTATAAGCGATCTTCTCGGTCAAATATACATTAACTAGAGAGATGGAAAGCACAGGTCTATCAGGCATGACTATTTCAACTGAAGCCTCCAAGTCAACAATCGATAGGTCTAAAATCGTGTTGAAAAAATTTCCACCACCAGGTTGTGCTTAGCCTCATCAATTATATTTTGCCCCACAAACTCAAAACTCTGATACACCATATCTGGAGGCTGTGGTGTAGACCTAGTAGAATATTGAGCTTGAGGGTATACTGAGGATGAGAAGGGCTATTCTCAGGTCAAACTATACTTAGGGGAATGGTAAACGTCTCTACCAAAGCCCCAAGTTAAACCTTATCCAACCCCTTAATGTTCTTTAACCACCCGTAAACCCAGGAGTGTTCACTCATAAAGGTTAAATTGGATTTAGGTACTTGATTACTTGTATGAAGGATGGAATTTGAGGATAAACAAAGGGTTGGGGGTTGTTCGGTTTTAGAAAATGTGATTTTGGGCAAAAATAAAACCTAGAACACCCAAAAGCCCAATATTTGGGAAATCCTAGGACAACCAACTCAATGGCACCTAAGAAGTTTAAACTCCAACAAGAGGTGAAATTAACAACCGTTAACAATAACAATTCACAGCTAGACGAAATCTCATAAGAAAACCCTAAGAAGCTATAAAAGGGAAACAATGTTGAAGGTGACTCAAATAATGCTTAAACTCTGTCAAAAAATGAAAGGAAGCTAAAAAAGTTTGTCAAAAAAGATTTTCCAAGTAAGGAACCAGTCAGAAATAAAAAAATGAGGAGTTTAGTCAGAGAAGAAAATGGTTTGAGAATTGGAAGAGTTTTTCTCTCTAGAAAGAAATAGTGCAAAGGAAATGAGTTAGAAATATTTTGAAAATTGCATCTATATACTTTTTAGGAGGTATTCATTACCTCTATTAAAGGATATGACATCACGCCTAGGAAATGGGACTAAAACTTTATAAACTGACACACACTGCCCCAGGTAAATGCATCATAATTGCACCATACGCAATTCCCAGCACTTGACACGTGGCAAGTTTAAATCTAAGGAAAAAAATTCATAATTCAATACGCTCGGTGCACACCGAGAAGCTTCAAAGATGACCAAAATTATGGAGGTCGTTGACAATCCTCATAAAATAATTCACTCACTCAATCTGATCAAAACATACTCAGAAAAAGAAACCCTTCAGAGAATCCATTGCAATCCTCAATTGTGTCCAAATTTTTGGAGCTTTTTATTGTACCGTGAATATGGTATGGCCCATGGTCCAATTAGAAAAGGATAACTATATGCATTTCTCTCAAAAAGGAGGTTGGCTCAACTACTAACCTGGTTAGCCATAGAAATTCTCATTGGCCCTACTATAATAGAAAATGAATTTCGCCCGGGCTACTCACAACAGTTAACAATGTTATATAAAACCTTCCAAGTAAGCATGTACTGTGTGCTTGGGTGATGTCAGCAGCACACCCACATGGGGGAGATGTACAAATATTCCCCCATGCTCTTTATAACTAACTTCATGATTATTCTCCCACTTACATGTAATGGTGTACTTACCTAACTGAAAGCGCAAAGGAATTTCCTTGATGCGGAAGCGTTGAAGGATGATGGTTCAATAATTAAACAAAGCAAATTTTAGTTTAATAAAACAAAATTAAACCAATTCATTAATCCAATTCAAGTCCTAGAATTTGCCTAAGTCATAATTATAAATTATTATCCAAAGTTAGGCGAAACCAATTTTAGCAAAAGACTTGAATAAACCAAATTTACCCAAAATTTAATTTAGTCCCAAATAAATTGAGTGTGATAAATTAAACCAAATTTTATCTTGAAATTATCCTAAGCATGGATTCTAAATTATTGCGCAAGATAAAATAAACCATATCACACTACGCCGCGATGTACGAGGAAAAATCCAAGACGGGAAAAAACCTCGGACGGCCCTAGCCACAAGTCCACTAGATACGGAATTATACAATTACAAGACAAAAGACTTACATCCTTGACTCGAACCCTCTCAAGCCTTGTTGCTCCTTTTTGTAGAAACCTCTTCCTAGCGGACAACCACGGAGCTCCACCGCGATCTCAGAATCCACCGATAGGACTTTGTATGGTCACCGTCACCCAAGCTTGGAGCCTTTCTCCAAGTGAGTAATACCGCAACAAACTTCTTCTTCTTTGTGATGGGATGTAGAAGGAAACCCGAAACGTCTCTTTTTCAATTCGGTAGAGAAAACTGGTGCCAAAAACTCCAAGTAAAGATATGTATATAGAACTTGGATAAACAACTATTGGGTGTAAACACTAGAGTGTGTAGGATTTTTCATTAAAGAATAACACTCAAAACTTGATCTTTTTCGTTAAACAAATTTTGTCTCAAAACACTCTCTAAGAGTTTGTATGGTATGAAAAAGATACCCCTTCAAAAATGATTCCCGTCCTTAATAAAGCCTTAAAAAATCAGTTAAGAAACAAGTGGGGAAATGGGGAGAAAACTGCCAAAAACTGCTCAAAACTGTTCCCGCCTGGCATCTCGTTCGAACGAACTTGACTCTCGTTCGAATGAGACTTCTAACGAGCGACCAGACTGGGATCGTTAGAAACTCGTTAGATATCTCGTTAGAACGACAAAACTCGTTCGAACGACATATCGAACGACTGACCAGTTTAGGGTCGTTGGCAAACTCGTTCGAACGAAACCTGGTTCGAACGAAAAAACTCGTTCGAACGAGACTTCGAACGACTTACAGAAATTTTGATAAATTCAATTTTTGACCCAGAAACTTTATGTACTTTATTTTAAAGTTTCAATTAAATTATTCTGAAAGTAAAACATGGTTTTTATTAAACCTAACACCCAATAAATATTGTTCCAAGCTCCTATATAAATATAATTACATTCATACCTTGGGAGCATGGAACCTTAGATGATGACGTAGAAACGAGGCACGCAAACCGGCATTTTGATGAAGCTTTATATTCTTTGCCGCTACATCTTCAACACACACTTCATAGGCTTGAGAGTATTACAATAAATCACTAACCTATGAATAAATGTTTTTGTCCGGAATTGAGCCAAAACTATATATGGACTCAATTGGAAATTTGTGTCCTTACAAATCTCCCCCTTTGGCTATTCCGGGACAAAAACCAAAACAAAAAATCCTAAAGGGTCGTCAAGCTCACTAGACTCAAAACATAACCCGCCCAAACTTGACTCAACCCAAGGATTAAACACTTTGCCTTTTAAAGTTGCCGCTTTAGTAGAATACCTGCACACTTAAGCAAACTCATCAAATGCATAGGGAATATCAAAATATTAAATGCAATTAAATAATTAAATCAAAATACTAAATGAAATTAAATAATTACTCCCCCTAAAATAATTCTCCCCTTTATCAAACAAATGACATTTACTTAGAAAGACGTCTCCCCCTAAGATAAATCTCCCCCAAACTAAGATATAATAATAATAGGTTTAGATACCATTTCTCCCCCTATCATCATTCTCCCCCTTTTTGTTCAGGAATAGGCAAAGGATAAAGAACTAATAAACAGCTTAAAGTGATAAGACATGAAAGCATATGGGCAATAAAATCAAGGCAAATACAAACAAATATCATATATATATATATATATACTTTAAATATACCAATAAGTACTTGCATATATAGATAGATATAAACACACACATGACACAAAATACAATAAGTTTGCACACTCGTATGGCAAAAATGTGTCATATGGAAACGGAAGTGTAGTGGTGTGTACTAGCAATAATTAAATTTAGACCCAAACACTTAAGAAACGTTCACGGAGTTCTCATTTGATTGCAAACTTCATCACAGTTAAATATAACCTCATGTGACAATATAAAGATTGAACTCAATGAACAAACATACACAATGCATATAAGCCTAGCATGATGATGATTCTACAAACCAAATAGAGTCATGACATTAAAGACAACTAGGATAAACGGACATTGTGCAAACCGTTGATATACCATCCAATTCTCCCTTAATGAGCATATATATTCTTTTGTTTGTGAATGAATATATCAAACAAACATAGGCCTTGGCAATTGTTTTTCTTTTTAATGCCAAATATTCTGTTTTTAGGCCTTTGGATCACGTATTTCTTTTAGATCCAATAAACGGTGGCTTACTATCGCAAAGGATTTAATTCATCCTTTCGGAGCCCTTCCCTGTGCATATTTTATTTATCATGTTTTCATTGTCACACAAATCTCACATGCAACGGATTTTGACATGCACTAGTCCTCCTAGGTCAAAGATATGTAGGAGAACACCTCAAAAAGCTCAAATATAACATGTGACATTAAGATTTCAAAAGAGCTCGTGCATGTGTGAATAGAGAGGCATATAAAAATAGAATCCATTTAAACAATACAAAATCCAACTACTCCATATAAAACATGGTAAAGAACATTTTAAGGATTGAAAATCTAAACCAAAAGTTCTAGCCACGTGGGAGCGTAAAGATGGGATTCAAACACAAATATATGCCACATAAAGTGTGTCAAACAAAAATACACACAAAAAAAAATCTTTTTGAGTTTTTAACATTTTTAATCAAAAATAAATATTTACTCAAAAGGACAAACAAAAATCATTTGTATTTTTCATTAAGCTTAAATGAAATAAAACAAAAATGATAAACAAGAATCTTTTTATATTATTCAGTCAATTCAAACACAAAATATAATACAAAAAGATAAACAAGTCATAATTTCTAGCATATGATATGAAATGAGGCAATGACTAGAAAATGACTAAACAAGCATACATTTAGCATATGAATATGGCATGAAGTACAAACGCTAAAGTATGCAAACACTAACACATTTATCCTTTAGATTTAGCAAGGGAGGAAGCATGTGAAAGTAAATGAGAATCAAAATCCCTATTTTGTAAGACAACCAAGTCGGATTTCCTAACCCAAATTAATGAAGCATGACTATCTTGGGGTGTGGAAACGTTAGCTATCGTGGTTACTTTACTATGGGATTTTCTAGGAATTCGTTTAAGATCATATGCGTGGATGCCTCTCGTATGCGTGGATGCCTCTCGTAAACTTGGTACCCCCCATCAACAATGACATTGAGGGATCTTTTATTTAAATCTCGACAATGGAAGATTTCTATAATTTGGAAAATATTCTCCAACAACTTTGAAGCCAAAATTGCGACTTCCTTTACAGCCCTCGTACCTTTTGTTTGTCTACTTCAATCCCATGACCTTTTTACATACGAACACCACGCATGTAGAAAATAAAAAGCTTACCACGCTTGTAGCATATAATACCAAGAATAAAAGTATAACCTGCAAAAAATCAAATTAATATACAGAATAAAAGTACAGAACAAAAAAAACTGAAAACCAAAGGAAAAATGATGCACAAAAAACTTACCGCACAAAACCAAGGGGATGTTTTTTTTTAAAATAGGGGCTGCTTTTTTAAACAGTAGCTGTGTAAATACATGATCGAGAAGATATACCTGTAAAATAGGGTTCTGTAAACTACTGATGTAATAGTTGCTATATGCAAAATAGTTCTTTAGATATAGGGAAATTTGGATATAATAATGTAACCAGGATGCTTGTGATACTGATGAATATATATTGAATAATTTAAATGTAGTCTTTTGTGAAATCGCTAATTTTTGGTGCGTCTTAGTAAATTTTATTCTCTATCTTAAGTCCTTGAAGTTCTTGTGTCCTTGGGCCTTCTTTTCACTCATTCTACTTATTTGGGAAGTGCAAGGAACATCCCATTCTTTGTATTTTTCATTAAGCTTAAATGAAATAAAACAAAAATGATAAACAAGAATGTTTTTATATTATTCAGTCAATTCAAACACAAAATATAATACAAAAAGATAAACAAGTCATAATTTCTAGCATATGATATGAAATGAGGCAATGACTAGAAAATGACTAAACAAGCATACATTTAGCATATGAATATGGCATGAAGTACAAACGCTAAAGTATGCAAACACTAACACATTTATCCTTTAGATTTAGCAAGGGAGGAAGCATGTGAAAGTAAATGAGAATCAAAATCCCTATTTTGTAAGACAACCAAGTCGGATTTCCTAACCCAAATTAATGAAGCATGACTATCTTGGGGTGTGGAAACGTTAGCTATCGTGGTTACTTTACTATGGGATTTTCTAGGAATTCGTTTAAGATCAAAACAAAATTTCCTAAGATGACCTTTTCGACCACAATGTGAACAAGTGAAAACATGTCGAAAAGATTTACCTAAGGAGTGATCTTGAAATGCATTCCTAGTAGATTCTCCTAAAATGTTGGTTTTGACTTTAGGGTTAAATTCATTACAAGTATTGAAGCCTAAACCAAAAGTGTCATTTTTAACTTGGACCGTTCCTAACATTTTATCAAGTTTTTACGAACGACATTCCAAATCAAATTTGACATTACTAGAATCTTTTAATTTATATTCCAATTCTAAAATGTTAGATTCTAGTAAAAAATTTCGCTCTTCAAAAGCAAGAAGCTCCTTTTTCAAGGATTCCATTCAGCCCCTAAGGCTATCTCTCTCGCCTTCTACATATTCAAGCTTCTCTTGAAGAGTCCTCACATGTGTCCTAAGGTCTTCTATTAAAACATTTTCATCAATGACCTTGATACTCTCTCTTAAACTCGCTTCTAACTTCAAATTAGCTCTTTTCAATTTAATAGATTCTTTATATAATTCATGAAAAGCATTTTGAAGTTCACTCTCATCAACCTCTTCTTCATTTTCACTCTCTCTTTCTTCTCCACTCTCACTATCGTTAAAAACAAGGGATTCATGAACAATGACCTTGGAAGTGGCATGTGCTATCGTTTCATCAATCGATGAGTTCTCACTATCACTCACATGACTAGCCATAAAAGCCACAAAAATTTTCTTAGTGGGGGAATCGGGCTTCTCTTCCTTATCACTACCACTAAGGGTCGCATTATATGAAATGGGTCATTTACCCTCTTTCCTTAGTTTAGTGGGGCACTCATAAGCCCTATGGCCATAACCTTCACAACCAAAACACTTATTAGACTCGTCCCTATCTAAATTGTCATTACTAGTTTTAGGGATCTTCTCGGCTTTAGAAACCTTCTCGCTTTTATCATGTTTAGAAGTATCAAATTTCTTAAAATCATTTTTAAATTTCTCTTTGTTAAATTTAAGAAATTTTCTAAATTTACGAGCAAATAAAGCCATGTCTTCCGAGTCACTATCACTATCGCTCTCTACTACTTGTTTGACCTCTTTTCGGGCTTTTAAAGCAACGCCCTTTTCAATTTTCTTTTCAGTTTTAGAGGGAAACATATCTAGTTCATAGGTTTGTAAATCACCTACAAGCTCTTCTAATTTCGTAGAGGCTAAAGTGGGTAAAGAATTTAAAACGGTCACTTTAGGAATAAATCTATCGGGTAGGGACCTTAAAATTTTCTTTACAACACGGTCGTCAGGTATTTTCTCTCCCAAGTTAAAAGATGAATTAACAATATCAGAAAGTCTAGCATAAAATTTATCAAAAGTTTCTTTTTCATCCATTTTGATAGTTTCAAATTGAGTGGTGAGGTTTTGGAGTTTTGAAGCTTTAACGACACTAGTTCCTTCATGAGTTAATTGTAAAATATCCCAAGCTTCTTTAGCAGTTTCACACGTCATAATACGTCGGAATTCATCCGGTGCGACAGCGCTAAATAAGGCATTTAAACCTCGGGAATTAAAGTTAGCAAGTTTAAACTCATTTTCAGTCCATCTATCGGCAGGTTTGATAACACGTTCATTTTCAACTAAGTAAGTTGGTGGGGAGTACCCAGTAACAACAGACATCCAAACTCTCTCGTCGATAGATTTTAGTGCCAATCTCATACGCGCTTTCCAATACGCGTAGTTTGAACCATCGAAAATAGGAAATTTTGAAAATGGGGAAAAATCCATTTTAGCCAAAAATTAAAAGATCTCAACGAAATAATTTATCGTTTTTGGCTCTGATACCAATTTGAAAGCGCAAAGGAATTTCGCAAAGGAATTTCCTTGATGCGGAAGCGTTGAAGGATGATGGTTCAATAATTAAACAAAACAAATTTTAGTTTAATAAAACAAAATTAAACCAATTCATTAATCCAATTCAAGTCCTAGAATTTGCCTAAGTCATAATTATAAATTATTATCCAAAGTTAGGCGAAACCAATTTTAGCAAAAGACTTGAATAAACCAAATTTACCCAAAATTTAATTTAGTCCCAAATAAATTGAGTGTGATAAATTAAACCAAATTTTATCTTGAAATTATCCTAAGCATGGATTCTAAATTATTGCGCAAGATAAAATAAACCATATCACACTACGCCGCGATGTACGAGGAAAAATCCAAGACGGGAAAAAACCTCGGACGGCCCTAGCCACAAGTCCACTAGATACGGAATTATACAATTACAAGACAAAAGACTTACATCCTCGACTCGAACCCTCTCAAGCCTTGTTGCTCCTTCTTGTAGAAACCTCTTCCTAGCGGACAACCACGGAGCTCCACCGCGATCTCAGAATCCACCGATAGGACTTTGTATGGTCACCGTCACCCAAGCTTGGAGCCTTTCTCCAAGTGAGTAATACCGCAACAAACTTCTTCTTCTTTGTGATGGGATGTAGAAGGAAACCTGAAACGTCTCTTTTTCAATTCGGTAGAGAAAACTGGTGCCAAAAACTCCAAGTAAAGATATGTATATAGAACTTGGATAAACAACTATTGGGTGTAAACACTAGAGTGTGTAGGATTTTTCATTAAAGAATAACACTCAAAACTTGATCTTTTTCGTTAAACAAATTTTGTCTCAAAACACTCTCTAAGAGTTTGTATGGTATGAAAAAGATACCCCTTCAAAAATGATTCCCGTCCTTAATAAAGCCTTAAAAAATCAGTTAAGAAACAAGTGGGGAAACGGGGTGAAAACTGCCAAAAACTGCTCAAAACTGTTCCCGCCACGAGACTTCTAACGAGCGACCAGACTGGGATCGTTAGAAACTCGTTAGAACGACAAAACTCGTTCGAACGACATATCGAACGACTGACCAGTTTAGGGTCGTTGGCAAACTCGTTCGAACGAAACCTGGTTCGAACGAGACTTCGAACGACTTCCAGAAATTTTGATAAATTCAATTTTTGACCCAGAAACTTTATGTACTTTATTTTAAAGTTTCAATTAAATTATTCTGAAAGTAAAACATGGTTTTTATTAAACCTAACACCCAATAAATATTGTTCCAAGCTCCTATATAAATATAATTACATTCATACCTTGGGAGCATGGAACGTTAGATGATGACGTAGAAACGAGGCACGCAAACCGGCATTTTGATGAAGCTTTATATTCTTTGCCGCTACGTCTTCAACACACACTTCATAGGCTTGAGAGTATTACAATAAATCACTAACCTATGAATAAATGTTTTTGTCCGAAATTGAGCCAAAACTATATATGGACTCAATTGGAAATTTGTGTCCTTACACTAACCTATAAAGGTATGGCACGTGTCCCTCTTTATTCTATCTCCTCTAAAAACCTATAAATATCGCACTACACCCTCGTCGGTGGGGATCGAGATATTATATATATATATATATATATATATATATATATATATATATATATATATATATATATATATATATATATATATATATATATATATATCATAATGCCTTTTATATATTCACTGTCTAGATTCCCAAATGTTTGGGTAATATGCCTTAAAATCTAGCATTTGGTTTCCTTATGTGTATATTGTCATTCATGTTCCTCAAGTGGTATGATCCACCTTTGAATGACCTATAGATTTGGACAGTTCCCATTTTGGGGACCATTTTTCGTAGTCAGGGTCTATTGATCCCAAAGGCAAAACAGATTTCCAAACCAAATCCTTTTTTTTGAAGGTCCTTTTTTTCACTTTCTTTTTATAGTTTTCAGTTATTTTATTCCTTTGTAACAATGTGTTATTTAATGCTCTGACTCTATCCTCATCTATGTTTCCTAATTCCATGTGAATATTTTGATCAAGCCTTATATAGTCACTTCATTTTGGGCTATCACTCTTAGTGAATTTAGAGTAAAGTCAATTAGTAAGACAACACCATTCCCATAAGTTAATGCATAGTTACTCTAGTACTTGGCCTTTTAGAAGCCCTATAAGCCCATAATACTTCTAAAATTATGCCGATATCTTGGATTCTTCTCAATCATTTTTCTAAGGTTACTTTTAATCACATTGTTGGTAGCCTCCGCGTGACCATTTGATTGAGCATAGTAACGTGCTCCTTTAGTTAAAGTTATTTTTAACCTTGAAGTAAATTCTATCACCATTTCTGATTA
The DNA here is from genome assembly GCA_949130495.1 of Sambucus nigra. Lineage (NCBI taxonomy): Eukaryota > Viridiplantae > Streptophyta > Magnoliopsida > Dipsacales > Adoxaceae > Sambucus > Sambucus nigra. Next base: position 88,388,683 of record OX422211.1, read on the forward strand.
AAAAATTCTTGCATAGTCCAAGGTGCTAGTTTTCAGAATTCAAAACCTATATATAATGTCTTGTAAAAAGTCTACCAGATCATCTTGGGTAACTATCTTTAGATCCTTAGACTCTACCCATTTGGTAAAACAATTTGTTGCCATAATTACAAAATTGTGCAACTTGGAGGATGGAGGATAATTTTTTCCAATAACATTAATTTTACATCCTCTAATTGGACATAGTTTAACTATATATTGCAAATCAGTATCAGGTACAAATTTTAAAGGAATAAGGTCTTGGCACTTTTCCATCCTTTAGCAAAGTCAATGTAGTTATTTAGAATATAGGGCCACTAAAATCCATGTCTTCTCAACAACTATCTCATCTTAGGACAACCTTGATGAGCTCTATTAGTACCTTCATGGACATGGGTAATAACTTTTACTCCTTCATCTTTACTTAGGCATGCTAGGATTATTCCATCAAAATAATTTTTAAAGAGATTTCAAACATTCATACTATAATTAGTTTCCATTAACCCTACATCTCTATCAGTTTTAATATTTGGGTCAGTTAGATATTCAATTAATGGTTTTCTCCAAATTTTGTGAACATCTATATTTTCTATTTTTACCAAAGGCAACCTGTTATGCAGTAATTGTGTCCATCCCTCAGGTTATCCTTCATCTCGGGGTTTTAACACTCTCTCGCGCGCGGTTGAAGAGGGAGATAAGGTATTGCACCCTTTTTAGGAGCGCTTCGACCGTCGTCGATGTGGGGTGATGTAAAGAGATGGAGTTACCAACCTATTTCGTATAAAACGGGTAAAAGAACATGTCGTCATCTTAAGAGAGCGGCATCAAAGACAAACTGAGGCTTATAAAACTAATAGTTCAGAGGTTCGGGGTCTAAGTTACGGAATGGGAAGGTGTTAGGCACCCATCCCGCCCTTTCGGTCTCTCATGGGCTTATATTATTATTTAACTTAATTTCTCTGTGAAGTGTGTGTGCGTGTATATAAATTTGGAGCTCGAAATCTCTCGACTCATATCGTGGAAAAGATAGAGTAAGGTTATCCAAAGGAATATTCCCAAAATAATAATTAGAAAATGTGTTGTATGCTCTTATCGAGATATTGATCGTTGTAATGGAACGATAATATTTGTAAGATAAAGCACAAATATGAATCACAAGTATAATATATATGAGTAATGTATGGATAAAAGGATGAAAATATGAAAATAGGAAAATAGGATTCGAGTCACGGGTTTTAGCCCGAAATGCCTACGTGGACTATAAAGGCATCAAAGTCCATGTAGTTCGAATATGACACAAGGGTGGGGTTTATCCCATATATTCAAATGGGATTTTATTATGTGTGTGTGTGTAGAAAAGGTATTTTTAGTTTTGAGAAAATATGGTGAATAATCCCGTTGGAATTTATAGGTGTAACCCTCTTTTTATTTCTTTTTTTTTATAGAAAATAAATTATGTACAATATAACTAATAAAGGATGAGATATTAATGTGTATGAACCAAAGTAAAAGCTAAATTAAGAATTGCAATAAATAATGCGAAAATAAAGAAATTTAAAGAGGGAAGGATGTTTGGACCATTTTTCATGACTTGAGGCTTGATCTTGATCCTTGATGAGCTTACTTGCAGTTAGGATGAATGTTGGATGACAGAGAAGGAAATTTTTGCTAAACTGGGTATGAAAATGATGGGAATGAAAGATGGAAAGGAATTTCACACAAGGAAACTTCGCTGATTGAAGGAAAATGTTGATGAGATTACTGATTTTTATGGATCAAAGGTGTCTTGTAAGTGAGATCATGTCATCCTTATATAGGGTAGGGGACTACCGATCGGCATATCCCTAGCCCTGCCAATCAGCAGGTGACCCTAGACACCGTCGATAGGCAGGGAAATGGACCTGCCAATCGATAATCTCGTGCAAATTTTTCTAGAAAAATAGTCATAGAACGCATCCATAAATCCAAATCGTGCATGAGGTATACTATTATAAATTTAATTTAGAGACCTTTAAGATTCCTTAGGGCCGCTCCCGGGTTTGGGAGTTGACTTTGGGTCAAACGAGGCTCGAAAGCACCCGTTGGTCCTTTGGATATGAGATTTTCGGATGGTAATGGATCATTTATCCAAACTGTAAGTCAGAATCACACATTGGGTGGACCGTTGGAAATGTTATATGAGGAACTTCGACGTTCCAAATAGCTTCGCTCGATTCAGAGAGTTGATTTTGGTCAAATGGGGCCCGAAAGTGCCCTGTGAACTTTCGAAGTAAAATGGGTCGTTCGTTTATACCGTAAAGTTGATTTGCACATGGGTTAACCCGTTAGAAAGGGTATTCAGTGTCCTTCAAAGATTCATTCTGTCTCGTTTGAGCTGAAGAGTTAATTTTGGTCAAACGAAGCCCGAGCGTGTCCGATGGCCTCGGATAAGTTTTTTGGGGAAAATAGATCATTCATCTAAACTATTATGTCATTTTGTGCACGGAGTGGACTATTGGAATGAGGTTTTAGATCCCTTCAAAGATTCATTGAGATTTTGCTCTAACGATGAATCTTTGAAGGGATATAAAACCTCATTCCAACAGTCCACTCCATGCACAAAATGATATAACCATTCACTCCGATTAGAATCCCTTGACGGATGAGCATGTAATAAGTGAAAACTGTCGAATAGACACCACATGATGTTTTGGGAAAGTGGTCAAATCTGAGGACCAAAAGGGAAGATTATGACCAATTCAGAGGGTCAAGACCATTTTTGAGGACCTAAGGTAATGTTTTTGATGGTCGATTCTGTGGGCCAAGTTCAATTCTGAGGACCTAAGGTGGGAGCGACCAATTCTGAGGGTCAAGGCCAATTCTGAGGACCTTAAGAGGGAGCGACCAATTCTAAGGGTCGAAGTCAATTCTGAGGACCTTAAGTGGAGCGACCAATTCTGAGGGTCAAGGTCAATTATGAGGACCTTAATTTAGAGTGACCAATTTTAAAGGCCGAGGTCAATTCTGAAGACCTTAAGTGGGAGAGACCAATTCTGAGAGTCGAGGCTAATTTTGAGGACCTTAAGTTGGAGTGACAAATTCTAAGGATCGAGGTCAATTCTAAGGACCTTAAGTTCGGAGCGACTAATTCTGAGGATCGAGGTCAATTCTGAGGACCTTAAGTTAGGGCGACCAATTCTGAGGGTCGACGTCAATACTGAGGACCTAAGTTGGAGCGACCAATTCTGAGGGTCAAGGTCAATTCTGAGGACCTTAAGTTAGAGTGACCAATTCTGAGGGTCGAGGTCAATTCCGAGGACCTTAAGAGGAAGCGACCAATTATGAGGGTCGAGGCGAATTCTTAAGACCTTAAGTTGGAGTAACCAATTCTGAGGGCCGAGTTTAATTTTGAGGACCTTAAGCGGGAGTGACCAATTCTGAGGGTCAAGGTAATTTCTGAGGACCTTAAGTTGAAGTGACTAATTCTAAGGGTTGAGGTGAATTCTGAGGACCTTAAGTTGGAGCGACCAATTCTGAGGGTCGAGGTCAATTCTGAGGACCTTAAGCTGGAGTGACCAATTATAAGGGTTAAGGCGAGGTCAATTATGAGGACCTTAAGTAAGAGATATCTCTCTTGGGGAATTTTAAATTTTCCTTTTTTATATAGACTTCATTGGGGAAGATACATTTGTCCGGGGATTATGTCTTTTGAGAAGAGATAAAAATCTTAGTCTAGAAATTCCATTTTGGGGAAATAGTTAATGACTTGAGGTCTTAGGATTTCACTATGGAATGTTGTTGTTGGGGAGAGATAACCGATTTCTAAGTTTTCTTGGGGAAATTAAAATTTTCCTGGGAGAAAATTCGAGAATTCTTACTGGAAAATGGGTAGAGGCACTTGATTTCTGCTGAAGATGAAGTTTTCAGGATTCTGCTAGGAGTGGTAGTGAGTTTTTAAGATGTGGAGCTTATTTTTAGGGTTTTAAGATGAGGATAAATGTGGTATTAATTCGACTGGGGATTTTGGGAATTTATAAAATGATTTCTTGGTGAAGAAATGTTCCAGCTTTTATTTAGCATTTTTTAGAATTTTCTGAGAAATGTTTGGAATTTTCTAGCATTTTTTGGGATTTTCTGTACGAAGTTTCAGGGGGTTGCCGACCGGAAGGTTGTAGTGGTTGCCAAACAGGAGTGGCATAGTCATTTGGTCTGCCTAGGGAAGGGGAAGGGACAATGCCGATTGATGAATGTCAAGGGACTACCGATCAGCATACCCCTTTTGCCTCCTATAAAAGGGGCGAGTTCTCTTCAATTTTCTTACCTTCCAGCTTCTTTATCTTCTTCTTCTTTTTTCAACAATATGATCCTACGTCCTTTCCTCTTTTGAGACTAAAAATGGTGGATTTTTCAAGTAGCGATACCCACATGGCGTAGTTGGGCATTAATGATTGGGCGGACTTGGAATGGCGGGCTAGGGTTTCCTTTAGGTTGGGCAATGGGAACTCTTTCGATTTGTTCGAGCCCGTTTCCAATGAGTACAACTACACCCCCTGGTGGAACCTACGTCAAGTCAGATGGGAGTATATTGTGCTTTCCCGTACCTTGGAGTTCTTCCCTAGGGAGGATTTGACGGAAGGCATGCGCATACGGTTGGTCTCTCTATGGGAGAATCGTCGACCGTTGACTTGTTCTTCCCAATATGTTGGCAGAGTTTGGAATGTTTCTAAAGACTATATGAAATGGTTGTTGAGGAGAATAATAGCTAAGAACTTGGCTGAGGATACTGGGCAGGGATGGTTTTCAATGTTTGACACTATGGAGGGAGTGTAGTTGTTTTCTTTAGGCTAGTCCGGGATTACCGTTCCATGGAGAACCTTCGGCATACTATCTAGGCAGAAGAAGTTTGGAGGGCTCAAGATATAGATGGTGATGGGGATAGATCTTGTGGTAGCCGTGGGTATGGTCTTTTGTGAAGTTGGTGATATTTGTGAAGTTTTTATGTGTTTGGTTATGTATTTGGTCATTTTGGATTTGTTGGGAATAAGTTTGGGAAGGTTTTGGTTAACTTGTTTTGGAAGTAGTTTGGTTTGATTTGTTTTAAGGCAGTTACATAGGCAGGGGTAGTTATTTGATTCCCTGCGCTGATATTTCCTGTAATCGTACCGAAATTTCCCGAAATGGAATAAAAAAGGAATTTTATTATATTATTGTTCCTCTTGATGAGTTTTACATTTGAATTATCTATACCAATCTCTAAGGCATACACAATTATTTTGTTCATGTAAATGATAAAATGAACTATTGTTTTCGAAGGAAAGAAAATAATAACATATTTTGAAAAAGAAGGGGGCTACTCATGTAAAGCATATGAGTTGCCTACGTACCTCTAGGGTTTAAAAAAATTTCGAGTTTCATTTTTGAAAGTAAAAAGTTTTTTTTAAATGATCAGGGACCATATAGTTATGAGTAAAGGTAAATGAGGAATTATTTTTTTGTAAGAATAGAAGGGAGATAAGATGAGTCATAGCCTGGATAAATTTCAGACTAAGGGTAGAATTTCTTGAGAAGGTCTAGGTTGACTAGTCGGGCCATCACTTCTCTGTCGAGGTCAGTGAGCGTAGCGACGCCACAGGACAAGATCTTATTTACAATGTAGGGACCACTCAAGTTCGGCTTGAATTTCCCTCTGGGGTCCCAGACGGGTTCTATGATTTCTTTGAGGGCTAAATCCCCTTCTTGGACACTATGGTCCTTAACTCTATTATTGAATGATCACACTATCCAATGATGTTACCCCTATATATGATATGAAGCCTTTATCCTCCTTTCATCCAAGAGTGACAACTCGTCAAGACGGCTCTGATGTCAGTCTTCTTCACTCACTTTTCTTTCAAAAATAATGCATAGTGAAGATATTTCTAGTTTAACAGGTAGGACTGCTTCCATATCATATACCAAAGAGTAAGGGTATTCCCAGTAGATGATCGAACTGAAGTGCGGTAGTTCTAGGGGGTGTAAGGGATCTGATCGGCCCAACCTCGATAACTCTCGATCATCTTGATGATGATTTATTTGAGGTTCTTATTGGCGACTTCAATTGCACCATTCGTTTGTGGTCGATAGGGTCCCATACTCATCGACCAATTCTGTGACTTCTGCATCGAAATGTAGCCCGTTGTCTGACACTAGCTCATATGGGACCCCGTATCGATAGATGATGTTCTTCTGGATGAACTTGGCTACCTTTTTTGGCATTCAGCACCGTGTATGACTCGGCTTCAACCCATTTGGTGAAGTAATTAATGGTAACCAAGATGAACTCATGCCCATTGGAGGCTTTGGGTGTAACTTTTCCTATAATATTAATGCCCCATGTGAAAAACGGCCAGGGGGAAGTCATGTTGTATAATTCCCGCAGAGGCAAGTGCTAGAGATTAGAAAACTATTGGCATTTAAGGCATCTCCAAACATAGGCGGTACAATCTTGAACCCTGGTAGTCCAATAGTAACCCTATCGGATAATCTTCTTGGCAAGCATATGGCCATTCATATGGGGTCCGCATTCCCCGCTGTGGATATTCTGCATCATCTCTTCAATGGAAGCCCCTGCAATGCAGTGTAAGTGGGTTCCATCTAAGTTTCTCTTGAACAATGCTTTATCGCAGACAATGTGCTGGGCAACCAATTTACAAAGGGTTGCTCGATCATTTTTTTTGGCATCTTGGGGGAACCTACCTTGCTTGAGGAGGTGCAAATATCATAATACCATCGATCGATCATATCAAGGTCCTCTTCAGTGATGAGATCAATATGATAGTAGTGGGTTGGTTTAGCTTAATTTTTGATAATAAAAGGAGCCATCGTTATTCCTTCAGACATGTCAACTATAGAGGCTAAAGTAATAAGGGGATCGGCCAAGCCGTTCTTTGTTCGGGGCCAGTAGTGGAAGGTGATAGCTCAGAACTGGGAGGCCAGCTCTTCTAGGTGGGCGTAGAAGGGTAGGAGTTTCTTGTCCTTAAATTTTCATCTTCTAAGGACCTGATCGATGATGAGGATTGAATCCCCATAGACATCTAGGCATTGCATTTCTTTCTTGAGAGCGACTCTGAGGCTTACTGTGCATGCCTCGTATTCAGTTATGTTATTGGTGCAGGGAAAATTTAGCTTGTTGACAATGGGAATATGAGAGTCATCATTGGCGATTAGGAGTATCCCAATGCTGTATCCTTTTTTTGTTAGCGGTGGCGTCAAAGAACATTTGCCACCGGATGTGTTCCTAAGAGGTGCAAAGGATATTTTCATCTGGGAACTCAAAAATCCAAATATTGGCTTCTTCCATGGGATAGTCAACAAGGTAGTCAGAGATAACTCTCCCTTTTATGGATTTCTATGTGACATACACAATATCAAATTTAGTTAGCAGCATTAACCATCAGGCCATCCGGCTAGACGAGGCAGGTTTCTCAAGCAGGTATTTGATAGGATCCATTCGAGACACAAGTCTAATGTAGTATCGTAATTTTTGAGTGACCTTCACAAGGGAGACACATGCCATTTCCAAGGTAGTCTTGTTGACTTCGTATCCGAATAGCTTTTGACTGGTATAGTAGATGTCCCTGTCTTTGTGGAATTCTATAATGTATTGGGATAACAGAGCCCCAGCTGCAGTGTCTGTCACGGTCAAGTTTAGGATTAGGGGGATACCAATTTGCGGTGGCATGAGTATTGGAGGCCGAGTTAGATACTGCTTGATTTGTTTAAAGGCTTCCTAATTAGCTTCATTCCAGACTATGGTAAAATATTTTCGGATGAGTTTAAATATGGGTTCACAAATAGAAGGTAATTAGCTGATGAACTAGCTGATATACTGTAATTTTTTAAAGAATTTCCTTCTCCGTTCGGGGTGGTGGTATTTCGAGTATGGCTTTTAGATTTGCAGGATCTGCTTCAATCCCCTCCTCTCTACCCATGAATCCTAAAAGTTTTCCTTTGGTAATGCCAATAACACATTTATGTGGGTTAAGTCGCATCTGGTATTGCCGCAGTCGTTCGAAGAACTTTCAAAGAGCGAGAACATAACATTACCAAGTCTTGGACTTGATAATCATATCGTCCACATATACCTTGACTTCTTTGTGTATCAAATCATGAAAAATGGTTATGGTAGCCCTTTGGTAGGTAGCCCCTACATTTTTTAGACTAAATGGCGTAAATGTGTAACAGAAGGTTCCACATGGGGTGATGAATGCGGTTTTTTCTTAATGATCCAGGTGCATTTTGATCTAATTATATCCGAAAAACCCATCAATGAATGACTTGAGAGCATGACTGGTCATGTTATACATAATCTTATCGATATTGGGTAGTGGGTAATCGTCCTTCGAAGAGGCCTTGTTCAAATCTCGTTAATTAACGCACATGCGAACCTTTTCTAATCATTACGAGTATAATGTTGGCTAACCATGTGGGATATTCGATCACTCGGATAAAGACCGAGTTCAACTGTTTGACCACCTCTTCTTTAACCTTAAGCGACCATTCGGTGCGGAGCTGTCGCAGTTTTTGTTTGAACGATTTGCATTCTAGGAGAGTTGGAATCTCGGGCTGAGCAATCTCGGGATCAATGTCGGGCATGTCATCGTAGGACCATTCGAAGATGTACACAAATTCATTCAGTAGTTCTTTGAGTTGCGTGCGCTTATGGTCATCAAGGGTGGGCCCTATCCGAATCTCACTCAGTTAACTACTAGAACTGAGATTAATAATAATAGTTTCATGTTCATTAATTTGAATGCGTTTATGTTGTTTGTTGTTAACCTTATTTATATCAGTTAAGAATTATTAATTTGCAAAATCATCATCATCAAGAGTTTGATTAAAATCAAGAAAATTAATATAAGGCACAACAAGGTACTTAAAATCTTCATTTTATTTCATTCTTGGGAAAAACAGCATTGAGAACCTCATCAAAGGAGGTTTTGATTACATTGTGATCATAACAAAAGAACAAGAAATAGGATAAACATCTGGGTTGGGTTGCATTTTTGTGGGTAGAACTGCTATAACACTCCAGCTGAGGAGGGGTGTGATAGTATTCTTGATCCGGATGGATGGATACAACGAGCTAGCACTTGAGTGGATCATGCAGAGTGTCAGCCCCAGTGTATGCAAATTTAATGAATCCCCAGAGTCACTTCCTTCAAAATCCTCGGTTACACCTCTTCTCAACGAGTGGTTGCATATGATGATGGTAACTTTCGGCCCATGAGTAACAGTCTTGGAAGAAGATCTCCATACCTGGCTTCATCTTCTTATCTGCATGATCATACCACGATTTGGGAAATCCATAAAAGGGAAAATCTTCACCCTCCTTGATGAATATCCCATTCAAGGAATATCCTGAGACAGTCTTGGCACTTTTTATCCTTTTCTTCAACCGAGGTTAGCGAAGCATTTTAAGTTCCTCTGATGAGGGTTGATATCCCAGGCCACATGGAGGAAATGCCTTCTTCAATATCATGGATTTATTATTCCCTGTTGTCATCGTCCCATCCCCAGTTCGAGCATGAAGTGCATATTATTGAACATCTATATCACATTTACATTATTGTGAGGGTTGTTCTCTAAACAAACACTATCTCTAAAATCATCCCCTACTGGGAGTAAATATGGTTCGACTCGAAAACCAGACAGAATCATATCATTCGCCCTATGTTGTATCTTTAGTACTGGGTTACTGGTGCTCGCATTATCGATATTATCATCTTCACCCAAGATAGTGATGACCTGCCCATTGGAAAAGAACTGCAGTTTCTGATGGAGAGAGGATGATACCTCCTTGATGCTGTAAAGCCAAGGAAGACCGGGAAAGAGGTTAAAATAAGTCGATATGTTGATAACTTGGAGTTTAATGACAAAATTTATAGGGCCAACCCCTATTGTAAGTTATATGGATCCCATCACATCTCGACGAGTATTATCAAAAGCACGCATCGCGTCAGAAGCTGGAGCAAGGTCACTTACTTTCAAACCTAAGCAGCTGAGGGTTCTTCATGGGAAAAGATTAAGTGTTGATCCGTTGTCGATGAACGAAAGCAGGGTTGTCTTCCCCATGACCTCAATGGACATATTGAGATCATAGTTGTAATTTGTACCAAACTTAGGGATTTCTTCATCAGAGAAGGAGATCATTCAAGTAGAGGTTAGAGAACCGACCAAGTTAAAGACTTCTTTCTAAGTGGTGGAAGAAGGGATTGTGGACCCAATAAGAAATTTAATTAAGGAATTTTGGTGCAGTTAGGAAGACATGAAAAGTCCCCATAAATGGATGTCAGCCTGAGTTTTCTTCAATTGGTCGAGGATCTTGCTCTCCTCGATGGTCATTTTATGGGGAGTTTCTCGACAACACTTTTCCTTTACATGTCGTTGTTGATTGAGGGTTCGGACTCTGGTAGTGCCTCCCAAATCTTGTCATATAATTCACAAAAGAGGGTGAAAATAGAAATCATATGTCTTCATCTTTCTTGGGTTGTTCGACCACTTTGTTGATCTCTCATAGCATATCTTCAAACGATATTATCACACATACACTGACCACTGGGTTAACCTTTTCTTGGATTAACTCTTTATCAAAATTATCAAATTATTCCTCCCATCTGGTGGCAATGATGTCATCCTTCCACGAGAAGTCTATGCATTATGCAACCTCAACAACCTCTTCGTTTAGATCCTCCCACTCAGTGGGGAGATGCAAAAGTGAAGGGACCAACTGCCTTGTAGTTTCAAAGCATTGAGTAGCTCGGACATACTGTAAATCTCATTAGTTTGTTGGAACAAGTCTGCCATAATATGGATGACATCATCTAAACTGACTTCATAGGCGAGTACCACCCAATTATCTGACTCTCGAGGCCACTTCTGAAATTCCAAGAACAGTGTTATGAATTTTTTGCAGTAAATAGTCATTTATGAGGGCTATTTCAGCCCAAATTCTAAGAGTTGGTTTAGTACACTGGAAATTCCATATCTTTCCCTCCGAATCGGGTACGAACGAAAATACATGCTGTTGTAAGTAGCGACAGGGGCTGGTCGTCAAAATAGGTAGGGTGTAGGAGAAAATATGGTCAAACTTTGAGGGGTTTATGTGGATATACGAGTATAATGGATGATTTACTGGGTATAATCTGGGTAGATTGATAGAATTATGGGTTATTTTCTAGGATGATAACATTTGCATGATTTGGGAGTGGATTCTGAGTAATGTTTGGTTTAGGATTGGCTGGTGGGGCGATGACACCCCAATCAATCAGACATTGAATTACATTTCGGAGATGAAAACACAAATTAGTGGTATGACTGACATATTTATGGATATCACAAAGGGTGTCAGGTTTGAAATTTTTGGGAAGTGGGTTTGGTAATGGACGAGGGTTTAAAGGCTTGATGAGATTTTGGCTCAAAAGGTCTTGGTAGACTTTGGAGAGGGGAGCATGAAGATTGGTGTACTCCTTTCTAGCGGGATTAGGGTGACTTTCTAGTGGCCATGAAGTGGCAGGTTGAGAGATGTTATTAATGGTTGAAACTGTGGTATTGGCAGGCTTCTCACACTTTCTGGGAGTGAACTATCCCGATACTTTCTTTGGCTCAGCTTCTGTCTGGAAAAACTCTATTCAATCTCCACCCTTGCTTCCCAGAGGGCTAAAAAATGGGGGTAATACTATCCTCCCATTGTTGCTCGAACACGGAGTAAATATTTTTCTTCACAATAATGACTTTCTCCTCTTTGGAAGGCCGATTGGTCATAGTGGATGCTTTCTCCCTCCACCTTGCTATGAAATTACTGATAGTTTCATAGGGATTTTGCTTGAGAAGTTCTAAATCACGCCGTGTAGCCTCCAATTCCTCTTTGTTCTTATACTACGATATGAATTCACAGGCAACATCCTCCCAATCATGAATTATAAATTCCTCAAGGGATAGGAACCAGCGAAGATCTATGTCCTTCAAAGTCCGTTGGAACATCTGGGCCATTATTTCCTTAGAGGTACCAAGGAGAGTCATGGCTCAATGGTAACTACGAAGATGAACAATTGGTCGCCCACTGCCCTGAACTTCTCAATGTTAGGCATCTTAAACTTTTTCGACAGCCTTGCTTTAGGGTAAGGAGACATATGGGTGCAATCCATATAGTTCCCGAATATTCGGACTTGGTCTACAACTTAAGTTCCTCCTTGACCTTGTTCAAATCTTCTTCCTTCGGATCAGCAGGTACTGGCAAGTTAGCCCATGTTTGGGCAAGATTAGGCATAGGGATTTGAGTTAGTTGTAGCCCATTGTCAGGAGGGGCACGTGGAGCGTGCAGATATTCTTCTCGGACCCAAATAGGCTCAGGTGCAGGAAAACCCATAGAGAGAGGGAAGAGGACCTCAGGATCTTCAGGAATAGGGACCCAGTTTCGCTGCATCTCATGAACCTCGATTTGAAGGTTATCGATCTTGGCGGTAAGTTAGACTAGAACTGTCATCAAATTAGGCTGAACATTCGACACTTGTCTGCGTTCTCCATGGAAAGGGGTGAAGGTGGATTTAGGACTCGGAGGAAGTAACAGGAGAACTGATGGAGTTTTAGGATGGTTCGACAGAAGATCGAAGATAATAAGAAGCCAAGCCAAGGGTCGGGTATGTGGTCGACCTGAGAAGGAAAATGATTCGAGTTTATTTTTGAAAGAGAGGAGGGAAAAGCGTTTATTATTAAAAAGGAGGAAAATGTTTGTGACAAATTTTTGGAAAGGGAAGGACAATTTTTTTTGGTTATTTTTTATAAAAGGAAGAAAAATGTTTTTGGTATTTTAGAGGGGAAAAATGTTTTTGACACGTTTAGTAAGGAAGGAGGGAAAAAAGAGAGAAGAGTCTCAGCATGATTATTATTATTATTATTATTATTATTATTATTATTATTATTATTATTATTATTATTATTATTATTATTATTATTATTATTATTATTATTATTATTATTATTATTATTATTATTATTATTATTATTACTGTTGTTGTTGTTATTGTTATGTTTTCACTTGTTTTAGGTTTACCTAAATGGAAAAGAAATGTCGAACGGGACCCGAGCCTGGGAAAATTGGGTTTGAAAAATATGTAAACATGGTTTGACTTGTTGCCAGGCTCATGGATAGGGTCCCATTTTAAAAAAAGACGAAATCGTGCGAAAATTTGGGCGGCATGCCGACCCGTCATTTTGGTAGATTTTCGGGTAGTAACCGACAAACTAAATCCAACTGCCTTAGGTTTGATGCCTATATGAGGGTATGAAGTTGTTTAGTTAGTGGAAAGGTTCCCCCCTTGGCATGAATTCCATGATATACGTCTTGATTTTGAGGGCATTCGATACATGTGGACAAGACATTTAATATACCTGAGTGTACATAAATTTCCTAACTATATACCTCGTGGGGACAGTACGTGTGGGAGAGAATTCGATATACTCGATGTATGTGAATGAGTTCCTTGCTATATACCTTCCATCATGACTTCGGTCAAATGGTACGATGCGGGGGAACCATTCAATATAAGTCGAAGGTACTTGGCCAATGGAAGGTGAGAGTTATATTACTTAGGCTAACTACAAGCTGCTGGACCAGCGCCCATCACAAAGTGATCTCTTAGTTACGGGACAAAATTTGGTCAATAACCATGCTCTTTGGTGATGTAGTGTGCAAAATGCATGATTCTTGATTAGTATATTATGGAGAGAGTATTTTTATGAAGAGCACTATACTAATAGGCAAGAATGTACAAGTACCATGAAAACTAAATCTAGCATGGAGCATGATAATTACACTAAGCATTGATATGTGAGAGTGAGTGATGTGTGAGTATCTATAAGTGATTGTGTGGTAGTGAACCTAAGCATGGATCATCTATTATTGGTGTGTGATAAGTGTGACTGAGCATGGATATATACAAGTACGATAAGTGGGGGGGTGTACTAGTGACACCTGAGCATGGATATTCCTAGTGGTGTGTGCAACATGTGGATATAAGTGATCATGCGTGTAAGTAGTGTGAAGTGTACATGGATATTATTTACAAGTGTGTGAGTGAGGAGTGATATAAGCATGGGGTAGATATATACAAGAAATAATTGAGAGAAAAAGGGGAACATACAGGTAAGTGCATACGTACACAAGTAGAAAATGATAACACCCATGCAAACATAGTTTAGCCCTCTTATGACAAGTCATTCCCCAGTGGAGTTTCCACTGTGGCCATCCTTCCAGTTTGCCTCCATCTCGAGGTTTTGGTGCTCGCGTGCACGAATGGAGAGTGAGAGAAGGTCTCCCGCCCTTTTCTAGGAGAGCTTCGACTGACGTCGATGTGGGGTGATGTAAAGAGATGGAGTCACCAACCTATTTTGCTCAAAACAGGGAAAAGAACATGTCGTCGCCTCGAGAGAGCGACATCAAAGATAGACTGATGCTTACGAAACCAATAGCTTAGAGGTTCGGGGTTAAGTTACGGAATGGGAAGGTGTTAGGCACCCATACCTCCCTTTCGGTATCTCATGGGCTTATGTCACTATAAATGGAGATCATAATCGCTCGACTCATATCATGGAAAAGACAGAGTGAGGTCATCCAAAGGACTGTTTCCAAAATAATAATTTGAAAATGTGATGTGTACGCTTATAGAGATAATTATCGTTATATTGGAACGATAATATTTGTCAGATAAATTGAAAATATGAATCACAAGTATGATATATATAAGATTAATGTATGGATAAAAGGATGAAAATGTAAAAATAGTAAAATAGGACTCGAGTCACGAGTTTTAGCCCCAAACGCCTACATAGCCTATAAAGGCATCAAAGTCCACGTAGTTCGCATACGGCACAAGGGTGGAGTTTATCCCATAGATTTAAACGGGAGTTTATTAAATGTGTGTAGAAAAGGTATTTTTAGATTTGAGAAAATGTGGTGAAAATATCGTTGGAATTTATAGGTGTAACCCTTTTTTTCTTTCTTTAATTTTTTTTATAGAAAATAAAGTATGAGCAATATAACTAATAAAGGATGAGATATTAATGTGTATGAACTAAAGTAAAATCTAAATTAAGAATATATATAACCAAGGCGAAAATAAAGAAATTTAAAGAGGGAAGGATGTTTGGACCTTCTTTGATGACTTGAGGCTTGATCTTGATCCTTGATGAGATTCCTTATAATTTAAGATGAATGTTTGATGAGATATAAGGAGATTTTTTCTAAATTAGGTATGAAAATGATGGGAATGAAAGATGGAAAGGAATTTCACACAAGAAAACTTCGTTTATTACAGGAGAATTTTGATGAGATCATTGATATTGATGGATCTGAGGTGTCCAGGAAGTGAGCTCATGCCCTAATTATATAGGGTAGGGGGATTACCGATCATCAAATACCTAGCCCTACCAATCGGTAGGAGACCCTAGACACACTGCCGATAGGTTATGAAATGGACTTGCCAATCGTCGGTCTTGTGCAGATTTTTTCGGAAACATGGTCGTAGAACACAATTCGTAAATCCAAATAGTGCATGGGCATACTATTAAAAAGGTAATTCAGAGACCTTCAAGAGTCCTTTGAGCTGATCCTAGGTCCAGGAGTTGACTTTGGGCCAAACGAGCCATGGAAGCGCCCGTTGGTCCTTTGGACAGGAAATCGTTGAACGGTAATAGATCGTTCATCCAAACCGTAAGTCAGGATTGTGTACGGGGCAAAACATTAAAAAGGTTATGCGAGGAACTTTGACTTCCCAGAGATATTCTCTCGGTTTAGAGAGTTGACTTTGGTCAAATGGGGTCGGGAAGCGCCCGATGACCTTTCGGAGTAAAATGGTTGTTCGTGTGTACTGTAAAGCTAATTTGTACACACGAAGGCCCATTGTAAAGGGTATTCATTTCCTTACAAAGATTCATTTAGTATCGTATGAGATGAAGAGTTGATCTTGGTCAAACGGAGCCCGAGAGTACCCGATGGCCTCCGGATGAGTTTTCGAGGGGAAATGGATCATTCGTCCGAATGGTTATGTCATTTTATGCATAGGGCGGACTATTATAAAGGGGTTTCAGAGACTTTCAAAGATTCATTAATCTTTCACTCTAATGATGAAGTTGATCGGGGTCAAATCGGGGCCCAGGAGCGCCCAGTGGCCTCTAGATCTTTTTTTAATAGTAAAATGGTCCATTCGTCAGAACCGTTATGCTGATTTGTGCACAGGGTAGACCGTTATGATGATGGTGATCAGAGTCAAATGGGGATTGGGAGCGCTTGATGGGCTCTAGATTGATACTCAGAGTATGACTTTGGGTTTGTAGTGAATGGAGAGGTGCTAGGGACCTAAGGAGAGACTTATGGTGTCTTAGAATATAGTGTCTACAGTAATGATAAGAGTCCATTAATGAATATAGTTTTAATTTGGCTTCGAAGGTATTATGAGGCTTTAAATCTCAAGCCTTTTAAGCCATTTCATTGGCCTCTTCATTCAAAAACCTGCGAACATTGTCCATATGACTTCATTAAACTTTCGTAGTAATTTCAAATCGAAATGATTGTATAGTTTCAAACCATAACTGACACATTTTATTCACCCATTAATTATCATATAACTAGCTAAGAATACCCATAAATTTCTCTTACATAAGCATTACAACTTCAAAGGATCTCTAAGCCTTTTATTACAGCTTCATATTCCACTTGCTTATTGGAACATGAATTCCCTTCCAACCTAAATCCACATTTGGTTTTAATATTCAAAAGCCATGCTAATAAGGAGTGGTCTAAACAAAAGTCAATTTTTAATTTTATTCAAATTAAATATTAAACTTAAACAGAATAAACCCAAAGAAAAAATTTTCACTAAATTTAAATCGATTGTTGTGATAAATAATTTGCCAAATTTTATCTTATCCTAGAACATGCATCTAAGTGTGAAAAAGAATAAAATAAAGCAACAAACCACAACATGGAGATGTACGAAAAACTCATAATGAGAAAAACCTGGGATGACCCAGCCAATGCAATTCACTATAATAAGGTTTTACAAAAGTCTGTAGATGACTTACAAAATGACTCGAACCCCTCGTAATCCGTGACACATCTTCGATCATCAACATCTCCTCCATAGTGAAAAACACGGGAATCCACCCACACAAGTGCCACAATGTATGAGTCGATGAATTCCCCAGTGTCCATCGATAATGCTTGACAACTGTCTACAAATATGGAACACAGAATCCACTACTTCTTCACCATAATAATACTACACCAAATTAGGTGAATGGTCGCGGACTTGGGTCGTGACCAATCCCGAGGGTCATGTACCTGGGCTATGACCATATCTTGTGTGACCAAATTTATAAGTCTCGGATCAAGTCTACGACCAGACAATGTTGTCACGAATCACGGCATAAGGGACAGTGGTTGTGGACGAGGACCGTGACTAGCTAGTCACGGACCAAATCCATAACTACACGTGACTAATCTCGAAAGAGGGTCACGGACTAAAGCCGTGGCCAAGACTTAGACTTGCATGAAACTGGTCATGGACCAAATCCGTGACAAAGCCCTTGACTTTCACGAACCTAGTTATGACCCATAGCCGTGACCCATAATTTCCCCTTTAAATTGGTTCCCGGCTTATAGTTATAACCATCTCCAGCTGTGATAAAATAATAAATACGGTTTGTTTGTGTCCTATTCCCAAAATTGGAGCCCCATGACTATACGGTCGATTGCTAAGTGTTACGTTGGATGCGCTCGAGGTGTTCGTGCCACTCATGGTGCCGTTTGGGGTTGTCCACCCCCCCGCGACACGTTTTCAAGCCCAAGTGTGCTTGCTTTCAAATTCGTGTCTTACTACCGAACCCGAACCCCCGCGACTACATGATTTATTTCTACGTGTTATGTTGGACACACTAGAGGTGTTCGTGCCACTAGAGGTGCCGTGGGGGTGGTTGGGGGTGTTCGCCCCCTCGCGGCACATTTTTAAGCACAAGTATGCATGTTTTCAAATTCGTGTCCTATTCCCAATTCGGTTCGATTTTTTTATAGAGTTGGTCTAGTCTAACTTTTCGGTCCTAATATAGTAATACCTTAATATTATAAGATGCTAATACCTTAGATATAAATACCTTAATAAATACATAATTATAATAATAATAATAATAATAATAATAATAATAATAATAATAATAATAATAATAACTATACAATAGCCTATACTTTAATATTATAAATGATTGCCAATTAATAATAATAATAATAATATGGTAAAGGTTTAAAATTATTACCTCAAGAAACTTGAATAACACATTGATCCGCATCAGATGCTAATACCTTGGAGGCTGAGATGAACTTATTACCTCAAGAAACGTGATGTTGGTAAACGTTTATACTTTTGTAATAACAGAATAAAATAAAGAAGGAAAAACTAATATTAGATTAAGCACAACCACACCAAGCATATGAATGAAGATCCAAAAAAACTTATTAATACCTTACCAGGGATGAGATGGTGACGCGAGGCAAAGGTTGAGTGCCTTACATTACAGCTGATTATTTAGTTCAATTTTAGAGCGGGGAGGCTGATATTTTAGTGAGAAGAATACTGAGGAGGGGGAAGAAGAGTGTAGAGAATAAGAGATGAGTTTTGTCGAGAGAGAAGATTGAGCGTCTGAGGAGTGTTTGTAGCGTGCGTGTGTCTTAGATTAGGGTCTTTTTGGGTTCTTTCTTTTTTAGAAAATAACCAGCGTGCCCTTTTTCCCCCTTCCCTTCTTTGAGTTATTTTTTATATATAAATGTAGATCAATAAATATATAAATATATAACCGATTTTTAAAAAAATAATAAAAATAGGGCGTTCTGGTTCGGTCCACCGGTCCAATTACTTTTTTGAATACCCCTAGTCTTTGGAGTCTTCATTTTGGCCAGTACTTTGATCTTTTTTGGGTTTGCCTCTATACTTATTTAGTTGATGATCAAGCCGAGAAACTTTCCTGCACCCATGTCGAATACACACCTGGTTGGGTTTAGCTTCATATGGGAAAGATCCATCGTACCAAATGTACTCTCAAGGTCGGCCACATGGTCCTTGGCCCTGAGGCTCTTCGTCAGCATATCATTAACGTGGACCTCCATAGTCTCGCCCCTTTATTGGTGATAAATGAAGTCTTCTCTTATTCGGCCTCATCCATGAATACTTGATTGTATCCAGAGTACATGTCCATGAAACTTATCAATTCATGCCCTACTGTGGCATCAACCATATGATCTATATGAGGCAGAGGGAAGTTGTATTTAGTACAAGCTTTGTTTAGATCATTAAAGTCGACAAACATACACTATTTTCCATTAGCCTTAGGGGCTATCATAACGTTAGACAACCACTCTGGACAGTGCATCTCTCTGATGAGCTCTGGTAACTGGAGTTTCTTAACTTCCTCTTGGATGACCCTATACTTCTCTCTTATATTTCTTCTTTGTTTCACCAACTTTGCCTTCTCATCAATGGTCAACTTCTGGCAGATGACCTTTGGGTCTATTACCTACATATCCTTATGGCTCCACATAAATATGCTTTGCCTCTTCTTTAACAGCTACACTAGTTTCTCTTTCACCTCCTTTTTTTGCGAAGAGACAATTTGAACGGGTTTTTCTAGCTCATCCTCATTGAGGACGATGGATTATACCTCGTATGTAGCTTATCCTTTCTTTAATTTCTTCTCATCCCTTAGGTCATGGGTATTAATGTTGTATCAGATGATGAGTTTTTATAGGGCCTCCTCTGCTCGGCTGAGATGAAGTAGCATTCCCTGGCCTCCACTTGATCACCCTGGACTTTCACCATCTGGTGCAGAGTAGATGGCACTGCTTCAAATTATTTGAGAGCTACACGATCGAGGATAATGTTGTAGGCCAAAAATAAATTTTTAAGCATAGCAAAAAAGTTGACCTTCTTTGTTAGGCACCTCATCCAAGTGCCCATGCAGACATCCATTTCATATACTCCCAGAGGATGCAATTTATCTCTACTAAACCCTATCAAGGGTTGGTGGTATGAAATCAGTCTCTTCTTACTGGTATTTAGTGCTTTGAAACATTCCCAAAAAATGATGTTGGCTGAGCTACCGCCGTCCACCAAAATTCTAGATAAATCATACCCTTGAACCCTGGTGCTAATGACCAGAGGGTCATCATGGGGGGGACAAGATGCCCTTGAAATCAAACCTGTAGAATCCCATAATCAGAGCATCCATATCCACCTTTTTTTATCATTCCTGGATTCGGCTCTGAAGCGGTCGAGTTGACTTCCATTCATTTAGGCACTGATTATTCCTTTATGATGTGCACCTTATGATCTACTGGCTCAATCCCTCCGCCATCCATTCCCCCGTTGATTATTTTTACATAAAATGAAATCATATTACAGCGTCCCTTTGGCTCTGAGATTTTTAGCGATAGGTTAGGATCGTCTTCATCATCATCGGACTGATCGCCCTTCTTATCGGCCTGAGGATGTCACCTCGACCTCTCATCTCTTAACCCGCCATATATTTTTTGGGTGTTTTACTTAGAACAACTTTGGTCAATGTGCTTCCAAATCTTCCCTTGTTTTAGCATTTTCTTAATCTCATCCTTTAATGCAACACACTTGTTAGTGGTGTGGCCATGGTCTGGGTGAAACTCTCACCATTTACTCTTGTCTCTCTTATGAAGAAGAGACCTCAGCTTTTTAATCCATCTCAAAGATCTATCATCCTTATTTTCATTTAAAATTAGAGCAGGACTTACTGTGAGCGGAGTGTAATCAGCAAACTTATTATCAACCGACCTCTTATCATCAGCTGACCTCTTTTTCCCATCCTTACCCTTAGATTTTTGAGTCTTAATTTCACTAGCTTCTTTTTTATCCTCTCCCTTGGCCGCCATGGCCTCTTCTGCATTCATGACTCTTTCAACTGAAGCCAGGAGTTCTTCCATGGATTTTGGAGGATCCTCAGCCAGCTTCTAAAATGATTTACCTTTTTACAATCCCCCTATAATGGTGGTTATAATAATATTCTCCTCCTAGTCTTCAACCTCCATATTCTCTTTATTAAACTGTGCAATATAGTCTTTTAGGAACTCATTCTTTCCTTGCTTTACATATAATAGACGGGTAGCCTTTTTTCGGGGCTTCATGTCGAAGTAGAGTTTTGAATGAACTTCTCGGCCAATTGTTTAAAGTTCTCTGTGGAGTTCTTGGGGAGATAAGTGTACCATACATGAGTTTTGCTAGTGAGTGTATTGGAAAATTATCGACATCTCATCTCATTAGAAACCGAGTAGATGTCCCCCACGGATATTTATATCTCGACTTGATAAATGGGGTTTGTGCTCCCATCGTTCTTGGGTGTGACAGTTGGCGGCTTGAACTTGGACAGAGTTGGGTAGATCACAATACTCTCTACAAAGGGAGACCTGTCCATATACCCCCTTTGAATGAGGTCTCGACTTTTCAGGAGATTGACGGATTTATCCTCCAGCCTCTGAATGGAGTTATTCCATGGTTTTTTTACCATTACTGTATTATCTCCCTTGACTGCCACAAAATTATCCCTAGCTCATTCTCTGTTGGATGGGCATTGCATAGGCTCCCTTCCAGTTATTCTATGATGGTTATTGACTTCTCTTTGTTCTCCATATAGGCCTTGTTATGGCTGATGATTTACATAAACTATGTTCCCCTTAGAGGCTGTAATATTGCGTGATTTGTAGAGTCGGTCTCGTAGGTCACTAATTGGGATGAGTCGATTGAAAGCTGACCCTCTACTCAATTTATCAAGTGATAGAGATCGAGGTTGACAATCTCGGCTCGGTCAACCACTATTTCCTCTGTTAACAGGGACTGGGTGCACTATATTTCTAAAAATCACATAGGGCTACCAAGACTCGTCCTCATCACAACATTGGTTATCTGAGTTTTCCTGGACTTACGTTCCCAGGTGTAATCACATACGGTCGGCCATGTCTCTGCGTCATGGCACTTCTTTGTGTCGGTCCGGGGGTGCTCCCCTTGTCGTTAGAGCCATCTTCCTGGCGGATGGAGTTATCATCTCTGCTAGAGTGCCGGTAGGTCTAGCCATCATATTTTGGCTAAAGTCAACAAGTTGGTTGTGCATTTTCTATTGGCTGGCCTCCAGCGAACATAGAGCCACTGCTACCTCAGCCATCTCTGACTGAGGAGGCGCCTGGATGGAGCTGGGGCCAGCACTATGAAGCAAATCGAATGCCATCCTCTCCAGTGAATAAACAGAACAAAGGGGTGAGATGAATGATCTAAGTGAGATAGAAAAAAGATTGAAAAACCCAATATGAGCTCTTTCAATGGTGATACAGATGCAACCAAGTATGGAGCTGGATCACCACTAAAGAATCAAGTGAGAAACAAGCTGAAAATAAAGAGGACGAAGATAAAGAACCTTTTTTTCCATAGACGACACCAAAATGATGACGCTATGATGTCATCATTTAAATTTATATTAGCAGCTCAAGAACACACATCAATGGAGATGCATAAAATAGAAAAGTAATGTAAATATGAGAAGGGGATGAGGATAAAAAGAATCACACTAGAATTTAAGTGGTTTGGCTATATTAGCTTACTACACTGTGCAGATGAGTATGGTTTTCTATAAAATAGAGGCTCTAATGGCCTGAAATATACAACTCTCAAGCTTTGTCTCTTTACTACAAGTGAGATAAAGTTTTGCTAGGGTTTTCTCTTTCTGGATACTTTTTTTAGGGAAGAAGATGAATATATATAGTGCCTGGGGTGCACAATGCACCCCCAAGCATGCATGGAGCGTGCCCTTATTGTAGCATCCAATGAGGAGTAGACAGATATCCTGATGCAAATATTCCCCACCATGTGATCCTGTGATTTTATTATAATTACCTATCCACGTGGGTTGGTCACAGAAGAAACCTGTATCACATGTGGTTGTGTATCATATTGGGGGGTCTCGGCTGGCCTAGGATGATGTTTCTAATATCCAGTTTGAATAACTGATGAGCAAAGTAAAAGTATGGTCTCGGCTGTCTGGAGGTGTCAGGGCAAGACGAGACTGATATAGGGCTATTGGGCCCATTGAGTGGTCTCGACTACTAGGGGCACTAGGACGAGACGAGACTCATAAAGAACTAATTGGCCAATCAATAGGTATCGGCCTAAGAAATTAGATGAAGCCGAGACTGCCGGTATAAAACAACTGTAGGTGGCCCCATAACATTGGTCATGACGGTTTGTATGGTCGGCCTTAGCTGAGTGGGTCCCAAGCTAGTACGACGAGGTTATACTTGGGCATATTAGTGTACTTTAGTTCCACAACTATGGATATGAGTGTGCACACGATAATAATCCTACTATTTCCCAGGTCCTTATTATATAATTGTTCTTCATACTCACCGTGAGTGGTTGACGATGATATAAGACCTGTGGCGAAGGCACGGAGAAGGGGAATGTTGTAGGAGGCGACAATGAGGAGGGTAATATTGAAGGAGGCAGCATTGGGGAGGGGAATGTTGAAGGAGATGACATTTGGGATGGGAAACTTCCAGAGGGAGGAAAGGGTAAACCTTGAGGATGAAGTTAAGGGAAACTAAGAGGAGGCATTGGGGGCCGATAACCTTCAGTAAAAATAGCCACAACTTTCTTAATTTGATTCGTCAAGAGCCTCATATCATTTTAATCTTCTGGAGACCCCTACATGTCCTGGACTGTTATTTCTCTTGGGACAATATAAGAGTCCTGGTAGAAGAAAGTTCATCTAGGCGAGGTACAATGTGTTGTAATTTTATTTTTGACATATGTGATCCAACACCTCTCACCCTTCCCCTTTTGTCATTTCCAAAGGTATGGGTCAAGGCATCATTATCCAAGTCATTAGAAGGTCTCAAACTTCACTAACTGCTAATGGACTCCATTTATTTCAAAGTCTTAGCCAAGTGCAGTGGGAATTATTATCTTTGCCCCGTCGAGCTTGAATATATAAATTGGCCTGATTTGGTTGTATACCAGCATCCGGATCATCCTTTGTCCTACTCTACCATTAATTCTTCAAATATTCATACGATTTGGAGCCCAATCTGTGGACATCAAATTTTTTTGCCTTATTTTGTTTATTCTTCTCCTTCTGGACAAGCTTCTTGTCCTTCGACTCATTGTCCAAAAAATCACTCCATTGATCCATCGACATTTGAACATTGCTATGCACCCTATCTTTTAGAGCCAAAATATCGGAGCTCGATGCATTCTTCAGGAAATGTCTCTATCGAAGGTTTTTTGGTATGTCCTTAATTGTTCAGTAACCCGAGAAAGAACCTTATGATTTTGACTTGTTGACGAATGTAAATCACTTACAGAGTTGATCGTAGATATCGTCTTTGATGGCTTGATCAACAAGGTTCTAATTATTTTCTCCCTTGACTACCACGCTCATTTTTCCCAGGAACAAACATTGGGTTTTAAAGTTCAGCAGGTCATTTTTATCACTAGTGGGGTTATTCCCGAGAAGGGAGAACCCAATGGGATTCTTTTCATTTGAGCAGGAAGTGCAGAAGCATTGAATGGGGGCGTTAGAGTAGGCGAATGAAGCAGAGGTGGAGTTCTGAATTGCTCAGCAATTGGTGATGAGAATTCTGGTTGTTATGCACGAGATGAGGATCCTTGTGGGGGTGTCACCTCGTTACTTGGTACATTTTGGTCGTTGCCTCCCGACACTATCTATAAAAATAAAAAAACCATAAGCAACTAAATAGTTATAATAATATGAAATTATAACTTACTAATCAAGTTTATATTTATATTTATATATATATATATACCTTTTCAGAGTAAGATTTTAGAATATGTTTGATGTGCCTGATCTCCATCCATTCGGTATTAGTTTTTAAAAACTTATGGATTTTGGCACGTGGCCAACTAGGAAGGAGTGTATCTGTAAAATATGATGACGGTGTGTGATAATTGATTAAATAGATTTGCAAGTTTCCAATTAAACCTTATTTAATTAGAGTCCATCTATAAACAAAATTAAATCAGCCCCTAAACAAGAAACTATGTGTGTGCGTATGTCAAACCATAACTAAGATATAGCATGCGACACAAAAATATGCTGACACACAAATACTCAAGAAAAATCCCCGAAGGGCAAAACCTTTTATTTCATTATAATAAATAAATCGCAACTTACATGGATTACAATGAAATACAGTGACACACGAATACCCGCAGGCGTCGGTCCGTGTCTTCAGCAAAGAATCCACATGTAGCGAACCCACATGGACCGCAATCCAATCAGTACAGGAAGAACCGCAGCACTCCTCAATGGCACGCAACCATAAAACTTTGTATAGACTCCCTCGAAAATAACACACAGCCCTCGGTTGCAGAGATCTCCCCACAAAGATGAACAAAAGAAAAGTAGTGTTCTTGGGTTCCAAAAGGATTCACAAAAATATGGAATGATGTGTGAATCAAAACATGAGTTTTTGGGACTAAAAAATATGAAGACTTGAGCTAATAGAACTCTAAAAAATGTCTCTCCAAGTCTTAAAAAATAACTCCCCTGAAGTTGGCTTTTATAAGAAAACCAAAAGAGTTTTGAGTCTGTGGGACTGTTGTTGTGCATGTACCCCGAACTGGTTCTGGTGTACCCTGAACCGGTTCACCATGCACTTTGCGGTACCTCGCTGGTTTGGGGATTAAAAAATCAGCATTCTTCAATGAATTTTTCTCCATCTTCAAAAGGTCATAACTCATTCGTCGTAACTCGGATTGAGGTGTTGTTTCTTCCAGTATCTTCGTGGCATCGAGTTATTCAAATTTTCAGTTGACCAGACCTCCAGATTATGGATGTAAAATTACCAAAATGCCCTTGAGATTTCCTATCTTGCCTTTCTTTCATTGTTTCAACTTCTCTTGCGTACCACTTGCATAAAATCCCGAAAATTAGCGAATGTGAAGTCATTGAGGTAGATGTGGGACACTTGATGGAGATGTTGAATGCGTGATTCCTAAAATTTGGATATAAGCCATCATGTGATATCGTGAAGTGACGTGCCGAATGAAGCGGCGTACAACATACACAAATGTAACATATCGGACTTGAGAAAAATGTCCTTACAAATCTCCCCCTATGTCTATGCCGCTACACAATAAAAAATACGAATTATTATCATTCAATTGACCTATACAAAGCTACCCTCCCATTAACCCAAAACTGGAAAGATACAAATGAGTAAGTCTTCATCGTTTGTTCTTTAAATCTTTAAAATCTCAAATCTTTTCTCATCAGGGTGTGCAATTGATGATCATCAATGTAGTACCTACACACATGAGATAAAGAAAATACCACGTGACGTATCGAGTTTGAAATGATATAAGAATAAATAAATCAATATAATCAAATCTCCCCCATAATCCAAACTCCCCCATAAATCATAATTCGTTCCCCCCCCCCCCCTTTTTATTATGTCCCCAAATAGACAGATAAGAATAAACAAACTAAACATGGAGTGTCACGATAAAAGCATAACAAACATGGATCAAACTATGCGCATGCAGAGGAGTATCTCAAAAACATTCACAAACTATTTTTGATTTTTCAATTTTTTTTACAAAAATAAGATACCAAAAATCACACCATGGATTTAAACTAAAACAACCAAGTCATGGAAATGGAATGTATGGGTGTGAACACATTCGATAGGTAAATAAACTCAATCAATCATATGTGCATGATGCATATGTGTATCCCTAACAACTGAACATCAAAAACATCCTTTGGTGTAAATATTGTTGAATTTAGATGACATCGTCTTAATCAAATCAACAAATCAAAGTCTAAATGATTTCCACACCAGTAACATCCAAAACTATGTAACGCTTTTTCAAGACTTTCAAGGATGTGCAAACCCATTTTAAATTCCATCCAAACTCGCTCATGCATATTTTATTTTTGAGGTAATCTAAATTATCAAACATTGGAGAATTGGTGCAAAAATCTAAATTGCCCATAATTGGCATGGATTTATTTTTATTGCCTTAAATTTTTTTGGGATCTTTTAAACCTCTTTGGACCCCGGATAATAAAAATCCTCAATTTTCTAGGTCCAATTTAAACGGCAGCTTAATCGCAAAGAATAAATGAAAATCTTTCGTAGCCCTTCACCGTTTTTAACCAAAACACACAAATCCTCACAAACAAGGTTCAAAGGTGCACACTTTTTATTGTCTTGTTTTATCGCATTTGGTTCGTTGTATAGACAGAATTGAGATGGAAACACTCAACCAACATGTGATAGATAAGCACAATAATCAAACAAATTCGTGTACGTGTGCAAGAAAGGAAATCATGAGTCAAACATGTAGGAAGTAACACTCAATTACATCTTAATGACTCTAAACATTATAAAGCACATGAATGAATTAACCTATTGTCTCAAAACACTATCAAATAGTCACATGAAAAATGAAATGATGTTGTGACTCAGTCATCCTAAGTGTCAATCCATAAATGGTGCAAACAAAATACAAAAATCTTTTTGGATTTTCTCACAAATTTTATCAAAAATAAAATCTTTTTGTATTTTTCAAAATTTTCCAAAAAAAATAAAACATACAAGCATGATACATACTAGCAATAGGCAAATAATGTCAAAATGAAAAACATCCTATGCTAGTAAACAAGTCAAACCTCAATCGCTAGGTGTGGAGGGGTTTTCCAAAGGTGGTGCCAACTTATGAAAAACCTCCATCAAAGTTTGTGAAGTTTTGACTAAAAACTTAACTTGCTCACCTAGATGTGCAAACTCTCTCATGTAGTCTCCAGGAGCATGTAAAGTATAATGTGTGGGTGCATGTGTAGTAGCAAAATGTGACACATAACCCAACTTAAAACAAAATTCCCTAAGGTATCCTCTCCTTTTGCAATGGGAACAAACATATATAGGCCTAGGAACACCTTTCTCAAAAACTCTAGGACGCGCTCTCCTAATAGGAATGGGATGCCTACGTGGGTTAAGGTGAGACTCACATGAATCTAACACTAAAGTGGGAACCGGCTCGGGTGATAATTGGGAAGTAGAAGCACCTTCATGACTTATTCCTAACTTCTCACCTTTACCCTTAAGAACCACCTTTTCAACATTCTTAGGTGCGTTCTCAAAATTGACTTTGACCTCCCTGGCACATTCGAGATCACTCTTGATTTGGGATACACGTGTCGTTAGACTAGACAACGTGTTGGTCAAATCACACTTCTCCTTTCTTAAAACCTCCTTATCTCTCTCCAAATCTAAAACTCGACGACCTAAATCTCTATTATACTTCTTTGTTTTCAAGGTCTCGGTGTACAAATCTCTAAATGATTTTTGGAGATCACTTTCATCTCCACTTTCAATATCGCTTTCTCCCTCACTTGATGCGCTCAAATTACTATTGTGGGACAAAGTGGGTGTGCTCACACGACTAGAAAAAGCTACAAAATTCTCACCACTAGTCTCATCACCCTCACCTTCACTACTATCACTAAGTGTGGCGGGCATGGATATTTTCTAAGCCACGTAGGACACTCAAATGACTTTTGGCCCTTACCCCCACATTCAAAACAAGTCACGTTCTCAAACTCCTCCTCACACTCCTCATCTGAGTCATTCTCTTTTTCCCTCTCACCGCTTTCTTTGGCCTTTCCTTTCTTTTTATTTTTCTCAAAAAATCTCCTTTTATTGGAAGAATTTTCTTTAGAAATTTTAAGAAACTTTTTGAAATTTTTCGCAAGTAAGGCCAAATCATCTGAGTCTCCCTTAGAATCGAACTCACAAATTTTTTCATTCTTTTTCTTAAAATGAGTCTTTAAAGCAACACCATTATCCTTAGCCTTAATGATTTTGGGAAACATGTCAATCTCATAGGTTTGAAGATCTCCTACAAGTTCTTCCAACTTAAGTGATTTCAAATTTCCCAAAGAGTTCAAAACAGTGAATTTAAGAATAAAGCGTTTTGGAAGAGATCTCAAAATCTTTTTAACGACGTGGTGTTATCAATCACCTCACCCAAATTAAAACTAGTGTTAACAATGTCCAACAAACGTGCTTAAAAATCATCAAAGCATTCAGAGTCAGACATGGTGATAGTCTCAAATTGGGTGGCCAAATTTTGTAATTTTGATTCTTTAACCATGTTCGTACCCTCATGTATCAATTTCAAAACATCCCATGTCTCTTTAGACGTGGTGCACGTCATAATTCGACGAAACTCGTCGGGAGTGACAACTCCGAAAATAGCACTCAAACCACGTGAATTCAAATTAGACATTTTAAAATCATCTTCAGTTCAGGCAGACATGGGTTTTAAAGAGGTGATATTATCAACGGTGACCGTGGGAGGATTCCATCCATTTTCACAAAGCAACCAAACACGCTCGTCAATGGCTTTTAAATTAGATTTCATGCGAGCTTTCCAATAGGCATAATTATTCCCATAAAAAATAGGCACCTTATTAAACGAACGTTCCATTGGAAAAATTACGATTTTTCACAAAACTGATTTTTCAAAAAAAATCAATATCACACAACTTTGCAGAAAATAGGAATACGCGATAAATTAGCTCAACCTGCTCTGATACCAATTTGTAAAATATGACGACGGTGTGTGATAATTGATTAAATAGATTCGCAAGTTTCCAATTAAACCTTATTTAATTAGAGTCCATCTTTAAATAAAATTAAATCAGCCCCTAAACAAGCAACTACGTGTGTACGTATGTCAAACCATAAATAAGATATTGCATGCGACACAAAAATATGCTGATACACAAATACTCAGGAAAACTCGCCGAAGGTCAAAACCTTTTATTTCATTATAATAAGTAAATAACAACTTACATGGATTACATTGAAATACAGTGACACACGAATACCCGCATGCGTCGGTCGGTGTCGTCAGCAATGAATCCACACGCAGCGAACCCACATGGACCGCAATCCAATCAGCAAAGGAAGAACCACAACACTCCTCAATGGAACGCAACCATAAAACTTAGTAGAGACTCCCTCAACAATAATACGTAACCCTCGGTTGCAGAGATCTCCCCACAAAGATGAACAAAAGCAAAGTAGTGTTCTTGGGTTCCAAAAGGATTCACAAAAATATGGGAATGATGTGTGAATCAAAACATGAGTTTTTGGGACTAAAAAATATGAAGACTTGAGCTAATAGAACACTAAAAAACGTCTCTCCAAGTCTTAAAAAATAACTCCCCCGAAGTTGGCTTTTATAAGAAAACTAATAGAGTTTTGAGTCGGTGGGACTGTTGCTGTGCGTGTACCCCGAACCGGTTCACCATGCGATTTACGGTACCTCGCTAGTTTGGGGATTCAAAAATCAGCATTCTTCTATGGAATTTTTTCCATCTTTAAAATGTCATAATTCATTCACTGTAGCTCGGATTAAGGTGATGTTTTTTCCAGTATCTTCGTGGCATCGAGATCTTAAAATTTTCAGTTGACCAGAACTCCAGACTATGGCTGTAAAATTACCAAAATGCCCTTGAACTTTCCTATCTTGCCTTTCTTTCATTGTTTTGACTTCTCTTGCGTACCGCTTGCATAAAATCCCTAAAATCATGGAACGTGAAGTCGTTGAGGTAGATGTGGGGCAATTGATGGAGATGTTGAATGCGTGATTCCTATAATTTGAATAGAATCCGTCATGTGATATCGTGAAGTGATGTGCCGAATGTAGTGGCGTACGACATATACAAATGTAATATATTGGACTTGAGAAAAATGTCCTTACAGTATTAATGATTGAAGTGTAGGTATCCATGACATGAACTCGGAATACCATATCTTTCAACTTGTTGGCAAGATTCAATTTTACGCACATATGGCGCGAGACATCAGTCTATACCAATGCTCTCTGTACGCAGTTGTATCCATAACATGTGAATTTTTTTCTCTACCTTCTCTAACAACGTAAGCAAGGTCAGGGCTACATCGAGATTATGTGTGTGGAATATATCCTCTATAGCATCGTCCCATCTTTTTGGTAAGAAAATAGAATACGATTGAACAAGGACTCTTGCTGGAATTTAACTCTAGGATTTGCAAGGTAGTTAAATTTTTTGATCTTATTATTTCCATACCTATAAATAGGAGTACCCTTTATATGACGCGCACCAATAAAAGAGGTATATGTGTTGTCCAATTGCAACCATTAATACTCTTGTTGCCAGTGATTATCATTGTGCCTCATTTTTCCTGAGAAAAATGTACGAGGGCATGAATATGAGTCCTAGAAATAAGAAATATAATTAATTCATAACTATTAATTCTAACATATGAGGTATAAGGGTATGTTAGTTTGATTTAGGTTTTGATTCATCACTACCCTTCTCTTAATCTCGTGCATGTTGGATCTCACCGATGTAAAATCCAAACAACAACTCGTTGTAAGTGTTAAGACACATTTTGTTAGGGTTTATTATGAGAGAGTTTAAAAGTATATGTGTATTATCAATTCAAGAAATCCAACATATTATCCAATAACCAATAGTTATCGCGTAGTCCTTCTATCATCTACATGATAAAACACATACCCATAATCACAATATCTCACTAAATTAGGGTAATTTCTCATTAAAAATATATGTTGAGATTAGGATTTCAATTTTAATTAGGGTTAAAATAAATACACGGACATTTACATGAATATTAGGGTTTTAATTTTAACTAGGGTTAAAATAAATAAACATAAACATATACATGAATATTAGGATTTCAATTTTAACTAGGGTTAAAATAAATAAACATAAACATATACATATGTGGGGGCGGAGTTCGTAATGAACACCGAGGATTTGGAGATTTCTTACTTTATATCTTAAAATTCCTCATATATTCAATAATAATGTTAACACAGATCAATTACTAACAGTAAAAAAAATCAGAATATTAGTCTAAAATTTGACAACAAAAATTGAATTGTATGACCATGATGAACAAACTCGAAGTTTTCTAGATAAATATTACTTTTCTTTTAGGAAAATTTTATTTTGCAACTTATGTTTTGACAAATATTTTATATTTTCAGACACTATTTCAAAGCTTCAAAAATTTTAAGTTTGCACATTTGAACCCTACATTTTTCATTATGACTGGAGTTTGCATCCCACATTTTATACCCTTCAAGTTTGAAAAAAACTAAATAAAAAAAATCAATTTAACATATACACAAATACACACACATACACACAATACATACACACACTACACATACATAAATACACGAATAGATACATATATACATATATACACACATATAAATACACATACACATACACATAGTACACACACATACACAAATACTGAGCATTGCCTTTTATGGATTACGAGAGAGATTAAGCCAAAAAACTGAGATTGAGAGAGAGATTGCACCAAAATGAGAGAAAGCGATTAGGGTTTGAGAGATTGAGAGAGGAAATTTTCGGGTGAAATAAAAAATGGTGCCTGAGTTTTAATATGAGGACATTGGTCACAGTCGTAACCTTATTTTTTTATAATTCACCAGTCGTGACTAGGGCGTTGAAATAATTGTGGTCACAACCTTAGTCCGTGACCAAAACAAGCGACCATTTTGAACTCGTCATGACCCAAAGCCATGACCTTGTTTGATTGGTTTTTGGTATCGGTCATGGACAAGGTCATGGACTTAGTCCGTAACCCAACTTGGGGGAAAATTTATCACGAATTTGGCATCATGATGGTCATGTCGTGGCCAGGGTTAAGGTTCGTGACCCACACGAGTCAGGGATGAAGGTTGTGATCAACTTCAAGTGCATCCATGACCACACTTGGTCATAGAACTGGCCATGCCTCTATTGAACATAGTCTCAGATCTGGGCCGTGACCAGCTGGTAACGGACCACATTCGTGACCCACCTATCGTAACTATTTACAGAATTTGATGTATTGCGAAGTTCACCATGTGCAATTAGAAATACGGAGTCCACTTTAATGAAATAATCCTCGTAAAGATGTGGGGGAATAAACTTGGTGCCCACAAAAAAGATATCAAATCATATAAAGATAAAAGTTGGATCTCAAACTATTCTGGGTGTAAAGTAGGGTTTGGGTAAAATCGAAGAGCACTTGGTAGACTTTTGGGACTCAAAACATAAGAATTTCTCTCAAAATAAAATGTTGCTCCACAACCCTATTGATAAGATATTTGTTAAAACGAGATAAGGATCAAAAAAACAGTTTAGAAATATTGGATTCTTTAAAATTTTGCGTATTCATTTGTACAACTTCGAGCCACATTCGAATGAAGTACAGTATCTTGTTCGAACACCATTCAAATAAAATATCCAATGAAATTCTAGTGAAGGGTAAAAAACATCTCGTTTGAAATTTCGTCTGAACAACATCTAACGAGGTACCTATACATGTAGAACAACTTCCCAAGTTCGTTCAAACGAAGTCACACACAAATATTTTTCTTCCAAAAATATAAAAAGGATTAAATCATTTTAAAACCATTTAATTTGTTTATAAAATCCTAACACCCAATTATAAAATCTCCAAGGATCAAAATATGTATGCATCCATATCTGAGAGATCCTCAAAACGTGAAGACAGAAATGAGCACTAAACACGACACAATGATGCAGTCACTGAAGCTTATCCGCTATATCTTCATTCAAATACATCATAGGCCTGAAATGTCAGCATATACAAAGCTTAATCTATGACTCAAAATGTTTTGTCTGGAATTAAGCCAGTACATACAAATTGACTCAATCGAAAATTTGTCCTTGCAAATCTCCCCCTTTGTCTATTCCATAACAAAACCAAAGCCAAAAACTCTTATGGGCCGCCAAGATCTTCCAAGACTTAATCCCCTCCTAGGTAAGATGTGTACCCATATGATGAAGATTTCCTCCTAAAACTAAAGACAAAAATATCGTTCTCCCCATTTTTCTTCAGGAAAAGACAAGGTAAGAATGTATAATAACCATTTCTACCCCATAAACCATATCTCCCCCAAAACTTAAGAACATGTGATATCGATTGAAAATATAAAGTAAAGAATATTATCATGCAACGCTATGAAGTGAAACAAACATAACATAAAAACATAAGCACAAATAATCTAAATAATGATCAATTAATACCAATATTGATGCAATAAATGATACCAACTTGAATACACAAAGAAGAATGAGATAGCAAGGTAAACAAGCAACAAGATATAACAATATGATCATATAGCAAGCTAATTTCATCCAAAGATGAAGAACATGGCAAACATGGATTAAATGCATATGCAAAAACTCAAAACAAAACGATATCATATATATAATACATGCACAATTATACTAATGGCATACATGCACATATATACGTTTAAACGACTATAAAAATGACATAAAACACATAATCTTTACATACTAGCATAGTATTTACGTGTATAAACATGTGGGATGGACTGAAGGGGCATGAATTAGATACAAATGAATTATGACCCAATCACTCGAAATGTTCAAGGAGTTCTATTTCGCCGTAAAACTTTATCAACCTAATATTTAGCCTCAAGTGACAGATAAAGTGAACTGAATAAACAAACAAGCATAATGCACACAAACCTAGAATTTTGTTGATTCTAAACATCAATAGCATCATGACATGTTAAGCATAACTAGGGTTCATTACATCTATAACACCCTCATAAGATGAAGAAATACCATATTTTTTCACTCAATTTTTTTAAGATACCTATATTTGAAAATCAAATAATCAAATGTGTTGTCCTTTAATCTTTTTTTTTCCTTTCATTTTTAGGCTCTTTCCATTGGTGGCTTTCAAGAAAATGAGATTCGCGCCTTTTGTATCCCTTTCCCATTCACTCTAAAATATTCAATAATGAACAACATACTCATGGGTAATGGTTCTTACATGCACAAATCCCCTATGGTCAAAAGATATGTAGATGACAAGATTTATGGGTGAAAATCTTAGTTAGCTTAAATATAACATGTGTAGTTAAAATTCAAAAGAGCTCGTACATGTTTGTGTAGAGGCATATACAAAGTGAATCTATTAAGCAAATCAAAGTCGAACAACTCCATCCAAGAATTATTAAGAACAATCTAATCATTTAAAATTAAAATCAAATGTCCTAGCCACAAGAAAATATGGAATGAAGTGGATTCAAACACACCAATATGCCACCCAAAATGTGTAAAACTAAACTACATATAAACTAAAAAACTTTTTGAGTTTTTAAAATGAGAAAATTGAAAAAAACAAATCAATAGACAAACAAAATCTTTTCATATTTTTTAATAAGACCCAAAAAGGAAAAACAAAATTCAAAAAGGATAAACATCATAAAAATAGCAAACACATATAACATGACATATAAATGCTCGTGTATGAAAAACATGCAAGCAATTATTCATAAGATATAGAATGTGAAGAGTCGTGTGAAAGTATGAGAGAATCAACTAATCTAACATTTAATGCATCTAAAACCAATTTCTTAACCCAAATAGATTAATACTTAATTCATCGGGTTTTGAGAATAACGGGGACACTAGACTTAGATTTTCTAGGGTATTTTCAAGGATCATAGAAAAAATCCTAATGTGACTTTTCCTATCGCAGTGTGTGCACTGTAAACGCGATGAGGAATAGAACCTTTGGGTTGACCTTTTCTAACACCCGGGGCTATAGTTGACCCTCTAAAACAAATAATGGTCTTGGCTTTAGCAACAGAAGAATTTGAAGTGTTAAAGTCACTACCAACACTACAAACACTACTTGAGTTTCTTACATAATCTTCTAAATTTAAAATTCTAGACTCTCGTAAAATCTTAGACTCCTCAAGGTTTAGGGACTCCTTCTTCAAATTTTCAATAAATACTATAAGGTTATCTCGCTCCCCCTCAATACAAGTGAACTTAGCCCTAAGAGTCTATTAACGTGCCTTCGAATTTTTAATCAATTTATCATTATCCTCAATGACATGTACACTAACCCTAAAAATTTTATAGTCCTCTAATTTATTTCTCTCAAAACACGACTCTATCCTCACTCCCTTTCTTGGACACTTCTAAAGTTTTAAAATCATAATTCATGTCCACGAGCTTATTGAGAAGGATATCTCTTTGAGTTTGAATAATTTGCAAAAAATCAATTTTCGCTTTTAAATGAAAATTTTCTTTTTCAAGAAATTTAATTCTCTTTGTAAGTTTTAAATTCATAAGATCTAAGTTTTCAGCATGGTTATTAGGCTCATTAAACTCATCTCGAATATCAAATTCATCATCATCACTGAACTCGTTGGACAACTTATCACTATGATGATGCATTGAGAGAAACAAACAAAACTAGATAGATATAAAGACCCGAATAACCCTAAAATAGCACGAAAGATGGATCAATATAATAACTTAATGTTCCTGCGCTGATACCAATTTAAAAAGGCATGCTAATAGGAAATGGTATAAAAAAAAGTTTATTTTTATTTTTTTTAAAATTAAATATTAAACTTAAATAGAATAAACTCAAAGAAAAACTTTGCACCAATTTTAAACGGTTTGTGGCGATAAATGATTTACCAATTTTATCTTGTCTTAAAACATGCATCTAGGTGTGGACAAGAATAAAATAAAGCAACAAACCACAACATGTCGATGTACGAGAGAAACTCACAACAGAAAAAACCTTGGACAGCCCACCCATTGCAATTCACTATGATAAGGTTTAAAATCGACAGATGACTTATTCAACGATTCGACGTGCCATAGATCATCAACCTCTCCTACAAAGTGACAATCCAATAATCCACCCATGCAAGTGCTATAATATATGAGTCCACACATGCCTCAGTGCCTACCGATAAGGCTGAAGAACCATCTATGAATATAGAACCATCTAGTTTGGGTGTAGACTAGAGTTTGGGTAAAATCAAAGAGATTTGGTAGAGTTTTGAGATCTCAAAATAAAATGTTTCTTCGTAATCCTATGTATAGGAGGCTTGTTAAAAATGAGACAAGGATCAAAAGCAGTTTGGAAAATCTCAAATTCTTTAAAATTTTAGTTACTCGTTTGAACGACTTTGGACCTCACCTAAACGAAGTATCGCATCTCGATCGACCACCATTCAAATGACATTTCCAACGAGATTCTAGTAAAGGGTAAAAACATCTCATTCAAAGTTCATTTGAACAACATCTAACGAGGTACCTATACTCGTTTGAATGACTTCCCAAGTTCGTTCTAATGAAGTCACGAAAAAAATGTTCTTCTTCCAAATATATAAGAAAGATAAAATCATTTTAAAACCATTTAAATCAATTTCATAAATCCTAACACCTAATTTTAAAATCTCCAAGGATCAAAATATGTATGCATCCACACCTATGAGATCCTTAGACTGTGAAGACATAAACGATCATGAAACACATAACGATGATGCAATCTCTATAGATTGGTTGATACGTATTCATTTAAACACGTCATAGGCTTGAAAGGTCAACCTATACAAAGCCTAACCTATGACTCAAAATGTTTTGTCTAGAATCAAGTCAATAAATACAAATTAACTAAATCAAAAATTTATCCTTACAGATATGCTTACCAGATACAATTATTATTGGAGTCCTGTTAGCACAAGACTGTGTAAAGCACAAGGAGAAATCTACAACTTCAGTGGCTTATCTTCCATTAGAGGTGAAAAACTCGTGGCTTGACTAAGTACCTCTTGAGCGTCTGAGGAATTAGATCACGCCCTTCCTTCTAATTAAGCTCCTATTGATATATTAGCTTTAAGAAATGATAAAATACTTTAATTTTTCCTACTGCATTAGATATAAATATATAAAGGAAATTAACTTATCCCAAAAACCTTTGTAATTCCTTTTTATTCTTGGGAGTCGTGCTTTTAGTTATGACCTTAAATTTGTTCGCATAAACTTGAATCCCATTTTTTGTATACCAAATACACTAGGAAAATCCCTGTAAAAACTCTAAAATCATATTTCAAAGGATTAATTTAAGTTGATAAAGTCTCATTATTTTGAAGGACCTTTGCAGATGTGTTATATGATCAGATATTACTTTTGAGTTAACAATTATATCACTAATGTAATACTCCAAAAAGGTGCCAACCATATTATGGAAAATGGTATTTCCCCCCTTTGGTAAGTTGCCCCTGCACTCATTAATCTGAATGACATTTTAATTCATCCAAAGGTTTCTAAATTAAGAGGGTACCTAAAATTAGTCTTATGCACATCTTTTTTAGCCATGAATTTTTGTTATAACCTGAATGACCATCCATCATTAGCATGATAAAATTACTAGCAGGTCTGTCAACTAATAGATCCATAACTGGCATCAGATATTCATCCTTTAGAGTTATTGCATTCAATTTTTTGAAGTCAATGCACACTTTAAGTTTACCACTGGCACAATGTTAAAAAGACATTCAACAAAATCTGACTGTTCTAATTTATCCATCCTTTCATAGCCTTTTAATTTCTTCTTTTATTTTTTTATGTAATATCTTGAGTCATTTTCCATGGCAATTATTTGACAGACTTGTATCCTTCTTTGATTGGCAGCTTACGTTCCATTAATTTCATGTGTAATCTAGGTAACTCATCATGTTCCCAAGAAAATATGTTTTTGTACAGATATAGAATATCCATAATTAGTTATTGATCTTCCTTATTTAAGTTTGCATTGATACATGTTACCTTTTTCTTAAGTTCACTTCTAACAAAGGATTCAGTTGTCTTACCATGAGCTCTTCGTACTCTATTGGCAAACTTGCTAGATTTTTATTAGCCTAAGGTGTTTCATCATCTCTATATTCTTTTAACACATAATCAACCAAATTTATGGTCCTTTCTTCACTAATCCTTGTACTCAACCATGGTCAACCTTTCATTCTCCTTATAAACATCAATGGGTGTTCTATTCATTAACCAAATATGTTGTCTTTTTCAGTTGGTCTCATGAAAATAAAATATAGTTCTTCTTAAGCCACATCTGGGACTTCTCTTTATGATGCCCCTGGTACCAAAGAATCTGCCTTTATAGTACATTTTCCTCATAAAGTATAGCCTCTACACAATTAGAGTTGGTGTGAAAATGAAAAGGATCTTCTTCCACCTCTTCCATATTCCTATCCTCCTTCATTATTGGATTCTGATGCATGGAATAAGGAATACATTTGTTAAAGTGAATCCAATATCTATTAAGTAAAGCTTCAAATATTGGTTTACCGTTAATGATAAAGAAATAAGTTTTAGATTTCTTAGTGCGTACTTCAATCTCTACTGGTAGTACAACTTTAGTTGACTTTTTATCTCCAGTAGATCCAAAGATTATGATTTAAGCCTAAACTAATTTATCATTTTGTTTTTATATTCTAAAAATCATGGAGTATGACATTATGTTAATAACAGTGTCATTACCTACCAATATTAAATTGATTAGCACTCCATTTATCCAGGCTTTTATAAACAAAGGCCTAATATGATTAGTTATACTCTTTGTAGGCTATTTGAACCCATATATTAAATCTAGATCAGTTACAAACAAGTCAATGTTATCTACCTCATTCAATTTCTAAAACTTCTAGTCTCTCTTCTGCTTCGAACCTCTTTAGGAAGATCACATCCATGTTAATCAACACTTGTCGTGGCAAGGATCCAAATTATATGAAATGTTATTGAGCAATACCGTGATTAGATCTTATTTCATCCATAACCATCATTTCTTTATTTTCTTCTTGACCGAAAGAGTTATCTCCATATGTGTTATCTCCATCGTACTCACAGCCTTTTCCAAGTCCTTAATTTTTCAACTAGAATATCTTAACAAAATTTATTTCCTTCAGGATTTCTATAGAAACTAATATTTGGCTTCAATGATTCAAAAAATATTCCTTCTAATCCACTTAGGCACACAATCTTTTAGGCCTCTTGCTAGGCCCTGTATTTTATTTGAATCCTCCTTTATTGAGTGTGAGAGATCACAATATCTAGTTCTATTTTTTTGCTTTAGGTGGTTGCACTAAATTGCATATTCCAGGAGCTACCTATTGAGGCTTTAATGCTTTTGTCTTCCTAGGCATCTCATTTAATTGTTGGGAAACATTTTGGTCTTAAAACTAATTTTTGGATTTCAAAACCTAAAACTCCTAAGTACAGGTGTGATTTTTCCACAGTGAAACCAAGCGTGATGTATTGGTAGTTGCTAGATCTTTTGATATTTCCTTGAGGGTGGTAAAGGACAAAAAATGGTTTCATTTTTCTAAAGACATCCCCTCCGAAATATTCTTACCCTTGGAACCCTTGGTTTTATTATCACATCCATTATTACCATTCCTCTTGACCTTATATTGGTGTTTCCCTTTTGTGGAAACAAATTCACACACTTTATCATATTTATCTCCACACCTAATGCATTGGTGTTTTATTACTTTTTGATCTAGTTCAACAACTACTTCAGGCTTTGAAGTCTTAGTCTGTCTTCATTTTGAACTCAGTTGCCCTTTATTTTAAGGCAATTGAATTGATTGCATGTTTGTCCCCATCACTTTCACGTTGGGAAATGGGCCTTAATCAACCCCATGTCATTTTCCTATTTTCCACGAAACTTGTGTTTTCCTCTCCTAATTAATTCATGTAGTCCGTTGCAAAATAAAGAACAATCATTAGTTAAAAATGAGAAAATATTATGACAATAGCAATAATATTTTCCTTTAACTTCATTTGGTGTTTTTTCATCATCAAACAGTTTTAACATTGTGACTTTTAAGAGGTAATATAAAAATTCATTTGCCTTTGAGATGTCAAAAAAATAATTTTTTAATCATCCTCTTTGATTTTGGGACATAAGATTTTGCAGTTGTGCTCTTTCCTTATTATCTCAGCAACATTTGTCTCTAAGTTTGAATCCTTGTAATATGTTTTGAAACAAAAAATATTTCTTTCATGCCCTTCCTCTAAAAGATACTCATATCTGGACACTTTGGCTTTTAAGTCCACCAAATATATGAATTTAGTAACATCGAACTTCTTTCGAAGCCTAAATTCTAGCCCGTTTTGGGCCAATTTTACAAACTCGCACTGAGGTAATATTATTTTACATTTATTCCTATCCATTTTGAACCTATTTATGAAGGTAGTTGCGTTTTCATCTGGTCTTTGGTTTACTCTAACCAAATCAACCATGGATACTTCTAGTTTGGTTTGGAAGAATTGTGCATGAAACATATGTTCCATTTATTTCCATGTTTAAAAAGTGCTAGTTGGTAAGCTTATGAACCAAGAAAAAATGTTGCATCAATGAGGGAATTATAAAACAAATATTGTTTGAGGTACTTGTTAGTCCCTACATTAGCACATTGACTAGTGAACTTTACTATGTGTTTCACTATGGATTGGCTTCCATCTTCTTAGAAAAGAGAAAATGTTTGGATGAGAGTTATTTTTGCTATAAAATGATGAAAATCCACCATTAATGATTGTTTACAAGATTCCTCTCTACTCTCTTTACAATTTAACATAATAATAGTATAAAAATTAGCAACATATTTTACAATATAGAAATATATTTCTTATTATGTAATGTGCATGGTGTTATTTGCACCCCTTTTCATAGGGCACGCACCTCAATCAATAAAGGATAATAGAGGTAGAACATGTGACCATGTGGATGGAGAATTATGGCAATTGAATATCCTTCATGTGGGTATGGTGGTCCATTAAGGTACATTATCTTCTAAAATAATGACGAAAATGCCCTTGATGTAATTACAATTTCCTTATTGTCCCACTTGTTAAGACAAGGTTACTCTGAGTCGAGGTAGAATGTTGCTTATGTTTCGAACGAGTGTCT
Source organism: Sambucus nigra (assembly GCA_949130495.1). Lineage (NCBI taxonomy): Eukaryota > Viridiplantae > Streptophyta > Magnoliopsida > Dipsacales > Adoxaceae > Sambucus > Sambucus nigra. Next base: position 88,430,696 of record OX422211.1, read on the forward strand.
TAGTCAAGATATTAGTTAAAATGATATTATCCATGCGTGAACGATGATTTATCTTAAGAGGGAATATTCATTCTATAGAATAATGAATACATGTCAAGACAATATTACCATAGGATAAGGTTTTATGTGGAATTTTTCTAAAACAGAGGCTATGAAGTGATGATGATCCTTGATTGTGCGTGTGATAAACATACATGTGATATGTAATCGTAATGACAAAAAATCATGAATTTATGGCATAGTTGGATGGAGGTGATCATTTCTAGCTGAGGGATTGGATAAGTAACCATCATCTAAATCCCTAAGTTCACTAGCGTAGGTAATGACAACATTATATGATGGAGAATTAGAAGCCATATTTTATTGATTAACAAGAGTGAGATGTGTTGATGGATTGATTAGCATTACAAACAAGGTGTTCAGGAAATGTTTGGATAGAAAGTAAATGAGAAAGAATAAGAGAAAAAAAGGTGATGTTATGGGATCATCCCTATAGTAGCCAATAAGGGGTGTGAGGTAGCTTCATAGACCCAAAGTCAAATAATGAATTGTGGATGATCAATTAAATGAAAATACAACAACCAAATAACTTCAAATGATTTGTATAATGATAATATGATAGCTAAAGAAAGATAAATGGATGACCTTTAACTCTAGTCCAACGAGTCACGATTTCTAGACCCAGATGAACCATATATGGGGCGAAGGCACCAAGGACATCGTTGATTTGGTTTACCAAATAAGATATAATAAGATTATGTCATTCCCATGGTGATAATTGACGACTTAATAGTCACCATAGTATTTAATTAACAACCAATAAGGAAAATATTGATGAGCTAGGCAGTTAGCAGAGATACATATGAGCATAAATAGTAAATAAATAGAGAAAAATATGAAGAAAACATAGTGTCTAGGAGTTACGTAGTTCAATTTACTAATATGCCTATGTTGACGAGAGGTTGATCTTAACTATAAATTATGAGGAACCGCCATTATAATGGTTGCAATCAATTCTCACTCTATCTCGATGAGGTAGTAATACATTATATGTTCTTAGATGGAGCATACAACTGGTAATCTATATATACTAGTGATGAGGAGAAGTATGAACCCTCTAGAAGTCATACACCCCTCATATGTGATGGTTGGCACGTACAAAGTGTGAGCCAATGAGAGAAGATATGGTGTTGATCCCAAATTTTCTCCACATGAGGTGGAAATTATTAATTTTAATTTATTATGTTTGAATGTCTATTTTTACTTTGATGATATGTGAAATGGGATTTTGTGTAAAATTTTAGGTGTGCTTTTAATCGAGTCTCAATATTGTTGAGTCTTAATGTAGTCAAGTCATCTTTGAGTATTGGGGTAAGGTGATGTTGGCATCTCAAGGATAAGGTATTGGATAAGTTCTAACAACCGAAGTTTTGTAGTGAGTCTGAAGGTCTCCTGGGTACTTGTGAGGGACAACCCAACCATTGTGAGATTAAAGGTTATTTGGGCCGACGAGGAGGCCTAAACTTGGCCATATATAGCTGGAGCATAGTGGACAATCCTCTAACATCTCTGATGTGTTATGACAAATCATCCTCATTCTGAATCCCCTATATAAGTGGTGACGCCATCAATATTCATGAGTGAAAGGAAATTTTCCCGATTATACCATGTGAGTTGACACATAACACCTAGAAGTTGAGACAGTGTAGTTGTTCGAGTACTGATGGAAGGTCAACCGAGAATCCAAGAAGTTAGCAACTTACCATGGGCAATTGATCGAGTCAAAACTATACTACTTTAGAGATAATCTCAAAGATAAGAGATTTAGATTTGTAGGCACCTTTACTTATATACATGGGTGACCCCAACCAGTTTGGGGGGGGGGGGGGGGGGGGGGGCTTTTGAGTTTTATTCAACTCAATATGACTTGGACTCTCAAATAGCAACCCTAACACTCCAATCATTCCTCCTTGTTCCCTAATAATATACAACTTTCCTTCTTTCCACGTGGATGTAGGCATGACGATCTGTCGAACCACTTACATCCCGTGTAACTATTTATATTTCATTCATATATTAGGGTTGACTAATAATTTTTCCTTTATATCCCTTATAATTTGACACCGTCAATGGGAAAATTAGGAATTCTCACCATTATGAAGCATTAACCCTATAATAATATGAATGATCACCAATCTTATTGTTCACATGCCAGAAGCGTATTCAATATGAGATACGAATCACCAAGGGGAGCAGACTCTTTCAAGGTCCTATCCACCTCCTAGTCGATAAAGTTCAATGGAGTGCTCACCCATAAGGTCTGGTCTTTATAGGCAACATTATACTCCCTCCGTAAAGCGGCCTATGCGAACAACAACACCCCAACTGGTCAGTATTTATGAAAAAAGATTAGACAATCATGATGAAGAGATTGCCCGCAAAATAAGGTAGTTGAACGGGCAGTAATAGGAGTAGTTCTCCAATTCTTATAATTTGGAACGACGAGGAAGGTGGAAGATGCATTCCGTAAGGCACAAAATTTCCAATCAAACTAAAAGAATTTCCAGACCAAGGAGACCTCGTGCGGTGTAATTTAATCCATGATGTATCAACCATCCACCGAATCATCACTCTATTAGTTGAAACCATGTGTGACACCTCGCCTATTTCAATCATGGGTGATCAGTCCTTTACTAAAATAAAATATGAGTTTCACCTGGTTCATTCTTATCATCATTGTCGAAAACATTTTAAATTAGTAATCACCTATTAATTTTATCTTTCATTAACATACGACAATATTAATCAAACCACAATAATCCCAAACACAGTAATTAGTATAAATGAAACCACTATGTAAAATGTAAAGGAAAGATAAATGAATAAAGTCCACAAATAAACCATTGAGTAAAAATTCAACACACCCAATCAATCTGATTAGAGTTCTGAAATACATAAGTTTGAATGAAAAGGGGCAACATCCCAACCAATACCAGAATAGATAACCTAATCTAGAATCCAATAAGTGAAACGGTAACTCAGCAACCAACAAGCCTCCACATCAATACAGCTTCGTGTCCCTAGAAAGAATATTCATCCATGGCGTCCCTGCGGCTAGACACCTAAAAGTTTTTGTAAAATAGATTTGATACGGGACAGATCCTAAAACCTTTTAAAAATATTTGCAAGTAATTAAGATGCTGGAAATAAATATGTAGTAAAACTTTCCATATTTAAGTCAGTGTCGCACTCCTATGAGATACCCCTCACGTCTCCACTATAGTGCACACCTAGCGCATACATCTTAACCTGCCTAGTTACACTACCCTCCCTAACTTGTCCTGTTGTAAATCTTACTAATACACCACTCTACCCCAAGTATTTTTTATCGTTCACTTCTTAGATATTTCTCTCATTAGTTTCATTAATCATTTCATCATTTATCATTCTTATAACTTCACTCCAGTTATTTATAAACATCCAGACTTAATATATTAAGCCCGTATACAATTAATTACACTATTATATACGTAATGAGACACTACACTAAACACACATAAGTTAACTATTAATGTGTTAAACCCGTATATAATTAAATAGACTATTATATACATAAAGGTATACTACAACAAACACATATGTCACGTATAGTTGTCATCCCCCGAGTAATAGCTCATTGGATACCATCCCCCGGGTAATAACTCATTAGATGCCTTCCTCTGAGTGCTAACTCATTGGATAATATCCCCCGAGTACTAACTAATTAGATTCCTTCCAATGAGTAATACGCATTGATGCCTTTCTCTACAATGATATCATCATCCAGGTCATACTCATATCATCCCGGATGCCAGCGGTGGGACTTTCACACTGACTCGATAAAATCGCAAATGAATTATAGGCTACCATAGTCCTTAGATGGTGAGTCATAACCATAACCAAAATCACCGCACCTCGAACTTCAACCCTAACAAGGGCACATGCGTGGAGCTATGAGTTGGGGACTATACTCACCCTGCATTTACTATTAGGGGGATCACCCACATCGCGCAACCTCCCATGATAGCACTAGAGGGGTATGTTTCACGTAAATACATAAATATTATTTCACACACACACACACACACACTATATATATATATATATATATACTACATATATACCCGTATATATATAAAATAAGATCTGCTAACCGTGCATATCACTTGTAGCACTAGCCTAAAATCTCCGAGTCTAAATTCAACTCCTAAATTCATAAGTAGTCACTTAGTTATTTTTATATATCACGTTTGTATTTTATTCCGGACACTAATCCTATCTCAAATCGGCCTGTAACCTTAATAATTTTGAAATTCCAACTCGATTTCATAAATCATACCCTGAGTATTTTTTTTCACCCTAAAACACGTGTGCATCCATACCCGAATTTGATTTCCAACTAAAGATTTCGGTCTCAAACACCCTTTCGTAGAAAATTCATAACTAATCCAAAAAAAAATCAGAAAAATGAGAAACTGGTGGCCATGCGTTCATAACGAAAAGATCTATCTACATGACCAGACCTAAGGGTCGTTCAATGAAATACCAACCTCGTTTGAACGAGTATCTCAACTCGTTTGAATGAGCTTCTAACGAGGTTGATGTTGTAACTCTCATTCGCTTAGGCATAATTCATCATCTTCCCATAAAAAATCCCATATATATCACCAATCGAACCCAAAATTTATAGTTTTTATCAATTCTAAACATTATTACACTTATCTTCACATTTAAATTCACCCAACAACAATTAAACTCATGGGATTTAACATCTTAATCACAAATTATCCATTTTCTTAATTCCCATTCAAGATTATGAAATTCCTCAACTTCCTCATTCAAGATTTAATCTTTATGTTTGGATTTATTTCCAGAATATATATTGAGCAATGGTTACACTACTTATCACCCAAACTCCCATCTTTTAACATGGATCCCATTCCCCAAAAGTCTTCTAAAACATAATATCACCTACTATGGTATGAACTGAATTTACATGCATAAAATATCAAGCAAGTTAATTACTTGCCTTATTCAATACGTAGAGTCTGATTGTCCTTCAATGTGTGATGATTATAGCCTCAAAAGATCCTTCAATCCTCTCACTTTTTTCCCTCTTAGGCCTCCCTTAGATTTTTCCTTCTCTCTTTTCTCACCACAAGCCCCTGGGATATTTTAATTGTGTATAATAGTGGCCTCCTAACCCTAATATCCTTTTTAAACTCCTTAATCCCGTATTTAGGTTAACCTCCTCATCTAAAATGGCATATATGCCCCTAAATGGGTCCCAACTAGTCTAAAAAGCTTTCGGAATCCAATTACGACTACCGTGTACTTAATTTTGACTATTTCAACCCATTCCGGATCAACCGTGCACTATACATTAATTTCTTATCTCAGCCTTAAAATAATCTTCTCACAAGCGCCGGTTGAGATACTGTCAAAATCCCGTTGTTCTCACTTACTACGACGTACTAACAATTCATCGTATTTTATTTACTATAAACACACTTAGTAAATTTACAACATAGATATTAATCTTTATCTCGCCCAATTAATATTTATTAAATACGTAATATTTCATTATAATTAAATTACCACACACGTGTAGTTTAAAAATATAATAAATAATTAAATCGATAATTATTCAACAATATGGGGTGTTACACCATGTAGAAGTTCAGTCAATAGAGTTTGCATACAATAGTAGGTCGGCTCATTTCAAGAAGTCACCGAAGAAGATCAGAAGTGATGAACTTAGGAACATTATAAAAAAAGGGAAGTTTAAACCTCAATTTAGCACTAATTTCGAAGGATATTTCTTGGAGAGGGCATGGATCAGCCTCGCCATTTATTATGGAGATAGATTTTTGAGAGCCACCAAACAAATTTTCCATCCCAAAGATCACTATATATGATGGGAAAGTGAAACCTGCTCACCACATCAGACACTACTTGTAGACGATGTCTCTGTGGAGTCACCAGTATTCCTTTATGTGTTGAGTTTTCCCCTCTACTCTAGATGAGATCGGTCTTAAATGGTTTGAGAAATTTCTTCCTAATTCAATATCCTCACTTAGAGATTTGGATGAGTAGTTTACGTCTCAGTTCATCACAAGTAGAAAAGTTGTTAAATAATTCGATTCATTGATCGCATGCAGAAGAAATAAAGGAAAATCCACCAGGAAGCATGCTCAGCTCTATTAGGAGTTGTTCAAGGACATTGATAATTACAACAAGCAATTATCCATCTCAACCTTAAAGTTTAGACTCGCCATATCAGACGATCCTAACCAGTCCTTGACCAAGAAGACTATATCCACTATAAACGATTTCATAACACGTATTGAGAACTACATTTATGTTGAGGATAATCTTATCAATGTGGATATCCCAGCCGATCAATTTTCTAAGCCTGCTAAGAATAATGATCCAAAGAATCTTCGAAGGGAGGAAACCAATTGACTCCGGACATGAAAATGCTTGTGCGATATTGATTAAAATAGATTCGTAATTTCCAATTCAGACTTATTTAATTGGATGTCTAAATTTTCTCAAACCAAATACCAATTAAATCAGCCCCTAAACATGCAACTACGTGACAATTCAAATCTCAAATTAAATCATGCGATGACAAATGCTGACAAAAGAAGATCTCAGGAAAAAATCCCCGCGGGGCAAAAACCTTTTATTTCCACTATAATTTGTAAAAGAGTTGTTTATAATCGGATTACGACAAAAATATAATTAACTTACGAAATACCAATAGGTGTTGGTTCGTAGCCATCAACCTAGGAACACCTCAGCACTCCCTATGACACGTAGTCGATCATCCTAGTACCTCCCGCAAGTGGCACGTATGGTTAGCCCAGTACATTTCCAAGGCACCTATGATTCAACAACAAAATTCCCAACAAAAATATTCTTCAGGTTCCACAAAATAACTCACATAAAAGTCTGGGATTTGTGAATTGTAAAACATAGTTTGAACCCTAAAAAAAGTGTTGGAGAATAAACAAAAACACTCAAAACATATTCAGTTAAAACTAGTGTTTTCTCCACACTAAATACAGAAGCCTGACACCCTTATTTATATTAAAAATCAAGGCGGTGATGTGTCGGCTTAAAACTGCTCTCATTCGAACGACATGTGATGTCGTTCGAAGAGAACCTCAATCTCGTTTGAACGAGATGTGACGTCATTTGAACGACATTCACTAATCCCTAAAAAAAACTTTCAAAGTTTTAAATAACTTGGAATCCTCAAATCTTAAAACTGTTCACGGGATCAGGAGATATTTATCCAAAACTTTTATGATAAAATTTTTTTGAAAAACAAAAGCCATTTATTAAAAATTCCAAAAATTATTTTAACTTTTATAAGAAATATCCCAACACTTTTAGTGCGAAATGTAAATGAAACTTAAACACATTTTACCAAATTCATCGTTGTTGGGCTTAAATGTTGAAGTCTTCTTGAAATTTGGATTCGTCTCTTGTAGATGTAATCTTCTTGATCATTCGACGACTTATAGTAACTTGTAGTGGTATACGACATACTAAAATGTGACGGACAATGTCCTTACAAATCTCCACCTATGTCCATGCCTGTACAAAATAAAAATATACGAATTATCAATCTTAAATGACCTATACAAATCTATCCACTTAAAAACTCAAATGTGGAAAGATAAACCGACAAGTCTTCAAACTTCGCTTCAACAATCAACTTTTCAAAACTCCAAACTTTTCTCATCAGGGTGTGCAATCCAAAAATCTTCAATTGTACCTACACACATGAAATAAAGCAAAAACCACGTGATGTATCGAGTTTGAAATGATATAAAGCATAAAACATATAAGCATAAGCAAATCTCCTCCGTAATTAAACTCCCCCATAATATCATAATTCGTTAATCTCCCCTTTTTTATTTGTTCGAAAGATAACGAAAAAGAATAAATCATATAAAGAAAATCGGGGTGTCACGAAAAACTAGGCAAACAAACTATTTTTTAATTTTTTATACAAAAATAAAAAAATAATGTTACAAAAAGCACTCACCATGAATTTACACTAAGACAACCAAATCATAGAAACGGAATGAATGGGTGTGAATAAATTCGATAGGAAAATCAACTCAATCATATCATATGTTCAAGATGCATAAGTGTACTCCTAACGAATGAACATAAAAAATAGTCCTTTGGTGTAAAAATTGTCGAATTTAGATGACATCGTCTTAATCATATCAACAAATCAAAGTATAAATGATTTCCACACCAATAACGTCCAAAACTATGTAATGATTTTTCATGACTTTCAAGGACATGAAAATCGTAGGAAATTCCAACCAAACTCCCTCATTAAAATATAATGCTTTTATTTTTCTTATAAGGTGATGAAACTAAAAAACTATTGGCCCATTTTGGGCATAATTTTTCTTTTTATTGCCTTTCAATTTTTTCAGGCTCTTTTAAACCTCATTGGACCCCGGATAATTTTCAATTCCTCACTTTTTTAGGTCCATTTAAATGGTGTCTTAATCGTAAAGGATAAATGAGTACCTTTCGTAGCCCTTCACCGTTTTGAAAATACACAGAAACTCACAAACGGTTTATAACATGCACTAATTTTTGTCAAGTTTTATCGCATTTGGTTCATTGTATAGACAAAATTGAGATGGAAACACTCAACCAACATGTGATAGACAAGCACAAAAATTAAACAAATCCATGCATGTGTGCAATAAAGGACAAAGAGACTCAATCATGAAGGTGGTAACACTATATCATCTTAAAGACTCTAAACTTTGTAAAGCACATGAATGACACAATATATTGTCTCAAGAACACTATCAAATAGTCACATGGATATGGTATGAAGTTGTGACTTGGTCATCCTAAATGTTCATTCATATAAGGTGCAAACAAAACACAAAACTCTTTTTGGATTTTTCAAAAATTTTCCAAATCGAAAATCTTTTTGTATTTTTTAAACATTGTTCACAAACAACCCATCAATACCAATAACATATAACAAGAAGAAATAGAGGACTGCAAACATAATTCCAGGGGTCATTCGAACGAGATTCCATATCGCTCGAACGACAGGCGATCTCGCGAGATGCAATCTCGTTAGAACGAGAAAACATAAATTTTCCAGATTATTCAGAATGTCATGTTGTTGTGTCCAGTGGAAAAAATCATAAAACCAGTTCGTGGAAAGGGTAAACAGATCCAAAGCAGTGCTAAAACATAAGAAAAGCAAACAAAAATGATAATAAAATACAAAACAAATGGTACATACTAGCAATATGCAAATATGACATCATGTAAATCACCCTATGCTAGCAAACATGTCTAAACCTCAACCGGGAAGTGTGGTGGAGTTATCCAAAGATGGTGACATCTTTTGAAATAACTCCATCAAATCATGTGAAGTATTGACCAAAAACTTTACTCCTTCGCGAATATGTGCAAATTCTCTATCATTATGTGCAAGCAAAGTATCATGAGTGGGTGCGTGCGAATGAGCATGTGTAGTGGCATAACATGGCATGAAATCCAACTTGAAACAAAACTCCCTAAGTTGTCCTCTCTTTTTGCAATGGGAGCAAACATAAATTGGCCTAGGAACACCTTTTTCATAAACTCTAGGATGTGTTATCCTAACAGTAATGGGATGCCTAGGTGGGTTGGGATGAGAACCATGTGAATCACTCACCAAAGTGGAAATGGGCTCGGGTGCAACAAAAGAAGTGGACTCACTGTCATGACATTTTCCTACATTCTCACCACCACCCAAAACGGGATTAAGAACCATCTTTTCAACTTTCTTAGATGCGTTCTCGAAAGGGTCACACTTTTCCCTCCTTAAAAATTCCTTCTCTCTCTCCAAATCCAAAACTCGACGACCTAAATCCCTATTATATTTATTCGTTTTCAAGGTCTCGGTGTATAATTCCCTAAAAGCTTTTTGGAGCTCACTTTCATCTCCACTCTCAAAATCGCTCTCATTTCTATTAGAAACACTCGACTCATTATCGTAGCTCTCATGGACACTATCACCATGGGACAAAGTGGGTGTGCTCATACGAGTCAAAAAATCTACACACATTCCATATGCTAAACGTTTATTGGACTCATCTCCCTCACTATTACTAAGTGTGGCGGGCATAGCAGTTTCTTTGCCCTTTCTCCTTATCCTAGTAGGACACTCTTTAGCTATGTGCCCTTTACCCTCACACTCAAAGCACCTGATCTCATCCTCCTTATCACTTTTTTTGGTCTCCCTTTCTTTTTATTTTTCTCAAAAGATATCCTTTTATTGGAAGAATTTTCTTTAGACATTTTGAGAAACTGTTTAAAAAATTCGCAAGTAAGTCCATGTCAAAATCAGACTCGTACTCACAAAAACTCACTTTCTTTTTCTTACCCATCTTTCTCCAAACATCCTCACTTGATCTCGACTGTGACCTAAGTGCAATCCCTTTATCTTTGGGTTTGATAGCTTGGGGAAACATATCTAACTCGTAAGTTTGAAGATCACCTACCAACTCTTCTAACTTAAGTTTGATCAAATTTCCATCGAGTTTAAAACAGTGATTTTCGAAACAAAACATTTTGGAAGGGATCTCAAAATATTTTTCATAACCTACATGTTATCAATTACCTCACCCAAATTAAAAGAAGTGTTGACAATGTCCGACAAACGTGCGTAAAACTCATCAAAAGTCTCAGACTCTAACATAGTAATGGTCTCAAATTGGGTGGATAGATTTTGCAATTTAGACTCTTTAATAACGGTTGTACCTTCATGTGTCAATTTTAAAACATCCCATTCCTCTTTAGATGTGGTGCACGTCATAATATGGCGAAATTCTTCGGGAATGACGGCTCCAGAAATAGCACTTAAACCACGAGAATTAAAGTTAGACAATTTATAATCATCCTCAGTCCAGTTTGACACAGCTTTTAAAGAGGTGACATTATCAACAATCACGGTGGGAGGAGTCTAACCATTTTCAACCAATAACCAAACTCTATCGTCTGTGGCTTTTAAAACAGATTTCATGAGAACTTTCCAATCATCATAATTATCGCCATCAAAGATGGGCACCCGATTATATAAGTGATCCGTTGAAAAAAATTGCGATTTTTAAACAAAACCAATATCACACAAGTTTGCGAAAAAATAGGAATACCTGATAAATTAGCGTAATCCCCGCTCTGATACCAATTTGAAAGAGTGTGTGTGTGTGTGAGATATTGATTCAAATAGATTCACAATTTCCAATTCAGACTTATTTAATTGGATGTCTAAATTTGCTCAAACCAAATACCAAGTAAATCAGCCCCTAAACATGCAACTACGTGACAATTCAATTCCCAAATTAAATCATGCGATGACAAATGCTGGAAAAAGCAGATCTCTGGAAAAAATCCCCGTAGGGAAAAAACCTTTTATTTCTACTATAATTAGTAAAATAACGGTTTACAATTGGATTATAGTGAAAATACAATTGACTTAGGAAATACCCGTAGGTGTCGGTTCGTAGTCATCAGCCCAGGAACACTGCAGAACTCCCTATGACACGTAGTCGATCAACCCAGTAGCTCCCACAAGTGGAACCTATGGTCAGCCCAGTACCTTTCCAAGGCACCTATGATTCAACAGCAAAACTCCCAGCAAAAATAGGCTTCAGGTTCAACAAAATAACTCACACAAAAAGTCTGGGATTTATGAATTGTAAAACACAGTTTGAACCCTAAAAAATGTGTTGGAGAATAAACAAAAACACTCGAAATATATTCTGTTAAAACCAGTGTTTTCTCCACACGAAATACAGAAGCCTGATTCCCTTATTTATATTAAAAATCAAGGCAGTGACGTGTCGACTTAAAACTGCTCTCGTTCGAACGGCATGCGATGTCGTTCGAGCGAACCTTCATCTCGTTCGAACGAGATGTGACATCTCATTTGAACAACAGTCACTGATCCCCCAAAAAAAACTTTTAAAGTTTTAAATAACTTGGAATCCTCAAATCTTACAACTGTTCATGGGATCAATAGATATTTATCCAAAACTTTTATGATAAAATATTTTTGAAAAATAAAAACCATTTATTAAAAATTCCAAAAATCATTTTAACTTTTTAAAAAATATTCCAACACTTTTAGTGCAAAATGTAAATGAAACTTAAATACATTTTACAAAATTCATCCTTGTTGGTCTTGAATGTTGAAGTCTTCTTGAAATTTGGATTTGTCTCTTGTAGATGTAATCTTCTCAATCCTTCGCCGAACTTGTGGTGGTATACGACATACTAAAATGTGACGGACAATGTCCTTACAGGATAAAAAAGGATTATGGAATTAAACTTCCAAGGAACGTTCCAAGTCGCAGAATAATGAAAGAATCTCTCAGGTAGTTAATATTTTTTTTAAGGAGTCCATCTATAAGTTAATTCTTTATACAATCTACAAGTAATTCTTCAAGAGACCAATCAAGATGGTCAGTGATCCAATTGACAAAGACACCAATCTTAGGTGTACCTACCATTAGGACTACAGTAATCTCATGGATAACTGCAAGATATTCTAATAACACCTCTAGGATCTCATGCATGCCGGTCAACTTAAGGAATATGTTAATATATGTAAGATAAATTCCTCATATTCGGTAAGTGCAGCGTAAAAAGTAGCGAGCATAATGATCTCCCACCTGCAGGGATGGTTGTAGAAATTCACGGCTATACCAACCCCTTATAATGAATTGGTAAGAAGGTAAAAGAAAGAGTAAAGAATGAATCCTGCATCCAAGAGGATTTTTAAGTAGAATTATCTAAATTTATCTGGTCCAAGAGGGAGCATAAGGATATTAATTTTGATCGGGTAGTGATGTGCATTGATGGTGATCTAGTCGAAATTAATATCCCCTATAAAGATTCCCTTGTACTTACTTTATGAGTGGAAAAATTTAATGTAAGGAGAATACTAATCGACTAAGTAATCTCTTTAGAGACCATGTGCCTCAGTTTGTTGCTCAACATTAGTTACACTATCCAGGATGATGGTTATTTGTACCTCTATCAGAGTCTCCTTACAATGCCATCCTTGGCAAGGGTCGGATCCACAACTTAAGGGTTATCCTATCTTCCCTTCATGAAAAGTTCAAGTTTTTGAGTGACCAGGGAGTTATTGAGATAATAGGAGATCGAACAGTAGTTCATTAAAGCCATCAAGGCAAAGTAGAGTTAGTCCAACGAGAGTTAAAGCGTAGATGATTCGAAATGACTAACCTAAGTAAAAACTAAAAAGTTATCTGTTGAGGATGAAGATATCTGACTTGCTCCGCCAAGTGAGTAATAAAGGAACTCATCCTTATTCCCCTCGATTCATCTTAGTCAGACAATACCCAAGGAGGAAATAGAGCAGCTCGTTCACTTTCTCATAACCAGTGCAGATATGTTCTCCTTACAGCCTTATGACCTTCAAAGGATTAATCAAGATATTATTTATCATTGTCTACATGTGTATCCAACCTACCGAGCAGTCAAACAAAAGATGAAGAAATCAACACCAGAGAATGTGATAGTTATAAAATATGAAGTCGATAATTTAATTTATGCTTACTCCATCAAAGAAGTCTAATTCCCATATTGGATTTCCAATATCATTGTGGTTAAAAAAAAGAGCACGAAATGAAGAATTTACATCGATTTCACTAGTCTAAATAAGCATTGTCCAAATGATAGTTCTCTACTGTGTATTTATCAACTCGTGGACTCAAGAAATGGTCCCTAGCATATGATTTTCATGGATGCATACTTTGGATACAATCAGATACTGTTGTTCGATCTTGATCATGACAAGAGTTATTTCATCATGACCTTGGTACTTTACTGTTAGAAAGTAAGGCCCTTCGATCTGAAGAACATCAGAGTAACCTATTAACTTCTCATTACCAAGATGTTTAAGAAATAGATCGAGGCTACATTGATGATATGTGTATAAAAAAGCAGGCATCCAACCACATCAAGGACCTCATAAAGACCTTCAAGATCCTAAAATAATACAAGATAAAGCTGAACACCTCTAAGTGTGTCTTCAAAGTCAGCTCCGGTAAGTTTCTAGGTTACTTAACGACATAAAAGGGGATATAAGTATCTTCGGACCAACTCAAGACCTTATAGGATATTTGAAAGTCGACCACCATAAAAAATGTTTAGATCATCATTGGAATGTTTATCGCCCTCAACTGGTTTATGTCCCGATCATTGAATAAATAGTGACCCTTCTTTTAAAGACCAAATTTTTAATTGAGTCTTAATGTAGTTTTGACTTATTCTCGAAACAAAACATGTTTGAGTCATAGATAGTTTTTTATTGTCCGATCCCATGAGTCTATGATGTATAGAAGCTTTATTAAAGATGTTGCGGCAAAGCTACAAAGATTTAATCATGCCGAAGTTTAATTGGTACAATTTCTCGTCTTCAGGGTTTAATTCCATTTCGAGATCACACAGGTATGAATGCATAATGTTAATGGAACTCGGAATTTCATTTTATAAAAATAAGGATGTTATTTTTTAAAAGAAAATGTTTTTAAAATGTTTTCAAAATGTTTAAATGTTTACACATCAGATAAAAGACAGATTTGAGTTAGATTAGAGTTCGTTTTAAATAAAACTCTTTTAGTAAAGATGGAACAATTTGGAACTCTATCTGACAACGTCGTTTAAACGACATTAGATGTTGTTCGAACGAGATCCACTGTCGTTTGAATGACGTGACATCTCACTCGAACGAGATTTACACCGACTTAAAAATTCTATTTAATTCAGGTCATAGTCCTTTTCTCGATGTGCGTGCAGAACAAATTCAGTTTTCAAACAATATATTTTTTTGCATATGTTTTGTAAGGTTTCAAATACTTAAACACATCCTTAGAGTTTACAAGATCCGAGTTTTCGTTAGTATATGTTTATGAGATCTTGTGTGCACCAATTTTAGTTTGTTCAAACTCATTGGACAACCTTTTTAGCTGGGTTTTGCGGTGAAGAAAAGGTGGACACCTGTATCAACATCGTAGACGACATCAAAGCCATATCGAAGGACACCGATGCACTCGTGGAGTCGTACGCTGTGGACAAGTAGTGTGGAAGACGGAGTTTCTGCGTGGGCACTATTAGAGGAGTGGTATAATATCAGAGGAGTGTCAAGTCTCATGGGTGGATCGAGTCGTTGAGTAATACCACCGTCTGTCTTTGTAAAACCATATTCATAGTGATTGTCTGTCTTGGGGCTGTCTGAGGTTTTTTCCCGTTTTGGATTTTTCCTCGTACATACGGTGTTGTGAGTATTGCTCTACTTTATTTTGCCTGATTTAATCACTAGATGCATGCTTAGGGTTAAACAAGATAAAATTGGGTTAAGCTAATTTGTTCACAACTTGGTTTTTATTTAAAACACACAGTTTTCGCACTTAGTATGTACAAGGGACCTATCAAATTAGTATCAGAGCCTGTTGCACTATTTTATTATGTTGGATCCCTTTTTACTTTTTGGGAGATTGCTTGTTTATCTCTCTTGGTTTGTTTATTTTCCTCTCGATGGATTCTCAAAGTTTTAAAGAATTAAATCTGTTGAATTTAAAGTTTGCAAAACGAATTAAAGTTTTGGAGGAAGAAAATTCTCGTTTTAAAAATATGATTGAATATTTGCAAACATTTCAAATTCAAAGAGATATGATTCGTGAGAAGTTTGGAGCTTTATATAATAATTTTGAATCTTTAAAAGTTTCCAAAAAGGAGAGTGATGATAGAATTCTTGTTTTAGAGAGAGAGTTAGAGAATTTGAAAAATTCAAGTGTTTGTGCCATTAATGAAAATAGTTTAATTAATGAATTTAAGGCACGTGAGAAGACTCTTAGGGATAAGTTTGCTCATATTGAGGGGGAGCGAGATAACCTTTTAGGGGTAATTGAAAATCTAAAGAATAAGTCCTTAAAGTTTGAGGATTCTAATCGTTTGCTTTAGTCAAAAGTTTTGAAGTTGAAAAATGATTTAATTGACTCGAGTAGTGATGGTAGTGGCTTATCTTGTTCTAGTGGTTCGAATGTCAAGGTCAAAACCATTGTGTGATTTAGAGTGTCAACCACATCTGAGGGTGTTAGAAAAGGTCAACCTAAAGGTTCCGTTCCTCGTCGCGTTTTCACATGTTCGCATTGTGGTAGGAAAGGTCACATTAAGAGTTTTTATTTTGATATTAGAAAAGACCCCAGGAAGTTTAAACATAGCGTCCCGTCGGCTCCCAAAACTCGTTTTGTTAGGTATACATCGGTTTGGGTTAGGAAGTCCATTTTGGAGATGCTAAGTTCTTCATTGGTTGATTCTCACAAGCATGCACATGATTCATCCCTTGCAATTTCTTATCAATAGTTGCTTGCATGTTTGTCAAATGCAAGTCTTTGCATTCATGATATAATCCTTGCTAGTATTATGACATGTTTATCTTTTGTATTATTTTCACTTGTTTGAGTCTCATTGAAAAATACAAAAAGATTTTATTTTTTATAAACCTTTTGAAAAAAACAAAAAGATTTTCGATTTTTGTGTCGTGAGTTAACATGTTTGATATCGCATATTGGTATGTTTGGACCCCCTTCCTTCCACGTGGCTAGGACATTTGGTCATTATTATCGATACTTAGAATGATCTTAACCATTGTATTATGTGGTTGTTTCGAAATTGATAGGCGTTTTGATTTGACTTTGTATATATGCCATCTTTGCACACATGCACGAGTTTATATGGATGTTTGACTTCTCTTGCATATTTGAGTTTGGTGAGACGTTCTTATCTCAATTTTGTCATCTATGCATAAGTATACATAAGGAGAAGGTGTGCATCTAATAATAGTTTACCCATGAGCATTTTAATTTAAAAATATAATTAGTGTACGAAAAAGGTCCGCGAGAGTGTAAAATTGACTCGTCGTAAAAGCCACCGTTTAAAAGAGCCCAAAAAAATCATAAGAAAATAAAAAAAATCATATGCCAAAATGGTCCAAATTATTTTAGTTCATTCAAAAAATAAATATGATATATTTGAGGGAGTTTGGATGGATTAGTTTTTCAACGGGTTTGCACAAAGAATCCTAACAGTTGAAAATTCGTGTCATGACGCTATTGTTTGTAGAATCGTCAATATTTCGAATTTGTGTGCATGATGTTTGTTTAGTTCATTAAGATCACACTTTAAATTGTCACATATGGCTATAATAAAGTTCTATGATAGATTACTATTGATTATATCTTCTTGATCGTTTCGATGTGTTGGAATTGTGATTCATTTGTTTTAGATCACACACCTACATTCCATGTTCATTTTTAGGCACATCGATACCATGTTGGCATGTTACTCATATTAGTTTGTTTTTGTGGTTCCTAGTTTAGTTTATGTTTTGCTATTGTTTCACAGTTTTGAGCCCCTTCTAGTTTGAATTTTTTTTTTAAAATTCCATTGGGCAACATTGTTTGATATTTTGGGGACTCTGTGAAATTTTTAGTATGTCCTTCAAACGACATATTGTTTCATTCGAGCGATGTCTTAGTTCATTCCAACAACATCTCTGGCTCGTTCGAACGACAGCCTGCTTTGACCAGTTTGACTTTTGGTTGGTGACGCGACTCAGAAAGTATCTCTAATGTGCGTACACTCTAGGCTCAAGTGCAAGCCTGTCGCGTTAGTAATAAACCCGGTAAGTCGGGATCGTATCCTCATGGAAATAGGAAAACAGAGTTATGACGACATTGGATAGATAAGGAAATCCTGACTCTGACTCTAAAGGAAATGAAAAAATGATTGGTTGGTGGAATGACTATACTAGATGCAATTATGAAATTATGAAATTATGAAATTATGAAATTATGAAAAGATGAAATTATACTAAATTACCTAAAATACTGATGAAGAATGATTTAAAACTTTAAACTATATGATGAAGAAAAACAGGACGGGAATACAATCCCCCCAACCCTAGTGTATTGCAGGTATAATACTAATCATAAATTTAACTGATTAATCAGACCCAGAATTTAGTACTCCCAAGAATTACGTATATGAGGTTCAAGCCCGCATCATACTTAATCTGGGGACAAGTAAATCGGTATCACGATAGTTACATTCAAATTGCATTCTAAAGCATCCTGGTTACTCCGGAGCAAACGAGATCTAAAGATCTACAATTATCGTGTTCCTACGCGATACGGCCGTAATCAATCACTAAATTCAGAGGATTAATGTTATACACACGCAACTATCACATTAGGTTGGGTTCATGTATCCCGACCTTAGAAAATCTAGCCTAACTTGCTGAAACTAATGAAAACAATCTTTGAATTATAGAAAACCATGATTGAAGTAAGGAAAATTTGTAGAATGATGTAGAAAAGAATTGGATTGAAGAATTTAACTCCTAATCTTACCAAAGCATTGAAAGCAGCAATGAAAAATACTTGTAATCACAAAACTCTGAATAGTCTTCAACTTTGGAATTAAAATTGTAACCTAACTACACAACTAGGGTTTTCTGGAAAAGAATGGAAAATTCTATTAATTCTCCATCCTAAAAATAATAATAAAATGGGTTTATATACCCTACAAGACTCCAAGAGTTTTAGCTTCATTAGGAATCTCCATTAGAGGAAGATTAGAAAATTAAAATTGTGACAGTCGGACCGGTCCTCTCCTCCTCCGAACCGGTTTGCCTTGATCCAGACTGGTCCTGTCCTCCTCCGGACTAGTTTGCCTCGGTCCCGGACCGGTTCTTTTATTTCTTGGGCGGACCGGTTCTTTTATTTTTCTTCAGTTTTGATACATATTCGGTCCGGGGTTCTCTAGAATGTGGTAGTACGGACCGGTTATTTTAATTTCTGGGCGACCCGGTCCTATGCGGAGTGGTTCTTTTAATTTCTGGGCGGACCGGTCCTCTATTTATTTGACTTTTTCTTCTATCTTTGACTGCTCATACCTTTCACACCGGGACTCCGATTGAGGTGCCATTTTTTCCAGTGTTCTTGTAGTTGAAAGATCTTCAACTTTCCAGTTGTCCTCACCTTCGGAATAAGGCTGTAAAATTATGAAAATTCCCTTTACTCTCCGTTTCTTGTTTTTTTCAGTGTTTTGAGTTCTCTTTGGCACTAACTTGCATGAAATATCTGTAAAACACATAAGAGATACACAAAATATGAAATACTTGCCAAAAAGGGTTAGTAGCATAAGTATAATACAAATCCAAGCTATTTACACCGCACGGGATCATAAAAATACCGAAATTAATGGGATAAACGTGAAGAATTTATGCCTAATCAAATCCCCCTAACTTTGAACTTTGCGCGTCCGGAGAAATGTAAAAGAATCCTAACAAGACTTAACTCTTGAAAATCATTTTATTGGGATATAATACCTTTTTTGCGGGCAAGCGATTGCATTTAGCGTATGCAACAAGCCTTTAAACCCCTAGGTCACCCTAGTAGGACGAGTTGTGTCTCGTGAGGGTTTGCACAGAATATACCCACAAAATTCGACTCAAGGAAAAATTCAAAATACTTAAAAATTGTACAATTCAAACTTTCCCAAAAAATAGTCATCATCATCAAGTCATATATACAAGTCTCCAACCGTAGTGTGTGTGTGCGAAGCCAAAAATTTAACCGCGAATTTCCACCGATTGACCATTACGTTACTCATCCAAAAATTCATTTTGATTTCAAATTCTCACAAAATGCTCTCTCAAACAAATCACTCTGAATGTGGCTATTCTCTCGGTATGCGTGATATAAAGAGTAAATATAATGGATGCAAAGTCACGCACACAAGTAGAAAGACGGAGATTTTATAGTGATAGGATCTCATCAATGGATTACAGTTTTAAAAACGGGAACATTGCCTCTTTTTCGTGTATTCAATCTCTTTTATTATCTTTTGGTGTATTAGCTCTCCACGCGGTAACCAATTTCGCAATTTAGACTCGGTTAGGACTTTTTCGAGTTTTAAGGTATATGGGGTAAAATGAAAATAGTAGGAAGGATTGGAATTGGAAAAGTCATTTATGATGTCCATTTGTGCTTTTTTCGGGCTATTGCTCATTTTTTTCTTCTTTTTCTATATTTTTCTATTTTTCACTTATTTTCTTTTCTTGCTATTTTTGTTGAGCATATCTATTTTTTCTTGCCCCTTTATATGCACTTTTCTGACTTAAATTCTGAATTTTTCCATTTTTCGCAATTCCGGGCTATTTGGGGTTTTCGGGTTGTCAAATGGAAGGCAAAATCTATTTAGCTCAAATTTGGGTTACAAAAGGGGTGATTTTTAGCATCTTTTTCTGGCCAATATTTTTGGGTGACAAAAGAGGGCCTACTTCACTGTCCAAAATACCAATTGCATTACCATATGCATTTCGAGATGAATTTAAGTTTAGAGATCAATTTTGGCACGTTTTTCTAAACAATATCACGCACGTTTTTCATAACCGATCAAAATGAAAGGATTGAGATCCTCGATGACTTTTTAGGCACTAAAAAGAACTTTGAGTTAACAATTAACTCGGATTAATTTAGAAACTCGCAAAAAGTGAAAGGCTCGAATCTCACCGGGTTTGTTAATCTCAACACTTATTCGCCAAGTCGTCAATTTTTGCTCAATTTCCATCGTTGGTCAATTTCGGCTTTGTGTATGTTGAATTTTACAACTTGAGACTTCAATCCGACTCTTAATGATATTTTTGAAAATTTTGAATTCCAATTTTTATTTATTTTGAACAAAAATATTTTTGGGTTTTTCAAAATTTTATGATTTTTTTGGAAATTTCTGGGCATTTTTGAAAATTTGTGAAGTTTTAAAAATATCACTTGTGACCCCCCCCCCCCCCCCCCCCAACTTAGACTTTTGCATTGTCCTCAAGCAAAAAGGACTAAAATCTAACTCAAAGCGAATAAAAAGTGCGAGAAAATAAAACAAACAAATTATTAAAATGCAACAAGACACTATATGACACTCATGCATGACTCAAAAATACAACAACAATCACCCCATACGCGTCGGGGGTGCGACAACCTCTCATCTCTCCACAAACTCACCCGACCCCACTCACGAGGTTTGATGCTCTCCTTGTCACTCCCGTCTTCCTGTCATATACCAACAGCTGGAATAAGTTGGGACCTCGCCCATAATTAAAGGAAAAATCGGGATACTCATCGTGACTACTCGAAAAGGGATCCCTGTGATGCTTACTCAAAGAATAGCTTGCGTGCACCGACTCAGAGGGAACACCTAATTTTCTCTCAATTTTTGGAAAGCATGGGTCGGGCTCTAAGTCGAACGAGACATAACTTTTCTCCTCTATCGCCTTCGGGCCATCAAATGGTATGGGTGGATGGTCATTGCGAAGAAACTCATAAGTTTTATCTTTCCACTCGCCCTCTCCTAAATGACTACATGAGTCCAATAGAGGTTGGACTTTGTTGTGAAGGCTCTCATCCACCTGCCCGAATTCTCTCTCAACTCCTGTTAGGCTCAACTCCTCTACCTCTCTCTCTTGCTTTGTTTCCACATTTTTTCTTCCTCGCTCCATCTCAAAATTATTAGGTGGTTTGGGTGGGTAGTACTCAAGGAGAAAAATATCTATCGTGTCTTGCCATTCGCTCTCCTCTAAGCACTCATAGGAACTTCTCCCCGTGCCCTCTAAATTGTCGTTCTCACTTGATGTAACAAGGAATTCCCCTATCGGCTCTCGCGTGTGGGTCCTCCCATGCTTGTGTGCTGCTCCTGAAAGATCCGTCTCTCACGGTTCTCCTTCTTCACCCTCATTCTTAATATTGTTAAAAATATTTGTATCGAGGGTCATATTCCCAAATGTTAATTGCATCCGCACACTCCGAGAATTGATGAGTGCATTAGCCGTAGCTCAGAATGTGAGACCAAGGATAACGGGAACATGATTGCTCGGGAGAATGGAGGGCTCCTCTCCCAAATGACAAAGTCCACCGGGAGGTAGAAAGTGTCTATTTGGACAATCACATCCTCAATAATTCCCCGCGGTATCTTCACAAAACGATCCGCGAGATAGAGAGTCATATTTGTGGGCTTGAGGGCTCCCAAATTGAGTTTCTTATAGATGGAATAGGGTAAATTTTAACACTCGCTCCTAAATCTATTAGTGATCTTTCGACTCGGTTCTTCCCCATAATGCACGAAATGGTGGGTGCACCCAGATCATTATACAATAACGGAATGTCACTCGATAAAACTAAACTGACATTTTGGGCCAAAAAGACATTCTTATTTACCTTTAGCTTCCGTTTTACCTTGAGTAAGTCCTTAATGAACTTAGCGTACGCGGGAATTTTCTGTATGGTCTCAAGAAAAGGTAAATTGATCTTTACTTGCTTAACTACATCCAAAACATCGTCCCGATAAGTGCCTTTGGAATGCGGGACCAACCGTTGAGGGTATGGGGCAGCGATGGGGGGTTTCACTACTACCTCGAGCTCACTAGTTCCTTCTTTATCACTTTCATTCAAGGGGACATCTTCGGCGTCTTTCGTGTCGGGCGAAATCTCCTTGTCTTTGGTTGCATCGTGTGGGGGAGGTGACAAGTCAACTACTCTCCCACTATGTAGAGTGGTAATTGCGCTACATTGCTCCGGATGGTCATGGGATGTGGAGCTAACACTAGTTTGACCTTGGGGAGGTCTTTGGCCTTAGGCAGGAAACTTTCCCTTCTCTTGGACACTCAACGAGGATTATATCTTTGACAAATTTGCATTTATGTCGCTGATCAGGCGATCATATCTAGCATTGGTTGCAGTCTGGCTATTGATAAATTGATTCATTGTATCCTCGAGAGTTCTCCGTAGTGGATGGATATATGCTCCTTGAGGTGGTGGTGCTTGCACATGTCCTTGCATGTGTGGAAGTTGTTGAAAGTGTTGTGGCGGAGGAGGGACAACATGTGAATTAGGATTCATCGCAGCATGTTATTTCCCATGGATAAAACCAAGATGGTTTTTCCATGAAGGGTTGTAATAATTCCCATGGGGTGCACTAAAATCACCCTTGAATCCTCCTATGACACTGACTTTCTCTTGAATCATCAATTTGTAGGCGGGTATAGTCGGTCATTCCTCAGTTGAATGACCCGCCTCACAAATATCACACACCTTCTCAACAGGGTTAGGGATGGATCCCGTTGGTCCTCTTCCATATACCTCGCATAGGTCTCGAAATCCTTTCGCAAGTGTATCTAATCGACTATCCGTCATAGAATTATTATCTATGTGAAATAGATCGGATGCCGCTGGAGTGGTGGTCACTTGACGATTTTTATTTTGAGCATTAGAATCAGATGTATCCCAGGATTGGGTAGTCTCGGCGACATACCTCAGGTGAAGCTCAGCATCGTGGGCGTCTAGTTTGACAAAAGGACCACTACCCATGGTTTCAACGAGTTGTTTGGAATTAAGATTTAGCCCATAATAGAGAAAGGAACTGATTTGTGTTGTATCAAATCCATGATGGGGGCATGAAGTAATTAACTCATTGAAACGCTCGTATCATCGATGAAATGGCTCATTTTTCGATTGTCTGAAAGTTTGAATTTGAGCCTTTGTGGAGATTGTTCGATGTGGTGGAAAGAATTTCTTGAGAAATCTAGATTGCAACTCGTTCCAAGATGGAATCAAGCTTGGAGGTAAAGACCATATCCAAGTCTTAGCTTTATCTTTTAGCGAGAAGGGGAAGAGTTTGAGGCCGATCACCTCTTGTGTGCAAGTTTGATCATTGAGAGTATCACACACATCCTCAAATTCCCTAATATGGAGATATGGCTTTTCAGAATCCATACCGTAGTAATGGGGTAACATCTGGATCATCCCGTTTTTAAAATGAAATTACCCGGCATTATACGGGAGTATAATGCATCCCGGAGTGACAGTACGCTCGGGATATAAGATTTCTCTCAGCGGACGATATGGAGCCTCTTCCTCACTGGCAGCTGCACTACCGTGTTGTGACATTTCTCTCTCTCTTGAAGACTCGGTATCCTCACTTGGTGTGCTCGGAGCTGTGTCCTAAGAAGGAAAACAGAGTGTTGTTTGAGATTGAGTGCGACGGTGTGAGAGGTGGAATCCAGAACTGTGGGGCGTTAGGAGTGTGAGGGCTATAGGGGTCGTACTCCACGATTGGATTTTCGTGAATGCTGGTTGGAGTATTATGGGGTGTGGGAGTGAGTTCAGAATTTTTCATTAATAGCTTATGAGAGATGGTGATGAATTTTTTTGTGCTTTTTTGAAATTTTTATATGTTTTTGGATTTTTTGGAAATTTTTGGTCAAAGTTTTAGATTGACTCGATCTAATCCTAAGTCTACCTAAGTCCCTGGCAATGGTGCCAAAAACTTGACACGGCTCAGAAAGTGTCTCTAATGTGCATTCACTCTAGGCTTAAGTGCAAGCCTATCGCGTTAGTAATAAACCCGGTAAGTCGGGATCGTATCCTCAGGGAAATAGGACAACAGAGTTGTGACGACATTGGATAGATAAGGAAATCCTGACTCTGACTCTAAAGGAAAGGAAAAAATGATTGGTTTGTGGAATGACTATACTAGACGAAATTATGAAATTATGATAAGATACAATTATACTAAATTACCTAAAATACTAATGAAGAATGATTTAAAACTTTAAACTATATGATGAATAAAAACAGGATGGGAATACAATCCCCCAACCCTAGTGTATTGCAGGTATAATACTAATCGTAAATTTAACTGATTAATCAGACTCAAAATTTAGTACTCTCAAGAATTACGTATATGAGGTTCAAGCCTGCATCATACTTAATCTGAGGACGAGTAAATCGGTATCACGATAGTTACACTTGAATTGCAATCTAAAGCATCCCGATTACTCCGAAGCAAATGAGATCTAAAGATCTAAAATTTTTGTGTTCCTACGCGATACGACCGTAATCAATCACTAAATTCAGAGGATTAATGCTATACACACGCAACTATTACATCAGGCTGGGTTCATGTATCCCGACCTTAGAAAATCTAGCCTAACATGCTGAAACTAATGAAAACAATCTTTGAATTATAGAAAATCATGATTGAAGTAAGGAAAATTTATAGAATGATGTAGAATAGAATTGGATTGAAGAATTTAACTCCTAATCTTACCAAAGCGGTGAAAGCAGCAATGAAAAATACTTGTAATCACAGAACTCTGAATAATCTTCAACTTTGGAATTAAAATTGTAACCTAACTACACAACTAGGGTTTTCTGGAAAAGAAAGGAAAATTCTATTAATTCTCCGTCCTAAAAATGATAATAAAACGGGTTTATATACCCTACAAGACTCCAAGAGTTTTAGCTGCACTAGGACTCTCCATTAGAGGAAGATTAGAAAATTAAAATTGCCACAGCCGGACCGGTCCTCTCCTCCTCCGGACCGATTTTCCTTGATCCGGACCGGTCCTCTCCTCCTTCGGACCGATTTGCCTTGGTCCCGGACCGGTTCTTTTATTTCTTGGGCGGACGGGTCCGTGGCGGACCGATTCTTTTATTTTTCTTCAGTTTTGATCCTTCTTCGGTCCGGGGTTCTCTGGAATGTGGCAGTGCGGACCGGTTCTTTTAATTTCTGGGCGGACTGGTCCTCTATTTATTTGACTTTTTCTTCTATCTTTGACTACTCATAACTTTCACATTGGGACTCCAATTGAGGTGCCATTTTTTCCAGTGTTCTTATAGTTGAAAGCTCTTCAACTTTCCAGTTGGCCCCATCTCTGGAATAAGGCTGATAAATTATAAAAATGCCCTTTACTCCCCGTTTCTTAGTTTTCTTTCACTGTTTTGAGTTCTCTTTGGCACTAACTTGCATGAAATACCTGTAAAACACATAAGAGATACACAAAATATGAAATACTTGCCAAAAAGGGTTAGTAGCATAAGTATAAGCCAAATCCAAGCTATTTACACCGCACGGGATCATAAAAATACCGAAATTAAGGGGATAAATGTGAAGAATTTATTCCTAATCAGCTGGCCGTCTTTCTATTTCAGTACCCTGCTGCATGTTGTTTCATATTTTCATATTGGATTCCTCTTTATGAAGTTCACTTTTGATTGATGACATGTTTTACTGCATTGATTCGTTTATCACACCTGCTTAGCTTGATATATTTTTCTGTGATTTATTATCTGCTAGCTACTGATTTGACATTGCTTGATCATTATTAGCTGGTTGTTTCATGTTTATTTAGCCTATTATGAGTTAATCCAAATTGGTATCTCTCTGTTAATTTTACAAATTGGTATCAAATTGGTATATTGCATGCTAGATATGTTTATCTTTTCATCTGATTGTCTATTCGAGACAAAAAGGGGGAGAGATGTATGTGAGGTAGGGGGAGTTTTGTGAGTATTTGCGATATCCTGATTTATACGGTGTGTTACACATATTGGTATCATGTTTTCACAAAGTAATTTCATAATTTATACAAACTGATATCATGTTTACTCAAATAACAGATGATTCATTTTGATAGTTTTCATATTGTTTTATATCATTTGTTCCTCCATACTTCACTGGGTATATGTCTGTTTCATGTGTCTAGGTATGCTTTATGAGATTCAGAGATTTCAAGTCGACATCACATTCAGACATTCAGACACAGTTTCATGCTTGTTAGACCTTAGTTTTTTAGTCTAATCCTATTCAGATGATGTATTTTTCATTTTGGGTTTTAGGCATCATATGGCTTGACAGCCCGGCTTAGGCATTTCACTGTTGGTTGTCTCGGAATAGCCAAAGGGGGATATTTTTAAGGACCAAATTTTCAATTGAGTATTAATGTAATTTTGACTTATTCTCGGAACAAAACATGTTTGAGTCATAGATAGTTTTTTATTGTCCGATCCCACGAGTCTATGACGTATCGAAGATTTATTGAAGATGTTGCGATAAAGCTACAAAGATTTAATCATGCCGAAGTTTAATTAGTGCAATTTTGTGTCTTCAGGGTTTAATTGAATTCCGAGATCATACAGGTATGAATGCATAATGTTAATGGAACTCGGAATTTGATTTTATAAAAATAAGGATGTTATTTTTAAAAGAAAATATTTTCAAAATGTTTAAATGTTTACACATCAGATAAAGGACAGATTTGATTAGGATTAGAGTTGGTTTTAAATAAAACTCTTTTATTAAAGATGGAAAGGTTTGGAACTTTATCTGACAACGTCGTTTAAATGACATTAGATGTCGTTCGAATGAGATACACTGTCATTTGAACGACGTGGCATCTCGCTCGAACAAGATTTGCATCGACTTAAAAAATTCTATTTAAGTCAGGTCCTAGTCCTTTTCTCGGTGTGCATGCAGAATGAATTCACTTTTCAAATAGTACGTTTTTCTGCATATGTTTTCTTAAAGTTTCAAAGACTTAAACCCATCCTTAGATTTTACAAGATCCGAGATTTCATTAGTATATGTTTATGAGATCTTGTGCGCACCAAGTTTAGTTTGTTCAAACTTATTGGACAACCTGTTTTAATTAGGTTTTGCGATGAAGAAAAGGCGAACACATATTTGAACATCATAGAAGACATCAAAGCCATATCGAAGGACACCGATGCACTCGTGGAGTTGCGTGCTATGGACAAGTAGCGTGGAAGACGGAGTTTTTAAGTGGGCACTGTGAGAGGAGTGGTAGAAGATCAGAGGAGCGTAAAGTCTCTTGGGTAGATCGGGTCGTTGAGTAAGACTACCGTCTGTCTTTGCAAAACCATATTCATAGTGATTGTCTGGCTTGGGGCTGTTCGAGATTTTTTCCCGTTTTGGGTTTTTCCTCGTACATCCGGCGTTGTGAGTATTGCTCTACTTTATTTTACTTGCTTTAATGACTAGATTCATGCTTAGGGTTAAACAAGATAAAATTGGGTTAAGCTAATTTGCTCACAACTTGTTTTTTGTTTAAAACACACATTTTTCGCACTTGGTATATATAAGGGACCTATCATTAAGTTCTGAAGAAGGCAAGCATGTTGTAAGGGAAAGTTTCCAACCAGGTCAATTTGTATGTATTTTAGCTTTATTCCATTTGGACAAAACTTATTTGAGTTATAGGGTAATATTTGAATATTGTTTATCGTTAAAGGATATGAAGTGTGATTAAAGACTATAGCGACCAAGTTAAAACGACATCGAGTACATGTTGA
Source organism: Sambucus nigra (assembly GCA_949130495.1). NCBI lineage: Eukaryota > Viridiplantae > Streptophyta > Magnoliopsida > Dipsacales > Adoxaceae > Sambucus > Sambucus nigra. The sequence continues at coordinate 88,459,021 of OX422211.1, forward strand.
GCTTCACCTTCGACATCCATGGGAAATCGATGAGTCATAGATACATATTATGTTTGGTCCTTAGATTTAGTTTTGGGTTTTATTTTTCCAAATGTTTCTTGAGTCTATTTTTAAAATAAAAGATATTTTCAAACAAAAAATATTTTTTTTAAATTTGTTCGATCGAGTTTTCTAATTCATTCAAATGAGTTTACCTAATTTGTTCGAATGACATTTAGTTTTTGTTCAAACATCATGATGTGTTTTGTTTAAACCATCTTCAAGCGAGCATCGGGAGAGTTTATTCTACTTGACATAAGTTTTCGTTCAAAGGTCATTTGAACCTCATACAAACGAAATTGGCATTGTCGTTCGAATGAGTTTTGTTTCGATCGAACGAAATGTTATATATTATTTAAACGACCCTTGTGTTTTCATTCAAATGAGAATTCTCAAATTAGTTGTCAACTTAAAATTTGCAAAAATCTATATATATCAGGTTTCTGTAGCAGTTTCTTTTTTACGGCTTTTGAAATCAATTTTCCAAGATAAATCCAAAAGCCTCCAAACCCTACTTTACACCCACTTTTTTGAAATCCAAGATTGAACATATTATGTCTATTTGAGAGGTCTTTTATCTTGCACCAAGATGGCTTGCTCTTCATTCAAAATTGTTTCGTGTTGTGGTCCGGGCATGTTTGTAGGAGCGATTGAAACTAGTAATGCAATGGTAATTTAACATCCGACCCCCAACTTTGATCGTACCCGAGAAATTCGGTGACTTTTTATAAACCAATTGGGATTTGGACCTGATGTGATGAACTGTGGGTAGAGATTAGGTAATATAGAGATCATGGTGCATCTAATTGGAAGAAAAACGAGCTTAAAGTCGATTTTAGAAAATTAGTTGGGTCGTTCAAACAAAACTCGAAGTCGTTCGAAGGAGATTCAAATATCGTTCGAATCGGTCTTCTAACAACCTTCTAATGAGAAATGTCTACCTAAGGAAAACTAACTTCGTTCGAACTATGTTCGAAAGAGATGGCTATCTCATTCGAATGAAAGGATGATTGGTTCAAACGAACTGTGATTCTTATTCGAACGAGATCCATTCTTATTCGAATGAGGTATTCAAAAATCAATTTTTGAAATTTGGAAATTGTTGTCAAAATGTAGACCATTGGATGGATACACGTGTCATGTTCTTAGCACAACAGATCAAATCATGAATAGGGTTTGGGTGCATGTTTAGGATTTTGCCCAAAATAGCTTTGGGGTATTTGAAGAAGTCTGGGGCCATTTGGGGCTCATCTTATTAAATTCTTCCCCTCTCTCTAGCTTTGAGAGCTTCCCCATTACACACTACCTCCTACCACCCTAGCACCACCATCCCACCGCCTTATCCACCATATTTACCTCATATTTCCTCCACATTTTAGCCTATAAAACCCACCTACACCATTTATTAAGTACGATGGAGATTTGGGGAGATATTATTTGGGTTTAGAAGAAGAAAAAAAAATTAATGAAGACTGAAGGGGGTTTTTTGTTGGGAGATTTCATGGAGACAAGCTTAGTGGAATTAGGCAACCTCTTTAAGGCCACCTTAAAAGGTGGGAGGTTGCCATCTTCTTCTACCTTCATCCTATCATTTTTGGAGCTTCTTTGAGGTGGAAAACTCTACTCTTCGCTTAAGAACTCTAATTTGCATATTATTGGACTTGTAGTTAAGTTTGTAAGAGTAGAATGCCGATAGGATTTAAGAATGCAATACCTTGTAGTTTTGTGTAAAAGAGTGATTTATGAAAGATCCCAAGATTTTGAGAAAATATTATATTATAAGAAATCTTGGCATCTAAACATTTTATGGAATAAAATGTTTGAAATAATATTGGTTTGTTGAAAATATTTTGTGGGCATCCTAAAGATTTTCTTGTGAGAAAAATTAGGATTTATATAAATAGACATTGACTTAAGTTTTGAAGGAATAAAAATTTCTTTTAGATTGAAAAGTATGTTTATGCAAATATTAATAAATTTCTAAAGTGAACTATGCGTTAGACCCATTTAATAGGATTTTTGGACTTAAAACTAGTCTTCTCATGCATATAAACTTTTAGTATTTTGAGTGAGTCTATAAACACGTTTGATGAAGGTTTTATTAAGTTTAAACATGAATAAGAAAATTAGATGATTTAGCCTTTAAAGTGTGTTAAAAGGTGTAGAAAATGTCATAAATGGATAGTTCAAGACTACATGTGAAAATAGAGGAAAATATTGTGTTATTGTAAAGTAGTCTCCAAAATGCCAAATGGTGTCTCTAATAAAGAAAGTGATAATATAAAGATATTTACAGCTTAAGAAATATGTTAATCCAAAGTGTTAATGAGTTAACGACATTTAAGAAGTTAGTGTAGGTAACTTAACAATGTTTGGGAAATAACACTTGTGAAAATGGAGGAAAATACAAGTTTGGAAACACATGGGTAAAATAATAATTTTACATAAATGAATGTTATTTTTGGGATAAAATCAATGCAAGTGTATAAAGGACAATAAATGATGATTTTAAAGTGTGACAAAAGTTGGGGTGAAATCCCGAGTTTTAGCTTCGACCGGTAAAAGAAAGTGGAATAAACATTTATAAAATGTTAAAACACATTAATATGGACTCGAATGACATCTTGATGATCAAGGAGGGCTCGGACCTCGAGATGAAAGACCCAAAGCCACCGACCGGAGCATATGGTAGCACAGTCGGCAGTGTAGAGCCCATTAAAGTATGTTGTTTGTCAATTTATAATATACCGCAAGTGCACGGGGAATTATAAAATAGCGAGTGTAAGTATGGGTCGAACCCACAGAGATTTGTCAATTTTAATTTTTAAACGAATCGCAACTAGCATAGATGGGATAGAGAATAATTATGAACTAAACTAAATAAAAAAAACTACTATAAATGAGAGTAACACAAGAGATTTGTAAACAATTAGGCTTCGGTGTCCATTTATCACGTAACTAATTTTGCACACTAACTTAATGTTTTCATTCCCTTTTTATAACTCAAATTAAACCGACTATCGTCGCGTTTAATTCGGAAAAATATGAAAGTTACGTTCGAAATATTTTTAACGTCTCTAATAGACGGCTAAAATCCCTATTCCCTTAGAAAATACAAGTTTTAAAGTTCGCAAATGTATTTAATCATGGATTATCAAAACAATCAAAGTGAAAGCATAATCCATCAAAAATTACTATTTTTAAATTTCAAAACTTGATTTGACAAAAAAAAACTTGAAGGTTTTAAAACACACTCTCGTGTCGTTTTAAAATGAATATCGAATCTTTGATAACAATTAAAACAAGTAGGTAATGAACAACAATCAAATTAACATGACAAATATTAGCTAACTATGATAAACTTCACCGTACTCCTAATATAAGAATCAAGCTATCATAATAAAAGAGAAATTGCAAGAATAAGTGGAGATTTTCTTTATTAAATCAAACTTACAATAAGTTCTCTCACAATAATCTTCAATCCTATACAAAATGATAAAAACTTGGCCCTCAAATTGATTACAATCACTTAAAGTTTTCGCCGAAATTCCTCTAAAATTGTGAGCCCAAGGGTCCTTTTTATAGGATAAGTGGTGAGGTATTTGACTCGTGGTGGGACTCTCCCTAATTGGCCGAACACTGTTGGTATTTATCTATCCATCTATTTAATCTTTGGATCGGGATAAGGGTTGAATTTCCCCCCACTCCAAAACGCTTATCTTCTCTTGTTTAACACGCACGTCGAGTTTCATCCAAATTGAAGAATAAAAATTCCCGACTTTTTTTACGATTTCGTGTGTAAAAATAGCTTTTTTCGAACGACCGTAAAAATCATATTTTTCGCGCCTTTTTCGAATTTGCACCAAATTCCATCATTGCCTGCAAAATTTTCACTATGCAACTTTTTCCAAAAATTAGTACAAGAATATTATAAAATTATCGAAGTGCCTATTTTTCACTAAGAATTGCTATTTTTCAATCCAAATTCAATCATTCTTGCATTTGTTTTCCTTTTTTAATAAAATGATCCTAAGAACTTATTAAGCGAAATAAAATGGGACTAACAAGGTATAAATTTAGGTATAAAATATACAAAATAATGCACTCGTCATATGCGGATATTCGACGATTCAGATAAAAAGATAATAAAAAATGGAACATGTCAAGAAATGGGTTTTGTGGTAAATATGTGAAAATACAACCTAACTTGAATGAATTAAAAAAATGTTCCGGTTAAAAGATAATGTGGACGAGTGATGTAAGAAAATTATTAAATGTCTATGAAGTAAATGAAAGGGTAAAGTGAAGTGACTAAATGGGTAGTTAAGCAACCTAACGAGGTTTAACCTATAATTAACACGAGAGTGTGTTTATGAAAGATTTTTCAAAGAAAAATAAGTATTGTCTAACACGGTGCTTGTGTGTGTTGAAAGGTGATTTTCAATGAAAATATTAAGGTAAATTTGGTGTGAGTAAAGAGGTAATTTCGGTGACAGAAATGATTTTCCTTAAACAAAGGGCATTTGTTTAAACTATTAATCGAGTTCATTAAATCAAGAAATAAATGTCAAGCCAAGTAAATGGAGGTTCTTTTTCATATTAAAGCGAATTAATCGCAATAAGCAAAATGGATTCATGCATTATAGTGTATATACATATGTAGGATATTTATATATATATATATATATATATATATATAATAAAGGAGGAGGGAGTTTTGGCCACATCATACAACTTTTGCCACATCATATATCCACATCATACAACTTTTGCCCCATCATACAACTTTTACCAAACCTATACAAACATGTTTGTATCTATCTGGTTTTTTTTATGTATACGCCTACACACGCTATCATCTTATCAACTCACCAGCCTGTTCATTCCATGTCATATAAAATTTTATATACAAAACCTATATAAACAGGATTTGTATCTATATATACAAAACTTTACATGAACAAGTCTCGAGGTCACTATCCAACGGTTCTGAATGCTTCGTGTTTTGAAATAATTCTTTTGTAAAAGAGATCATTTACACGCACAAGGCTCGAGGTCATGGTTTGTTTTTTTATAGATCCCAAGGCTCGAGAGAAAGGACCTCTCAATCTAAAAAATCTCTTTTTAAATCACTCTTAATCTGTAAACCAAAGGTCTATGCTGCTGAGCGTATTTTTCTCTCTCCATGAAAATTTTTCCTTTCAAGTTTCCATCTCTGATCAAGTTTCATTTATGCTATGAGGATTTTATTTAGGTATGGGATTTATATTCATGTGTAGATACTTGGTTACTTTCTTATATTTTATATTCATGTGTAGATAATTGGGATTTATATTCATTTATGTTCTATTCATGTATTGGTTTTAGATCTGAAGTTACTTTGTTGAAGCTAAAATGAGTATGGTATGGGGGTTGCAATTTGCATGGCTTTCAAATACATGAGTTGTATGTTGCTTCATCTGTGACTTGCAAAAAATGGAAGCAAAGATACGAGCTCTCTGATCCGTCACTTGCTATCAACATACACTTAAACAGTTTCAAACCCTATGATATCCTTTTGGGTTTAAAGAACAGTTAATTTTCTTTTAGTTCAAGGTTTGAAGAGTGCGTGTGGTGTAGGTAAAGGAGAGTAGGTGAAGGAGGTGACAAGATCTGTCGGATCCATCTCCGTCACCGTTGATCGATCTCTGTCGCAGCGTATGTGAAGGAGATGCGTTACGTTGTGGGTATACGTTTTTCTTTCTCTCTCTAAATATTTTTTTGATTTTGAAATAAACTTTTGGTGGTTATCACTCTCTAAATTTTTGGTGGTTATCGCTGAGAAGCTGTTGCCTTATTTTAAGGATGAATATCAAGATAGTTACGTTACTAATTAGAATTTCAAGATACCTTTTTTATTTCTTTATGACCCACGTTCTTACTTTATTTCAGGGAGGTTCAAAATGTATAGTTCAGTATCGTGTTCGTTATGGTTTAGAGTGGGTTGGTCTGAGAGCAACCGGGTTGGTAGTTTTGGGTGTGGCTGAGAGTAGAGAGGGCGGTGCCATCAAAGATGGGATTTCTCTTCAAGTGCACCATAATATACCACCAAGAAACACTTATGTTTTTGCATTCTTTATTTTTTTTACTTTTACATTTCAAAAAGAATAAATATCTTGATATCTTGTTTTTAGATATGAGTTTTGAAATCCGTTATTTATTTGATAGTTTATGTTTGGATGTTTTTTCATTCTTTGTTTTTATATGGCAGGGAGCACAGAGCTCAAGATAAAGAGAGGACACGGCTCAATAAAAAGGACGGGCATGTAAAGAAGGGCAAAGCTCTTCTCTCTCTCTCTCTCTCTCTCTCTCTCTAATCTTCTGTTTATTCGGTTTGCCCATTTTTGTTTGCAAATTTATATGGAAAGACATTTATATCCCCTTTTTTCAGTTTGTCCATTTTCCATATGTAATATATATTTCCTTAACACTCTTCCTCTCAATTAACTATTGTGGAGAAAAAGTAAACCTTTTATTTTTTAGGGATAAATAATGTTTTATGTGAGTATTAAAATTGTCAATTATGTATTTGTAAATTATATAAATAATATATATTTATTCAAGTTTTATTTTTAAAAAAATGCATTTCCATTTTTGAAGTATGTGTGTTATTTACGTACATACATTTATTCGTGTTTTTTTCTTTTTTCTTCTAACTACCTTTTGCCAATACAAAACGTGATGAAATCCTTGATGTTTTGGGGGTGGTTTGAATTTATTTTGGAACTAAAGAATTTTCAAATTATTCAATTGAAAGGCATGGTGGGGGAGTGAGGAGTCTTTTAGGTGATGATAATGTTTAGTTTAGTCTTGGAATGTGTAAAGATCGAATGTTAGGAAGAAGATAATGATCTTGATTGATAAGACTTTTTATTGGATTCTACATATTTTGCAAAGGCATTAAAATAGATTCAATGGTACCTTTATGGAATTCAAATCTTTATATTTCATAAAGTACTCGGAATTCATGTCTCTTTATAAAATTTGGTTAAGTAAAGTTTGAAATGTTATCGGAGTATTAGGGAACTCAAAATGTCAATGTCAAGTAAAGTTTATAAAATTTGGCTCATTAAAATTTCATTTGTTGTAATAAAAAAAATACTAAATGCAAATCTAGACTAGATATTTCTTAGATAAAAAATCACCGTATTAAAATCGTAATTATATTGCAGGCATTGGATCAATATGCTAATTGTGCCATTAGCACGGGATACACCTAACCATGATGAACAAATTGGTGACACGTTTATATTTCCATTATTGGCGGCACGTTTAAAATACAAATTATCACGGGAACTAATTTTTTATCGTGCTATCGGCATGGGTACAAAATTTTGTGGAAACAAATTTATCGTCATTACATCGATACGGGTACAAAATATCACGTGTGTTCACATATATTTGAATGTATAAAGGCATCGTGTGTGACTTATTTTGTTCGACCTATTGACTATTACGAAATATTCAGACCGATTTTACAACTGTGCCATCGGCACGGGTACACCCTAGTATATATATATATGTGATAGTTGCATGTACATGTAGATATAACGTGTTAGAGTCTCTTTCCTGTCGTTTGATTCTATATTGCATTGTTGTATTTTCCCACTGGGCATTCGACTCATTTCCTCATTTTTGTTACGACAGGTTAGGTGCGATTCCGCATTTTGAGAGCGTTTTAAAGGTAAGTAACCTTTTTATTTTTACATTAGTAGCTCTGTATGCTCGGATTCTGAGGATACTTATCACGGGTCCTTCACGAAGTTTGATTTAAATTGGAATCACATGCTAAACATGTGAAACATTAATTAAAAAATGTGGACTAGCAACATTATTTAGGTTGTTTCATTTCACTTCACACCTAACGCGGACCATGTTAATCATAGTTAACCTCTAAATCCAGGATGGGGCGTTACAGGTAAGATCAATGGATATCGAGACGTGGAGAGCATCTGTGTTGTGATTATTGTTAGAAGGTATCCAATAGAGAATGTGAAGAAGGTTCAAAGAGTGAGGAGTGCGTCAATACTTTAAGGAGTCGATTTGGTTGAGTAGTTCAAATTTTTCCTTGTAACGATACCTATATCATAATGATTTGTGTGGCTAGGCTATCCGAGATTTTTTCCATTGTGGGTTTTCCTACTACATTATTGTGTTATAGTTTGCCTTTATTTTATTATTTCTTATATCACCTAGATGCATACTTAGTTTAAGATAAAATTGGTAAAGTGTTTATACAACGAATTTGGTATAAGGTGCAAAGTTTAAAATTGCTTAATAATTGAGAAAATTAAAAATTGTCATATCCCTAGGAATGATATTTTTCAGATTAGTATCAGAGCGGGTTACACTAGCATATTATGTTAGATCATTATTTAGTGTGTTTTAAGGTTATTGAGATAAAGTTCAATCGTGAGGGTAGTCCTATTACCCGGCCTCCCATGTTTGACGTTTCAAACAATGTGAGAAAAAGATTTATAATTGCTTAGCATGTTTTTAAGTTTGGCATATTCTGCTACACCTTCAGTATCATGTACATTATCAAGAGCTTCGAGGGAAGACAAATTAGTGACCGAATACAACAATCGAAGATTGAAAGAGTTGATATCGTCACTTCAATCATTGAAGAAGTTTTATGGTTTTAATTATCTGTAAACATTATATTTAAGGGTTATTTTTTATAAAATGTTTGAGGACTGATTTTAAAATGATTTTTATATTAAAAGTATTTTTTATTTTAAAGTCGTTCTAATGACTTTAAGTCTTCGTTCGAACGAGATTGACAATTCATTCAAATGAATATCAAATGCCATTTTTCTATTAGCAGAACTGATATCGTTTAAAGCTCGTTTGAAGATGGCTCAAATGAGATTGGTTATTTATTTGAATGAGCTTTACTGTGGTTCAAACGAGTTAACATTTTTTGAACGATTCTTATTTTCATTCAAACAAGACTCCTTGAAATTTATGCGGCCTTAAAATTTAGTTTTCTATGTAAAGGGGTCGTGGGATTAGTTTTACGAATAAAGTTTGGCAAAAAACCACTTTCCCATATATATATAAAAGGTATCCAAACCCTGGATTGTTTTAAACTATTGTTTTTAATCCAAACCCATTGGATAATTTCTCAGGCATTTTATCAAACCCTAAAAGAACACATTTACTGTTCATACCCTTGTGGAGTTGATTCTTCACTCCTGAAGATAGGAATATTATTTCCTAAGGCCGATCAGTGGACATCGAGACAAGTGGAGCTTATTGTGTAGAGTTATTGGATCTGCATCGTTGTATGTTGACAATAAGGATTGAAGACACAGTGGCGTCACTTATTGGAGCTAAGTTTTGTAAGTATGTCCTTATCATTTATGTAATACCTAGTTGTAACAGTACTAAAATATAAGTTTTGCCCGAAAGGACTTTTTTCCCTCCTATCATCTCAGTTTGTCATTCATTTATTTTCATTTAGTTTCAGTATCTTGCACGTGTAGTTTCACCTAATTTATCAAGATAAAATTTGGAGTAAATAAAATTTGTTTTGTGTTTTTGTGAGATAATATACAATTTATATATATAACTGGACCACTCTATCTTTTTTAAATTGGTATTAAAGCTTGTTTTACCATCTTATTTAGATGAATTTTGGTGGTTATATAGATATATCGTATAATAGGCCACCTAATTTTGATAGCTCTAAATATTCCTATTAGAAATATCAAATGAGATCATCTCCAAAATCTATCGACGAGCGTGTTTGGATTGTTGTTAAAGCGGGTGTAATCCTCCCACTGTAACTAATGGAAATTTCTTTAGTGTCAAGCCAATTGCCATGTGGACTGAAGATAACTTTAGATGGAGTAACTTTAACTCTTGGGGATTAAATTCTATTTTTGGTTCAATCAATCCCGACAAATTTCGTTGAATCATGGTGTGTACCATGTCTAAGGAAACTTGGGACATCCTCCAACTCACACATAAGGGTACTAATGTTGTGAAAACTTCTAAGATTTAAAACCTCACCACAAAGTTTGATACTATTATCATGCTTGAATCGGAAACTTTTGAAGAATTTTATGCACACTTGCCTGATATTGTGAACTTTGGCTTTCATTTGGGTCAGCAAATTCCAAAAATGAGGGTCCGTCTCATTTTAGTGCCAAAGTAACAATCCGTAACTCTTTGGGAATTCTAAATATGCTTGGGCTAGAAGAGATCATAGGTGATCTTCAAACTATCGAAATAAACTTATTCCCTAAAACTAAAAAGAAAAAAGTAAAAGGAATCTCTTTAAAATCTCAATCAAAGAAAAAATAGGAGCTTATGATTCTAATTTTGAATTTGATCTTAATGATCTTGCCCTGTTTGCTAAAAAATGCAAAAAAAATCCCAAATTGAAAAATCAAAATTCCTCAAAAGTAAAAAATAAAGTTTTGTAGAAAGACAAAAATTTCAAAGCTAGTAAGAATGTTTTTGAGAATGATCAAAGGAAAGCTAGAGGTGAGTATCCCAAGAAAGATGATTCGGGGAGATGTTATGAATGTAATGGAAAAGATCACAAAACCCATGAGTATGACACTAAGCTTAAGAGACGGGAAAAAGGAAACGCTACTTATAATGCCACTCTAAGAGATAGTGATGTCGAGTCGGTAGATTCTGAGGATAAATCACTGCATGGATGTAACTTCACTGCGTTCATGACTAGTCACATTATCACTTCAAGTACATCTCGCGCCAATGAGGATGTTTCTAATTGTGAAAGCCTCAATAATAGGTTGAACCATTCTGAAGAGAGTGAGGGTGATGATTTGAGTGAGGGAGAACGTGACCTCCAAAATGCCAACACCGAGTTGTTAAAAACAAAAATGCAAGATAAAAATTTGTCTCTTATGGTGTTATCTTTTGATAATGAGTTGAAAGTTTCGAGAGAGAGTGAGATCTATTATTATTTCTTTAAGTAAGCAATCAGATTTGGTAGGTATGGAAAAGAATTACTTGACCAAAAAAGTGTCTGGTCTTACGAGAGATCTTCAAGCATCATTGGAGACTCATGAAAAACTTGAATCCCATGTTTCTTAACTCTAGAAAAATCTTGAATGTGCTCGGGAGGTCAAAGTTACTTTAGAGGACACATCTAAGAAGGCTGTAAAGATGTTCCTAGGTCTTGTGTTGGTATTAAAGAGAGGAAAAGGACAGGTTATGATGGTTATTCCACTTCTAATATCGCACCCGAACCAGTGCCCAAGTTTGTGATGGATCCTTATAGGCCTTGACCTAACCTACCAAGGAGAACTCATCCTAAGTATTTTAACTAAGGTGGGCTTAAAAAAACCTATGTTTGTACCCATTACAAAATGAATAGGTCACCTTAGGTATAAGATGGGAAGAGTCTCTTACAGAATGCTCCCACACACCACTATAGCGACATTACTAGTCTTAGAGAGCAAGTTGAGTTTGTAGTCACTACTTCTAAAATATTAATGAAATAACTTCAAATGATGTTTATGACTTTCAAGGACACTTCCAATGCTATGAATACAACTAACAATGATAAGGGCAAGTAAAAAGCTATCTCATCTTGGGTAACTAAAAATGACAAAAAAGCCCTTATTATTCAAATTGCTCTCAAGGTTTAAGATACTTCTCAATGGTATCTTAATAGTGGGTTCTATAGGCGCATGATCGGTGACAAGCATATTTTACCAACCTTGCGGATCATAAGGAAGGAAAAGTCACCTTTAGGGATGGGAGTAGGTCTAACATAATAGGACAAGGTTGCGTGGAGATTATAGATTTTCCTAAGTTAGATAATGTGTTGTATGTTAAAAGATTGAAAGAGAACTGAATAATCATAAGCCAACTTTGCAATGCTAACTTTGTGGTAAGCTTTGACAGATTAGAGTGTAATGTTCATGACTAATTTGGTGAACTTTTGCTACAAGGTGTGAGAACTATCGATAATTGCTATGAAATCAGTCCCAAGTCCTTTTTCATGTGCAATAATGTTGTCTCCACCATAGACCTTTAGCATTCACGACTAGGTCACGTAAATTTTAGTGATCTTGAGAGATTTAGTCAAGAAAGAGCTAGTTTGTGTCTTACCATCGCTTGGAAAACCAATTTCCTCAGTCTGTGATCATCAAGAGTCCCCAAAGGAAGTTGAATACCATTATCACCTCCTGTGTTTTAGAGTTGATACACATAGATCTTATGGGTACCACGCGTATGGAGAGTATTAGTGGTACAACCTATAATCTAGTGGTGGTTGATTACTTTTCGAGATATTGTATCGTTGGATTTCTTAGAGAAAAGTTTGATGTTGTTAAGTTCTTAACAACCAAGTGTCGTGTTTAATAAAATCAACATGGTGTCATTATAATCATAGTCATAATGGCAATGAATTTAAGGAAGACATAATTGATAGCTTTTGTGATGAAGTCGACATCAAACATGAGTTTTCAGTCCTTCGTACTCCTCGATAAAATGGGATTATTGAGAGGAACAATCAAACAATTCAAGAATTTACTAGAGCCATGTTTCTTGGTAGGAATGTGCCTAGACATTTTTGGGTGGAGGCGGTTAACACCGAATGCCACATGGTGAATAAGGTCTATCTTCTTCCAAACACACTTCACACTCCATATGAGTTATGGATAGGGAAAAACAAAACATATCCTAACTTTGAGTTTGGGGGAGTCCTTGTTATATCCTTAGAGTTAGAGAACACTTAAAGAATCTAGAAGCAACGAGGGAATATTTTTAGGGTACTATTAATCTAATAGAGTCTATAGGGTGTTTAAACTTAAAAGCTCTAAGGTCGTGGAAATGATAAACGTCACACATAGAGATGATGCGCCGACTACAGTTATGGATCCTAGCCTTGCCTGTGAGAGTCATGCCCCCCCCCCCCCCCCCCCCGTGATGATTCCATTTTCCCCACATCACCATAGTGCCCCACTCTTGATATAGGGGATACACCCTCATGAGTTCAAAAGAGTCTTGACCCTATCGGTATACTTGATGATTCCACACTAGGTGTCAATACTTGTGCTCAACTAGAGAACGTGGTTAGCTAATTTTTCTACACTTCCGCAGTAGAGACCAAGAATGTGAAGGAAACACTTAAGGATGAACATTAGTTATGTACTATGCAAGTTGAGTTACTTTAATTTTAAAAATAAGATGTCTTGGAATCATTCCCTGGAACTAGAGAGACTAATGTAATCAGTACCAAGTGGGTTTACAAGAATAATATGGATGAGAATGATATCATTTTTCTCAATAAGGCTAGGTTCATTGCTCAAGGTTATATACGGATTGAGGGTGTAAACTTGAACTAGACATTCACTTATGTTGCCATGATTGAGTTCGCCCGCTTACTACTTATCATAGCATGTTATCTACGATTTAAGTTTTACCAAATGGATGTCAGGAGTTCCTTTCTTAGTGGGATTCTTCAAGAGGAGTTTTAAATGGAATAACCAAATGGGTTTGAATCCCAAAGCACCTTGGACACATATTTTATCTAAAGAAGTCCTTGCTTGGTTTGAATAAAGAACCCCGTGCTTAATACGGAAGGCTAACTTCTTTTCTCTTAACTCGTGGTTTCAAAAAAGGGTGAGTTGATATGACGTTATTTATTAATAGAGAGGGTGGTGCTATCTTGGTTACCCAAGTTTGTATGGACTACATAATCATTGGATCCACGTGTTCCCAATATGCTCACACTTTTAAGGATGAGATAAAGAGTGAATTTGAGATGAGTATGGTTGGTGAGCTTACTTTCTTCCTTGGTCTCCAAGTGCATCAACTTATGAATGAGATATTTATATCTCAATCTAAATATGATAAGGATCTTGTGCAAAAGTTTGGTCTGGACTCCTCAAATATCTCATGCACACTCATGAGTTCCTCGATTAAGCTTAGCAAAGACACTTTAGGCACTGACATAGGGCAAATACTTTATAGGAGTATGATAGGTAGTCTCCTCTACTTAACTACTAGTCGTCCTAATATCCCCTTTAGTGTTGGAGTTTATGCATGTTACAAAGCATCCCCAAAAGGGTCACACTTTCTTAAATTTAAATGTATCATCAAATACATTAGTGGAACTCTATCTTACGGGATTTAGTATTCATTTGATACCGATGACCATTTTTTGACTTATTTGGATGTCGATTGGGTTGGGGATGTTGATAAATCACATCGGTTGGATGCTTTTACTTTGAGAGTGCTCTTGTCCCTTAGTTTTGTAAGAAGCAAAACTCCATTTCTTTGTCCACGGCGGAGACCGAGTATATATCGATCGTTAGTTGTTACACACAACTCTTATGGATGATAAAATGTTGTAAGATTATGGGATTACTCAAAACACAATGACTTTTTCTTATGATAATATTAGTGCAATCCACAATTCTTATAATCCGGCCCAACATCCCCGTGCGAAGCATATAATAATTTGTGAGCACTTTATTCATAATCTTGTTGAGGAGAAGATTATTTCCTTGAGCTTTGTGAAAACCAAATGTTAATTGGTCGATATTTCTACTAAACCTTTAGATGTACTTAGATTTGACGTTCTTAACAAGTCTTCTGGTATTTGTGCCACTAATTGATTTTGGGTTTTGGTCATAGTTTAGGGTTATTTTCATATTGCTATCTTTTGTCCCTATTGCTAGATTGTATTCTTATTTTTATATTTTTAAAAATAGAAAAAAAATCTTTTTTTGAAAAAGATTTTAGTTTTGATAAAAAAAATTCAAAAAGGGTTTTGTATTTTGTTTCACACCTTATATGAATGCACACTTAAGATGTTCGAGTCACAATTACATTCCATCCATTCATGTGACTCACTCATGATGTTATAATACTGCTTCGTTTCTTTTTTGTGCTTAAAAATAGATGTTTAGAATTGTTTAGCTCTTTATGATCACTTCTTTCATGCTAGACTCTTTATATTGCCTTTATTGCAAACATGAATGGACTTTTGAATATTTTGCTTGCTTGTCATATGTCGAATATGATGTTCTCATCTCAATAGTGCTTAATAATGAAGCGATTGTAATAGAAACTAATTGTGCATATCAAAACCATTTCTCGTATTTTTTCTCAAAAATTTTATTTTTTGTTTAAGCAATGGAAAGGGACTATGAAAGGAGCAGTCTTCTTTGCATTAAAATCCACTATTGGCAACAGCCTAAAAGATGACATCGTCGCGTAAAAAAAAAGTTTCAATACCAATTTTTTGTTCCATGGATTCTTTATTCACATAATCAATATAATTTCTTCAAAAAATTTGAGATTTTATGTTTAAAATTCCAGATTTTAAAGGTTTTATAAGTGAATGGGCTTGCACAATAAAATTCCTTCAAAAAAATTAAATAGTTTGGCATTATTGATTTGAGAAGAATTGAAATTCATGACATTTTTTAATGAGTTGAGTCAATTTTATTTCGTTCAATATTTTTAGACTAGAGGTTGAATTGAGTTCTTTCTTTAGGAGTATCTCTTTGACTTCTTGCACCTTTACTACATATGCCTCTATTGACTTTTACATGCATTAAGTTCACAAAATTTCATTCTATTTCCATGATTCGAATATTTTCATGCTACTCCATGGTATGACTGTTTGTATTTGTACTTAAATGTATATTTATATACTCCAAAATTTCAAAAATAGTTAGTTCGTTTGTCGAAGTATCATCGTATATGCTTCATTATTTATTATTTATGATAATATTTCATATATGCATTCTCGTGGTGCTAACATTTTAAGATTAGTTTCTAACCATTTGTCTATTAAGGACAAAAAGGGGGAGAACATATTGAGGGGGATTTGAGTTTTTTTTTTAAATCCGTGCATCGCAGTATTTCTTTTGCTTCACGTGTGTAGGTTTTTTCCACCTTAATGATTTCATGGACTACGCGATGAAGACTTTAAGTTGAAGATAGTGTCACAAGTGTCAATTCCTTTTCAGGTTTAGGAGGAACATTAGTTGAACTTGTCTTAGGGTAAAATTTTTTTTGGTTTTTGTATTTTTACTAGAATAGCCAAAAGGGGAGATTTGTAAGAGCAAGATTTATAATTGTTCATCATGTTTTTAAGGTTGGCATATTCGCTTACACCTTTATTATCATATATATTCTCAAAAACATCAAGTGAAGACACGTTAGTGACCGAATGCAACAATCAAAGATAGAAAGAGCTGAAATCGTCACTTTAATCATCGGAGAAGGTATATGGTTTTGATTATATGTAAATTTTTTATTCCGGGGTTATTTTTAATAAAATGTTCTAGGCCTGATTTTAACATTATTTTCAAAGAAAAAATATTTTTTATTTTTTAAGTCGTTCAAACGACTTTAAGTCTTCGTTCAAATAATATTGATATTTCTTTCAAACAATACTTTTCTGTTAAGCATAACTAATATCGGTTGAAGATGGTTCGAATGAGATTGGATGCTCCTTCGAACGAATTTTACTTTGATTAAAATGATTTAGCATTTTCGTTTAATGAGTCCCTATTTTTGTTCGAACGAGATTTCTCAAAATTTGTGTCACCTAAAAAATATGTTTTCTATATAAAGGGGTATTGAAATCAGTTTACACAAAACTTTTGGCAAGAAACACTTTCCCATACATGTCTGAAAGGTCTTCAAACCCTACTTTGTTTTAAACTCTTTTGTTTGTCAATCCAAACGCCTTGGATGATTTGTTAAGAATTTTATCAAACCCTAGCAGAACACATCGATTGTTCATACCATTATGGAGTTGATTCTCCTTTGTTGAAGATAGGAATAATGTATCCTGATGTTGATCGATGGTCACCTAGGAAAATGGAGATTGATGTGGAGCGTTGGTGGATCTGCATCGCTGATTGTTAACAACTAGGATTGAAGACACAACCGAGTCACTTAGATGATTCTGAGTTTTATAAGTCTATTTATGTCATTTTTGTAATACCTAATTGTAATAGTGATGAAATGTAGGTTTTGCCCAAAAGAGATTTTTCCTCGTCTTCTATCTTCTTGGTTTGTGGTTTGTTTTTTTCCATTTATTTTAAATATCCTTCATGTGTAGGTTCACCTAATTTATGAAGATATAATTTGGACTAAATAGAATTTGGTTTGTGTTTATGACATAATATACAATTTTTAAATATAATCGGACTACTCTATCTTTTTCTCTATCCTTACTGAAAGACGCGAATGTGATTTTTCTTAAAATCGATCGATGAGAACTTTTAAAACTCGATTGAGTAGGGTTGGCCTCCTCTGAATGAGGGTGGTTTACTGAAAACATTATTGATCAAGGGTGCAATGTGGTGTTACGTCAAAACGCCGATAGTTTTTTCTGTTCGCCGCCTCAATACAAAAACCTAAATTACGATTGCACTTGCGATACAAGTGTAGCGGTAAGTCGGGTATTGAAAATCCACAGAGACGAGTTGATAGAATTTATAGGATTTAATATTCCTAAATAAAAGTGTAAAAGGTAATTATACACAAAAAGGAAAAGATGCATAAAAGGGAAATATTAATCTAGGCGAGGGAAAATAAAGCTAGACTAATAAAGCGGGTAAAAACTATAGGTTGTGTCGAATATCCCTCACCCGAGTTAATTAGTATAAAATGGTTACATGGGTTGACGAGTTATTACAAATGTGTCTCGTTTCGACAGTTAATTAAACCCACAGTTGTCACACCCCTAAATTTTCATAATAGTCTAATACGATTTTGGCGTCAACAAATACCCCGAAAGTTATGCACGCAAGGTCGTAAGCACGGAGCATACATGATATGCCCAGTCAAATCTCCTAGGTGTAATAACTAGGACAACGCACCCGAAATAGAACCGTAAACACCATCACCAAAGCCAAGCAACATGTCAACCCGAAATGAGTTCAATCTGACACAACCTAGACTAACTTAGCTAGAAAGCATATTAAAAATGCGATAAATAAACACAATAAATATACACTAGAAAGAAACTAAATGAAAGCATGTAAACTAAATTAGGAAGCAAGAATTAAAGGAAATACAACTATATTAATGGAGAGGGAAGATGAAAGTACCACTTACAAACCCTAATGGGTGTCAAACCAAGAGAGAAGGAAGAAAATAGCGCTCAACCCCCAAAACCTAACCTAAACTAACCTAAAATCAATTATATCTAAGTATTTACACAAAAATGGGTTTATATAGTAAGTGGAATTAAAATAGAAAAGAAAAGAGAAAAGAAAAAAAAAGGGCAAAATATCAGTTAAAAACAGGGGATCGGTCGATCAATTCCTTTGATCGATCTATCGATCGCTCAAATCTGAGCCCATTGCTTCCCATATAAGAATGAAAATTGGAGGATCGATTGATCGATACCTTTGATCGATCGATCGATCAAGCAGGGCTGCTTCAAGCTTCTTCCAGTTTTGGCTCAATTGGTTTTCTCTTCCGCTAAAATCACCGTAACTTCTTCGTTAGGGATCGGAATCGCGCACCATTCACGGCCACACGAAGCTTGTGAGGAGGGATACAACTTACGTGAAGATTATGGGCCAGGTGCTCAAAATATTGAAAGACTAAAATGCCCTTGAACATGCGATTGAGTATGGAAATTAGCCGGAATGCGTCTGAACTTCACACTTAGCATCCAAATACGTATAAAAGTTCAATTAACCCATGCAAAGCATGTTAACATAGAAATCCGAGGTTGTCTGGTTAACGAGCATAAATATAGGGAATAAGATACCCGAGGGGGCTAAAATGCATAGGTTCGAGGGATGAAATACGCAATATTTGCGTATAATCACACCCCCTAACTTACACATTGCTAGTCCCTAGCAATGAAGTAGGATACAACAAGAAATACAATCAAACCAAAATCAGGATACGAGTACAAAAATATGGTATAAAAGCATAATTCCACTTTCGCGGGCGATTCGATTGCATTTAGCGTATGCAATAATCCGTTAAATCCCTAGGTTACCCTAGTGGACGAGTGTCGTCTCGTGAGGGTTTTCAGGGATGATACCCACAAACATCATATGGTTTCCTCAAAATATGCCCAACCCAACATGCGACAAGCCCAACAATAGCGAACAAGATTTCATACGCATTATTAGCACATTGAACGAATTCAAACAAAAGTCTGAAATCATTAACATTATACAATGCATCTTATAGAATTGAAACTTTAAAATGTGGGAGGGGAGCGAGCACATGCAAAGTGTGATTTGGCAAAAACTTAAATAAATCGGATACTAAAATAAAGCAAGCATATATTCAATCCTCACGGGCATTACACTCATCAAGTGAATTCACTCGAAACAGGGAGGTAACACACGGAACATGCGGGCATAAGGAGTAAATATAAATGGAAACTAGGCCGCACACATGTCACAAATGAAGCACGCTATATATGAAATTAAAACTTGTAATCTCAATGAAAGATACCGCTCATTAAAAAAGGTGAAATCTATTTTCACAGATTATCAAAACTATTTAAACCTTTGAATTACATCTACTTAAGATCACATAGGACTTTAATAGGGTTTTAATGTAGGGAAGGCTGGGGTGCGAAAAGAAGGATTGTATATACGGATTCAAAGTGTTCGAAAATGAAAACTGAGGATAATGGGAAGAATGAAAGCAATAGAAAAATTGGAAAACAAGTTGCAAACAAGGCATTAGATATATAAATTGGAGAGTAATAAAAGCTTATTGTACTATGTACAACATATACAAACTTCTCTTCCTTTTTCTCACTTTTTTTTTCTTTTTTTTTCTTTTTCTTTTTCTTTACTTTTTCTCTACTTTTTTCACATCTATTTTCTTTGCTTTTAACACTCTCATATGCCTAAATTGCAACCGCAACACAACAACAACATTCAATCCCAAGTAACATTCCGAACAAAGGTATGGAAGGTGTATGTATGGTTTAAAACTCCAAATTGGAGTTGGTTATGGGATTTGGGTTATGAATCGAAAGGCTATGTTTAGGCTCAAGGGTTTAACGAGGAGAAACATATAAGGGTGAGGTCAAGGTCAATACGGGTGATATAACACAGATGGCCTATGATCATTTCAAAAAGTTTATGCAATTCTCTAGTCAAAACAATATATGAAAATCATGCTCAAGTGATACATTTCATGAATGAACTCAATTAATGAAACGATCAAATGAAAGAATAGAGAGATTACCGACGAATTCAACATTTCAAAGAGGAAAGAATAGTGTATACACTCATAAATGATGAAAGGTACAAAGCTTACCCGGTGCAAGTATATACAATGCAACAAAAGATTTCCGAGTTATAAAAATCTTAAACCAAATTAATAGAACAATAAAAGCGCATGTGCTCATGGGATTAAAGTTTAATACATGAAGTTATTCATAATATCAATGATTGAGGACTAAAGTCTAATAACTTCTAAAATCGAGAACATGCATCATTGGGTTGTCTATTGGATCGGGCAATTATTGAAATTTATTATCGAAAACAAAGGCAAAATGCCCAAAAAAGGAGAAAAAGAAAAGAAAATCTTTTTGAAATTTTTAAATTTTTCTAAGAAAAGCATACTAAGTAACTAACATGTGAGCAAAAACATGGACTAAAAAAATAAATGGATAGAATATCCCACACCCCCTAACTTAAAACCTGACATTGTCCTCAATGTGAATTAAGAACCAAGTTAAAGAGAGGAAACGAGCGATATTATCCAAAATTGGAGCGATCCCCATAAGAATAAGTCCAAAGAATCTACAAAACAAGTTAGTACCGAGCATAGCAAAAAAAAATAACAAAAAGTTAACCAATTACACTAGACTAAATTAAAAAGGAAAGAAAAGATCAAAAGAAAGAAATAATAAAAATCTAACTATATACAACCTACTATTTAGGCTTCACATTAACTATACACTAGAAGTCTAAATAGTTAAGGGTCCACCGCAAAAATGATTTGACTTTGGAGGATAACCGATGTACCCTCACTCTCGAGCATGCCTTTCAAAAAATATGAATTCCGTTTGAACAACGGAAGGCATGTGTAAGGAGTAAGAAAGGAACCATCGTCAATTAAAAGTTTTGGAGGGGCGATGGGGGATTTGGATTGAACGGGTGACAAAAACATGTGTGAGTCGAGAAAAGAAGAATATCCTCCCAAGGATTTTGAAATTGGAATGGGAGGTGTCGCACACGAAGGCAAAGGTGCGATCGTGTAAGGCGACTCGAGAAAGTACTCCTCATCGGCGAAAAGGTTTAAAACATTAAAGTTTGAAACCGAATCATCGGGTACTTGGGACGGTATGATAATAGAGAATGAAAATGGGGAGGAAAGAAAATCAAACTCAAGAGATGAATTATCATCGCTTGAAGATTGAGTTTCGAAAGAAATAAGATCATTTTCAATGAAATGTTCTTCTTTGGGGGCCAAAGAAGAAATCATTTCATTGCAAATAGATATTACGTCATTTTCATCCTCACTTTCAATATCTATTACGCAATGGGCAAAGTCGACAATGATTTGTTCCAAAGTAGGCACAAAGTCCTCATTTGGTTCAAAACATTATTCGAATTCAAAAGTTTCGAAAGCAAAATCATCGTCAAATTCAAATAATAAATCCAACTCGTGTTCCCAACAACGATTTTCTTCCCGATAACGATTTTCAATTTTCTCATTTTCAAGCATACGCAAGCCCTCGCCGAATGTCATAAGTCGAGGTGCGGACACTTGAAAATGGGAACTTTGAAAATTACCATCGGACTTAAACTTAAATTCATTATTATAAGAATTCTGAAAACTATTGCAATTCGTTTCAAAATTCCTATTATAAGGAATTAGAGGCCCAAAAAAATTATCATCATCATCAAAATTCCAATAACCCAGGTTTTGACTTTCGTTATACTCTCCCAAAGTCATATTTGAATTTGTAATTTTTTGGGACTCCAAGTATTGATCGAAAGTTAACGGATTACAGGAATTTTGAGAATTATAACAATGATTACCGAAAGAATTGGAATAAGACATGCTTACCCCAAAAATGGCTCGAAGTGGCGAATTCAACAAAATAGATGTGCGTGCGAAAAATTCAAGCGTTTCTAGGCGCTCAAATTCTACGAAATACTAAGAATAGAAAGAAAATACTACGAAATACTAAATCAAATAAATTTTAAAACAAACTCATCCCCAACAACGGCGCCATTTTAATCGAGGGTGAAAAGTGGCATTGCGTCAAAACGCTGATCGTTGTTTTCTATCCACCGACTCAATACAAAAACCTAAATTACGGCTACACTTGCGATACAAGTGTAGCGGTAAGTTGGGTATCGAAAATCCACAGAGATGAGTTGATTGAATTTATTGGATTTAATATTCCTAAATAAAAGTGTAAAAGGTAATTATACACAAAAAGGAAAAGATGCACAAAAGGAAAATATTAATCTAGGCGAGGGAAAATAAAGTTAGACTAATAAAGCGAGTAAAAACTATAGGTTGCGTCGAATATCCCTCACCCAAGTTAATTAGTATAAAATGGTTATATGGGTCGACGAGTTATTACAAATGCATCTCGTTTCGACAGTTAATTAAACCCACAGTTGTCACACCCCTAAATTTGCATAAAAGTCTAATACGATTTTGGAGTCAACAAATACCTTGGAAATTACGCACGCAAGGTCGTAAGAATGGAGCGTACATGATATGCACCGTCAAATCTCCTAGGCATAATAACTAGGACAACGCACCCGAAATAGACCCGTAAATACCATCACCAAAGCCAAGCAACATGTCAACCGGAAATGAGTTCAATCCGACACAACCTAGACTAAATTAGCTAGAAAGCATATTAAAAATGCAGTAAATAAATGCAATAAATCTACACTAGAAGCAACTATATAAAAGCATGTAAACTAAATTAGAAAGTAAGAATTAAAGGAAATACAACTATATTAATGGAGAGGGAAGATGAAAGTACCACTTACAAACCCTAATGGGTGTCAAACCAAGAGAGAAAGAAGAAAATATCTCTCAACCCCCAAACCCTAACCAAAAATCTATTATATCTAAGTATTTACACAAAAATGGGTTTATATAGTAAGTGGAATTAAAATAGAAAAGAAAAGGGAAAAATATCAGCTGAAAACAGGGGATCGATAGATCGATCGCTCAGATCTGAGACCATTGCTTCCCATCGAAGAATGAAAATTGGAGTATCCATCGATCGATACCTTTGATCGATCGATCGATCAAGCAGGGTTGCTTCAAACTTCTTCCTGTTTTGGCTCAATTGGTTTTCTCTTTCGCTAAAATGGTCATAACTTCTTCGTTAGGGATTGGAATCGCACACCATTCACGACCACACGAAGCTTGCGAGGAGGGATAAAACTTTCGTGAAGATGATGGGCCAGGTGCCCAAAATATGGAAAGACTAAAATGCCCTTGAACGTGTGATTGCGTACGAAAATTAGCCAGAATGCGTCCGAACTTCACACTTAGCATCCAAATACCTATAAAAGCTCAATTAACCCCTGCAAAGTATGTTAACATAGAAATTCGAGGTTGTCTGGATAACGAGAATAAATATAGGGAATAAGATACCCGAGGGGGCTAAAATGTGTAGGTTCGAGGGATAAAATATGTAATATTTGCATATAATCAATTATCCACTTGGACAACGTCTGAAAAGAATGACTGGAAGTTTATCTCCAAGGGAGTGGATGATATTTTATACATGGTCTGGCCTGATAAGGATACTTGGAATATTTTATGATCCACACACGAGGGTATGGATTTGGTTAGGGCTCTCGAGTTATAAAATATGATGACTAAGTTTGAAATAATTAAGATGTTAGAGAATGATTCCGTTAACAAGTTTTATACTAAGTTTTTTGATATTATCAATTCCTCGTTTAACTTAGGTGAGCATATCCCCGAGTCAAGAGTTATGCAAAAAATATTAAGGTTGTTGCTTAAAATACTCAACGCTAAGTTAACGGTTCTATATTCTCTACGTGGTGTCGATATTATGTTGGTTTAATAACTTGTAGGTGATCTCCAAACCTATGAGATGAAAATGCATCCTCCTAGGAAGAAAAAGGAAAATGAAGACAAAATTTTAGCTTTAAAAGCTAGGAAGGAGGATGTTTCGAATTTCAATAGTGAGGGTGATTTAAATCCCAAAGAGATGGCTAAGAAGTTTAAATTTTTTATTAAGCATAGAGAAGATACGAATTTTGGAAAAAAAAAACTAAGAAATTCAATGACCATGATAGGAAGAATAGAAATAAACCTAAGGATGTGGATAAGTGGGATAACTATTTCGAATGCCAAGGTATTTGGCATCTTTCTTTTTAGTGTCCCACTAGACTAAGGAAGGAAGGCACGAAGTTGAAGGCATACAATGATACCCTTAGTGATAGTGAGTCAAAAGAGAAACTTGATTCCCTTATGGAGCGTAACAACACCATTTTTACGATTAGTCATGCGAGCCTTTGTAAGATGTAGGTTCTTGAAATGATATTAGTGTCAAGGGAGGCGTAACCCGTTATCAAGATGAAGATTAGTGCTAAAGAACTATTACTGTAAAAAATTAGATTATATCTAATTATTTAATCACAGATAAAATAAAATGAGACAAAGAAATTTTAAAGTGGTTCAGCCTTATAAGAATGGCCTACGTCCACTGTTTTTGTTATTGCTGACTGTTTGGGAATTCTCGATTACAAGTTTTATCAAGAAATTTCGGTCCCCCTTCAATGAGGATGATACAATGTATTTATTGCATTAGGTTGTACATGTGAAAGGGTAATACATAGCTGTCTATTAGGCGTATACATCTGTATGATAATAATAAGCATTTAATGCGCAGTCAATCTGTTGGTTATCCTGCTATCAATGCTCTGTTCGAGGTGCAGCTCGGACCACCTAAGCTCCTCGAACATCCTAAGTAGATCGGTACTCATAAGTTACTCGGTGTATTAAAGTTCCTCGGAGAACTCTTATTGGTCGGAGAATCTGAGTTGATCGGGGAAGCAGAGTTCCTCGTTGCAGTATAGTTCCTCGGAGAGTGTCTATTTCTCGGAGTATCTGATTGGGTTAAGTTATTGCTCGGAAGTGTTTGTTATTGCCACGCAGATTGCCACGTGTCTTCACTCAATTGAGCCATGTCAGCAGACTAAATTTGGTATCAACAGAAGCCCCCAATGTTTCATAGTTCAAAATTTGAGGAGTGTGGAACATTCTTTCTTGAAATATGGCGGTTTTAAATGATCATCCTGAAATTTAGGAGTATTTTCCTTTGTATTTATTTCTCCTTCAAAATTCGTAGAATTGGACTTTTTGACTTTTTATGACCGCTTCAATTCCCGCGCCCTTTTTTTCCTTCGGTAACGTAACCGTCTCTTTTTGCAATCATTATCTTTACCCATTCCCAAGGCAAAGTATTTAAACTTTGCAGAAAATCCCATTGTCTTCTACTTTTTCATTCTTATCTCTTTGAGTTTTCCATTGTTTCTCTCTCCCGTGCGTTCATCTCTTTCATCATTTGTTGTCAACAGACTCATCCCTTTCCAATAAGATTTTCTTCTTTCTCTTTGATTTCCTTCTTTAATCATGGTTTATCCTGTAGAATCGATTGATAAGTTTCGCTCTGATTTCTCTATTCCCTCATGGGTTATTTTGGAAGAGCTTTCTGAGCCTTCAGACTATTTTCGTTTGGCTGAGGGACATTGGTTCCCCAGTCTCTTTATCGCTGAATGTGGCTTTTCTTTTCCCCCAAATCCTTTATGTCTGTAATTCTGTCAATACTTTGACGTGGTTCCTGCAAGAATAGCCCCCAATACATGGAGAATAGTTAACGGAGTTTATAGATTAAATCAAATTCATGGAACTCGTATAGGAATTCCTGAGATTATGTTTATTTATAGATGGGTTGTGGGTGATAATACTTTTTATTTAAAAACTAGGTTTTTAAATAGAGCTTTAGTGGTCAATCTCCCAGATGCCAATAGGGACTAATTTGAGTACGGGGTTGTTATAAAAAATTGGCAACACCCTCCATTAACTGGAGCTGATGTTTACCAGGGGCCCAGATGTCCTCCCTATGGCAATGGGATAGGTTATTTTTTTTTTATTTTCAAAATTATGCTTCATTTGTGTTTGATAAAATGTGTCACTGATATTTTAATTTTGATTTATTTGCAGTTGACAGCAAAAGAAAATCTCCAAAAGAGACAGACGTTAACATAAGGCATTAAAAACTTATCTGGAGTTTGCATCAGACTGTTGCTGACGAGCATATTAGGTCAGCTTCATATTTGCTGCAGTACAAGAGTTACACCTCCTCTTTTACTGCTCGTCCGGTGATAAGTGACGCAGAACCAATACCAGCCTCTACAAGTTCTTCACCTGAGTCACATATTTCCTTGAGTGAAAGTATGAAGAAAAGAAAACCTCCTACCCTTTTTGAGAAATCTGCCTCTGTTGTTGGAGAGGCAAAGAAAAGTAAGCTTGATGTCCCAGGAGAGGGGACAAAGAAAATTGATGCACCTCCTTCGGCTGCTCCTGTGAAGGTTGTCGAGAAGCCCCCAGTGGCCCCGAGCAAGGCTGCTGCTCCAAGCGAGGTGATTGTCATTTCTCCGACTAAGACTACATCGTTAGTCGAGAACGTTGATGCTCCTCTGAGGAGGCTAAAGAAAAGCTCCTCTATCAATTTGGCTGAATCCATCTCTCAGCCCCCGACTAGTGGTGTTCCCACTTTTGTTGCCCCGAGCTCTGCTATGAACTCGGTGAAGACTTGGATCATTCTCGAGATCCAAGGTATTGAAGAAAACCTTTCTCGGGACATGGTTACCACATTAGCAGCTCGTCATATTGCTTCTGTAAGTCCTATAGTCTTAAATTTTCATTCTTTCCTTTTTGTATCTGTGCATTGACTTGCTTTTATTTTCCCAGTTGGTGAACTGTTTTAATACAATTCTGAAGAAAGATAAAGCTATTAAAGCTTCAAACTCCTCATCAGGTGTAGAGGAAGCCTTGGTAGGTCTGACGCAATCCCTGAAGGATTCTCGTCAGAAGTATGCTGATGACAAGGTGATTTGGGAGAAGAGGCTCACTTCGACCGAGCAGGAGAAGGCTCGGGTTATTGAGGTCTCCAAGGGGTTGGAGAAAAAAATAAATGATTTGGAGGATAAGAATAAAGAGCTCGAAGGGAAACTCAAAAATGCTGGGGAGCTTGAAAATAAGCTCAAGACTGCTGAGGAGGAGTTGGGTCAACTTCAGGAAGTAAGTCGTCAGAAGGAGGAAGTTGAGAATAAATTAAAGGCTTCTGATGGTCTTCTTTCCGAGAAGATTTCCTCGGAGAAGACAAAAAGGAAATTGGCTGTCAAAAAATCCTTCAGCGCCGACTGGGATAAAGGGTGGAATGAAGGTTTGGCTGCCATGATGCTGCAAGTGGAATATGGAAGCCTCAAATACTTTAGAGATGAATGGGTTGCTGCTCTGCAAGAGATGAAAGTTGATGAAAATTCTAAACTATTTCAGCGACACATCACGGGCCCCCCTCCAACTCCTAAAGAAGAAGAAGAGGACGAAGCTGCCTCTGAGGAATCTTTCATGGTAATGGGAGATCAAATTTCTCATCCCCCAGCTATCCAGCCCACTGGCGAGGAACTTCAACTACCTGTTACTTCATCCGAGCAACCTCCAGCACTTCCCGAGCAAACCTCTGTTCCATCCGAGCAACCTACCTCCTCGTCCCAGCCTCCCGAGAAAGTTTTGGGAGACAAGGAAAAGGTGTAGAGTTGTTCGAATTTCCCTCTATTTTATTTTTCTTTGTCAAATGTAACTCTGAACTTTGTACTTCTCCTTTATGATGTAATAAAATTTGAACTTTTGCTTATGTATACTGTTGATTCTCTTCTTCATGCTCTGTTTGTACTCTTATTGATTCTTGCTTCTTCTTCTTCCTTTACTAGTTTCTGGCCAGGATGGATTTATTATCTGCTCACGATACAAAACTGTTAAGGTAATGCAATGAGTATTTCAAAGCTGGTCATTCAGACATGAGTGTAGCTCAAATCATTGACATCCTCGATCAAGGTGCTTCAGAGCAAGAAATTGAAGCCTATCAGTATTTGAAGTGCCTGCTCGACCGTGCAGTGGCTAACAACGTAGCATACTATGATATGATTGAAGATCTCTAGGGCAGTCTTGAAGAACTTCAGCAATAATATAAGGAATCTACATCCCTTTTGCACGAAGGATACGAGAAGAAGTATCAGCAACTCATTGCTGATAAGGGATACGATAAACTGTTTGCTGCTTACGATGTGAGGGAGAGAACTCTGAAGGCTGAGGTCGAAGAGACAGATAGCTGAGTTGTTAGAGCAAGAAAATAATGACCTGCAAAGAGAGGTGTCTCAGTTGAAGTCTGTAGCTTCCACCTCAAGCGCTTTGGTCCCTGTGAATGACGAGGGATTATCTTTCTTAGAGGTCGAAAACGCCAACCTGAGCGATGAATTAGAAATCTTGAAGAGAACTGTCCCTTCTACATCTGCTCGGGGATGAGTAAGAGTAGCTCGAATTTCTGTCAAGGAACAGAGAACTCAATCTACTCTGGAGAACCAGGCCTTCCAACTGATGGCAAAGAACCAGGCATTGGCTGAAATGTCTAAGAAGATCAGGAATCTGGACGAGCAGCTTTCTGCGCAGAAGTCTGCCTTGGAGAATAAAGAACTCTTTATAAAAAATCTGCACGAGCAACTGGAAAGATTGACATATCAATTCCACAAGCAGCCCAGAGAATTCTGGATGGCTGGATACAATGAGGCTCTCTACCATTTGGATGATCGTATCCAAAATGCAAATAATGAGGGTTACAAACAGGGATGGTTGAATGCCTTAGGTGTACTGCAACTGGAACATGGTCATTACCTGTGGGATTACCATAATCCTGGGCTAATTGACCTACCAGTGCCACCATTCAAGCTTGACATGAGTTGGATCCTTGCTCGGGCCATCCCTCGGTGTTTGATTTCCAAATACCTTGGTGATTAGAATCTCCATTCCAATGTTGAGATATCTCATCCCGAGCACCTACTCGATCGACCATCTGTGATGAACATCAGGATGCTTACAGATCTTAACTTCATAAATTCCCCTTATGCTTTGAATGATCCACCTGCTAGCGAGGAACCTGTTTCAAAAGCAGAGGGGAAGAAACCAATAGAATAGGAATCTTGATGTAATAAATTTGTATTTCATTCTTGATGTATTTTGTTCTACATTTAATGAAATAATTTTATTTGCAAATCTTGACTGCCATTGTCTTGTAATCATAAAACACTTTACATTTGTGCATGTATATCTATTAAAAAGATAACAACATTGTGTTATTTGTCGATCAACTGGAGTTTGTTAAAACTTATTATCGACTATCTTGAATTTGTGGTAATCATTTGACGACTAACCACAATTGATGATACTTTGTTTCTCGACCAACTTATTGATCATTTTCACATACTCATATTTTAAAATGCTTCTGACCAACTATAGTTAACCTTTAGTTGACATTTTTGGGAATAGATTTATTTCCTAACCAACCTTAGTTGGCATTTTTAGGAATAGATTTACTTCCTAACCAACCTTAGTCGGCATTTTTAGGAATAGATTTACTTCCCGACCAACCTTAGTTGGCGTTTTCGGGAATAGATTTACTTCCTAACCAACCTTAGTTGGCATTTTTAGGAATAGATTTACTTCCCGACCAACCTTAGTTGGCGTTTTCGGGAATAGATTTACTTCCTAACCAACCTTAGTTGGCATTTTAGGAATAGATTTACTTCCTGACCAACCTTAGTTGGCATTTTTTGGAATAGATTTACTTCCTAACTAATCTTAGTTGGCATTTTTAGGAATAGATTTACTTCCCGACCAACCTTAGTTGGCATTTTCGGGAATAGATTTACTTCCTAACCAACCTTAGTTGGCATTTTTAGGAATATATTTATGAGTAGTCTGAGTAGTACTTTTCCTGAATGCGTAGCATGAGTATTCCGTGAAAAATTTCCTACAAAAGGAGAGAACTGGGCAGAATATTGTCACTTTATTCATACTAACGAAAATGGTTGAGAGTTTACATCACTGATAATACTTGCGCAAGTGTTTTGCATTCCATGCATTCTTAAACTCCTGCCCTTCTAAAGTTGATATTCTATAGGTTCCTGGTCGAACAACTTATGTAACTCGGTAAGGTCCATGCCAGTTTTCTTCCAATTTGTTATGCTTTTGAATCACTTTCTTTAGCACATAGTCTCCTTCTTTCTAGTCGCACTTCTTTACCCTCTTGTTGTAGAACAAAGTTCTTCGTTGTTGGTAAGCAGCATTCCTGATGGCTGCTTCTTCTCTAACTTCCTCGAGCATGTCTAAATCTAATCTTCTCATTAAGTCGCTGACAGGGGAATTGAAATTCAGTACTCTGTGTGTCGGAAGACCCAACTCGACAGGTATAACGGCTTCACTTCCAAATGCCAGTATATATGGAGATTCCCCTGTTACTGCTCGGGGAGTAGTTCGATAAGCCCATAATACTGATTGTAGCTCGTTGATCCAATTTGCTTTCGTGTCATTCAGTCTTTTCTTCAAGCCATTCAGTAGCATTCTATTTGTTACTTCAGTTTGTCCATTGCTTTGGGGATGGCCTGGTGCTGAGTGGATCTTCAAGACATTTGACTGATAACAATAGGCAGCGAACTCCTCGTTGTCAAATTGTGTTCCATGGTCGATAATGAATGCATGGGGAAGACCATATCTACAGATGACATTTTTCCAAATAAATTGATACACCTTCTCGTACATCATGTCGACAAGAGGCTCAGATTCTACCCACTTAGTAAAATAATCCATTGCGACGATGAGATATTTAAATCTTCCTCTGGTCGTTGGAAGTGGTCCGACCAAGTCAATTCCCCACATAGCAAATGACCAAGGGGAAGTAATGGGTGTCAACAACGCTTGGGGAGTTCTTCGGATAGTGGAGAAGCGTTGACACTTGTTACATTTCTTGGCGTAGGCTATACAATCAACCCTCATCGTTGGCCAGTAGTATCCTTGCATCATAACCCTTTGCAAAAGCGTCCGACCTGCTACATGGGCTCCATAAGACCCTTCATGGATCTCTTCAATCAAGTCTTTCACCTCGGTGGGATGCACACATCTTTACAAACCTGTTATAATTCCTTGTCTGTACAGAATACCATTATTCAGTACATAACGAGCAACTTTAAACTTCAGTTTTTTGGCTGCAAGTTTGTCAGTTGGTAATTCCCCCTCTTCAATATATGCCCTGATGGAATCCATCCAAGATGGTCCTAAATTAAGGGTAATAAAATTCATCGTCAAATCTTCATCGATACTCCGACCAGCTAAAACTTCAATTGGGATTGTTCTTCATAGCTCGGTACGAGTAGCTGATGCTAATCGAGCTAAGGCGTCGGCCCTCGCATTCTCCATTCTTGGTATTCTGACCAGCTGAATAGCAGTAAATTCTGATACCAATTCCCTTGCCTTTGCATGATACCTGATCATTAATTCTCCTTTGGCTGCATATACTCCCATCATTTGATTTATAATCAATTGCGAGTCACTAAAGAAAATAACATGCTCTGCCCCCATAGTTTTTGCCAAACTAAGACCTGCAATCATGGCTTCATATTCAGCTTCATTATTTGTAGCTTTGAATTGGAAGCGTAGGGCATATTCCATGTCGACCTCGTCTGGACTATTAAGAACCATCCCTGCGCCACAGCCTGTTGTGCAAGATGAGCCATCCACATATAAACTCCATATAGGTAATTCGTCTTCAAATTTCTGATCTGACAGAGTTCCTCAGTGGAAAATTTGTTGCTTCCTTTCACCATCTCCTGATATTTCTTGATGTTCGTCGATCATCTTTTCTTGCCCTTTTAACAACCTAAGCTGGTATGGGCTTGAATTTGATGATTCTGTAACATCTACTTGCCCTTTTACCAAGCTAAGTTGGTATGGGCTTGCATTTGATGATCCTGTAACATCCACAGGTTGATCAGTGAGCAACTTTTGCTCCTCGGGGGTATCAGGATAGGTGAACTCTGCTATAAAATCTGCTGCCGCTTGCCCTTTTAGCGATGATTTGGGTTCATAAACTATATCATATTCACCAAGTTCTACTGCCCAGCACATCAATCTTCCTGATTTTTCTGGTTTATGAAGGGCTTGCCTCAATGGCATATCAGTATATACTACTATAGTATGAGCCTAGAAGTATGGCTTTATTCTTCTACTTGCCTCTATCAATGCTAGTGCCAATTTTTCTAGCTTTGGATATCTGATCTCTGCTCCTTGGAAGGCCTTACCTGTGTAGTAGATCGATTTTTGTACTCCATTCTCTATTCTTATCAATGTCGAACTAACTGCATTCTAGGACACTGCCAGATACAAGTATAATTTTTCTCCCATCACTGGCCTGGATAATAATGGAGGTGCTCCCAAATATTTCTTCAAGTCTTAAAAAGCCTTCTCACATTCATCATTCCACTCAAAAGTCTTTCGGAGCGTCTTGAAGAATGGGAGACATCGATCAGTTGCTCGCGATACAAATCTGTTGAGTGCTGTTACTCGTCCTGTAAGACTTTGCACTTCGTTCTTCGTCATTGGGGATCGCAGCCCTAACAGAGCTTTGATCTTTTCAGGGTTAGCTTCAATGCCTCGCTGATTGATAATATACCCGAGAAACATGCCTTCTCGTACTCTAAATATGCACTTCGTCGGGTTCAGCTTCATTTGATATTTATCTAGTTGATCAAAGGTCTGGCCTAAGTCAACTAAATGATCAGCAACTTTCTTGCTCTTTGTCAGCATATCGTCAACATAGACTTCCATATTGCAACTGATTTGTTCTGAAAACACTTTGTTCATCAGTTGCTAATATGCTGCACCTGCATTTTTCAAACCAAAAGGCATAACATTATAACAATAAGTTCCCCTAGGGGTAATAAAAGAAGTACTCTCCCTGTCTTTAGGTTTTATTTTAATCTGATTATAACCAGAATAAGCATCCATGAAGCTCAGCAGCTCGTGTCCCGAGGTAGCATCCACTAGTTGATCAATTCGGGGCAGCGGAAAGTGATCCTTTGGACATGCTTTGTTGAGGTCGGTGAAGTCTACACACATCCTCCATTTGTTGTTCTTCTTTTTCACCATTACCACATTTGCTAACCAGTCTGGATATTTAACATCTTCAATAAAGAAAGCTTTCTGGAGCTTCTCGACTTCCTCCTGTATAGCTTGATTCTTCTCGAGACTGAATACTCTTCTTTTCTGCTTCACAGGCTTGATCTCCTTATTCACATTGAGCTCGTGACATTAGAAATTTGGGTTTATCCCGGGCATATCCTCATGACTCCACGCAAAAGTTTGCTTTCTGCTTCTTAGGAAAGTTATCAATTTCTTTTTTAGTGAGGCTTACAATGACGAACCTACTTGAGTAGTTCGTTCAGGGTGCTCGTCGTCCAGAATGATGTTTTCAGTAGCTTCCA
Organism: Sambucus nigra; assembly: GCA_949130495.1. Taxonomy (NCBI): domain Eukaryota; kingdom Viridiplantae; phylum Streptophyta; class Magnoliopsida; order Dipsacales; family Adoxaceae; genus Sambucus; species Sambucus nigra. The sequence continues at coordinate 88,492,659 of OX422211.1, forward strand.
CCACTTGACCCTTCACGAGTTGCGACTCATCTCTAGGATCCAATGTTTCAATTTCTGCACATTCATCCACTTGATAGGTAGTAGTCTTTTTCCTTGATTCCTCCAGTTCCTCTTGCTCGGTGGATGAATAATTGCATTCCCGAGCTACTTTCTGATCACCTTTCATAACTCCTACTCCAAAATTTATTGGAAATTTTAGGCATTGATGTACCGTAGATGGTACAGCCTCAAACTTCTTCAATCCTACTCTTCCCATGATGATATTGTATGCTGATTGAACACTCTTATCCATCACGAAGAAGCGTATTCTTTCTGTTTGACAAGCAGGCCATGTACCAATGAATATATCTAACTTGATCGTCCCAAGTGGAAAAACTTTCTCACCAGCAAAACCCAGGAGGGGTCTGTGATAAGGCTCCAGTTGAGATAATTTTAGATTTAAACTATCGAAACACGAGTAGAACATGATGTCTGCCGAGCTACCATTATCTACCAGTACTCTTGAAATCATCGCTTCCTTCATCCTCATTTTGATCACCAATGGGTCATCATGAGGATATAGAACACCTGCGAGGTCGTTCTTTGAGAAATTAATGACCAATTTCTCTTTGTTTACCTTTCTAGGTCGATCCTCCTCAGCTAAATTTATTCGTTGAATGTATGAGCAAGCTTGAGCCTCACAAAGGTAAGCTTTTCTCTCTGCAGTAAGGTCTCTCCCTCCTGCATCTCCACCTGTAATAACATTACAATCAAATAACCCAAAGCGTATTGAAAATACCTCACGTTTTGGTTGCCTTGGTCTCTTGGGAAGATCAGGGTCGTCTTCTGGATCAACTTCATGTTCTCTTTTCTTGTTCTCCTCTGCTCGACGAGGAGATCTAGACCTCTCTCTTATTCGGTCATTGTTTTTTCTTTTATTTCTATGATCAACTTACTTTGTCAGTTTTCCTCGTTTGATGAGTGTTTCAATCTCATTCTAAAGAGCTATGCGATTTTTGGTTATATGGCCATGATCTTTGTGAAACTCGTAATATTTTGACTTATTCCTCCTATCAGGGTCTGCCTTCATTTTCTCTAGGCAGTTTAATTCTTCGTTGTTCTTGATTTCTTCTAGAACATGGTTGATGTCTTTCTTCAAAGGAGTATAATTATCAAATTTCTTCAATACCTCCCATGACGACCTTGTTTTTGAGTGTTTGTCACTACCATTGTTCTTATGCTCTTTCTTCTTAGCTTTATCACTTTCCACCTTGGTTTCTTTGGCATCCATATTCTTCTTCGCAGCCATAGCCTCCTCGACATTCATAATCTTGGCCGCTTTTCCCATCAGTTCTGACATGGTTCTAGGTGGATCTTTGGCCAAAGTGTAGTACAACTTGTTAAGCAGTAGTCCACTCATCAAGGCGGTAATCGCTGTCTTTTCCTCATAATCAATGACTTCGAGCTTCTCGTTATTAAAACGAGTTATATAATCTCTGGTACTCTCACTAGATTTTTGTCTAACACTTAACAAATGCGCTACTCGTTTAACTGACTTTGCCTCAAAATAGAAATTCCCAATGAACAACTCGGCCAGTTGAAAGAAAGTTAAGATCTTTCCCCGAGGAAGATTATTATACCATATTTGAGCAGATCCGATAAGAGTTCCCGAGAATGCTCTGCATCTCATCTCATCTGTAACAGTATAGATGTCGGCTGCAGCTTGGTATTGTTCTATATGAAGAACAGGGTCGGTCTTTCCATCATATTTGGGAGTCACAACAGGTGCTTTGAACTTTGACGATGTGGAAAAATCCACAATGGCATGGACAAAGGGTGTCCCTTGAACAAAAGTTCGTTGTAGGGGATTCTTGGCCTTAGCTATTTCCCCTAGTCTGTCTTCTAGCCTTTGAATAGAGCCTTTCCATGCATCGTTTCCTTCCTCGGGCCTGTTGGTTCGAGCAACAGATCGCGTTGATGTGGCTTCCTGGGATCTATCTTGACGAGTAGCTCGTCGCGACTGGACAAATCCTTCCCTTAATCTGATGGTCGTCGAAAGCTCCTCGACGCAGCCTTAGGAGGACTTCTGTTCCTCCTAGGACCTAATCTATCAAAAGGAGATACCCTGCTTAATCTTTCTAGCGCACTAGTCCTTTCTGGAGAGAGAGTGATACGTTGTTTAGTATCTGTGGCTCGTACTGACGAAGTTCGTCCAGGTTGATAAGAAAAATCTTCAGACTCCTCAGTACGATATGAATCGGTACGCCTAGTACGCAAAAAAAGTAAACGGGTATTTCTTTGAACACTTTGATGTCCTGAATGGGTCGATACTCCGCCATGAAGGGTTTGTATGAGTTGTCGCATAGTTTCTTGCATGGTAGTCTGGCCCTGGGCCAGATTTGTCATTATTCCAGCCAGATCTGGAACGTTTGGCGAAGCAGATGGATTTGGAGGTCTTCCAGCGTTTCGATTGTTGGGTTCTGGATTATCATCCATTTGTAATGAATTATTTTTTATGAAACACGATATTACCAGTCGTTTCCCACACACGGCGCCAATCTGTTGATGTAAAAAATTAGATTATATCTAATTATTTAATCACAGATAAAATAAAGTGAGACAAAGAAATTTTAAAGTGGTTCAGCCTTATAAGAATGGCCTACGTCCACTATTTTTATTATTGCTGACTGTTTGGTAATTCTCGATTACAAGTTTTATCAAGAAATTTTGATCCCCCTCCAATGAGGATGATACAATGTATTTATAGCCCTCAGGCTGTACATGTGAAAGGGTAATACATAGCTGTCTATTAGGCGTATACATTTGTATGATAATAATAAGCATTTAATGAGCAGTCAATCTGTTGGTTATCCTACTATTAATGCTCTGTTCGAGGTGCAGCTCGGACCGCCTAAGCTGCTCGGTACTCATAAGTTTCTCGGTGTATTAAAGTTCCTTGGAGAACTCTTGTTGGTCAGAGTGTCTGAGTTGATCAGGGAAGCAGAGTTCCTCGTTGTAGTATAGTTCCTCAGAGAGTGTCTATTGCTCGGAGTATCTGATTGGGTTAAGGTGTTGCTCGGAAGTGTTTGTTATTGCCACGCAGATTGCCACGTGTCTTCACTCAATTGAGCCATGTCAGCAGACTAAATTTGGTATCAACAAGAACAATCACTGACCATAATAAATACAAGTCATGGGTTAACTCGTTCAATATCTGAAACTCGTGTATTAAATGTGCTCTTACAACATAAATGCCATGAGAATATAATAAATAGAAGGGATCCCATAGTTGACTTGATTGGATGGAGAAGGAATAAGCGCCTTTAGCGAAATAAAGACAAGACAGTAACCTTAAAAACCAGTGGACGCTAAATAATGGCGTTAAAGGAGTAAATAAGGTAATCTCACAATAAAGATATTTATTTATTATTGAAGAAAAATTTGTATAAAAAATCAACATCGTTTCTTGAACCGCCTGTGTACATATGTTATTTCAAACAGATAAGCAATATAAATTGAGATAACATTGTATTTTATGCGAGCGACCTTAGATACTTTCCTCCCGGATGATCTCATCCTTCAAATGACCTCTAAAACTTAATCATTTAACTTGGGGAATTATACTGGTCTGCAAATATTTCCCCCCAAAACCATTTACTTGCACAAGTGTATCAGGGTAAGACATCCGTCCAAACGTCTTTTGAATTTCCCCAAGATTTCATCATTGCTTCTTTGTTTTGCTTTAAATGTAGTTGTCATTCATCCCCCCAACTGTACACGTGGTCGGCGAGGATCCGCACGTGCATTCCACACGACATACTTCAGTCGGCGTAGTCTTCCTTGTGATGATTACACATCCACACACGTGCATTGTGTTTATGTATCAAAGTCATATTTAAAAAAAATAGAATGCCCCTTATAAAAGCATTTCTTCCCCCTACCAACGTCTTTTACCTTTTAGGTTTTGAGCCAGAGTGTTTCTTTAATTGCGTTTACTTTGTTTTCAAAATACCAAAAACTCTTCCCCCTTTTCTTGTTCATAGAACTTTCTATTTATCTGCCATGGCACCTGTTGTCAAATTTGAAGCACCTTATACCCTTAACTCACATGAGTCTGTATTGTATAAGTGTTCATCTAGTTTGGAAATAGTGACAAAATTATGTCTTTCCTAGAAACCAAAGAACCTTATAGATTGCTTTCCAAATTATTCCTCTTGATTGACTGATCTAGGTATATTTACCAACACTCACACACATTAGAATTGCATTCATACATTTCATATTGCATATAATTGTGTTTATACATGTTGAGTGTGTTTAAATCCCTAAAATTGATTTTTAATATTTTTTTGGGAAATTTATAAACTTTTAAAATAAGGTTTTTATTAATTATAATTTGGTTTTAAAAGTTTTGGGGCAGATCTGCTATTTTGATTTGTTGGTTTTATTGGCTAAAAGTTCACTTGGGTAGAATCCAAAAGCACCAGAGACTATAAGGCATGCTGTGTAATAATTTTTAGACACGCGTGTATCATCCAATCTCATGCCTACACCTGTAGAGCTATAATCGTTCCAAATTGTGTTTTCTGTGTGAGACGATTGTTGTGTGTTATTTCAACCCTTGGATTAGATTTAATCGATGACCTGCATGCGTTCTTATATAATCTTGGTGAAACCAATTTGAGCCAATCAGAAGCATTTTAATCACCACCTCTGTTTAAACCATTGGATCAAAGTCAATCCTTCTAGACCAAATCGTAACCATTGATTTTGAACTGATTTCTCGAATCTTCTCATCCTCCTATTAAAGGAACCCTACCCTCAGCCATCTGAGACTTTTTCCACTTTGTTCATTCGAGTGAGAAAGAGAGAAGAGAGAGTGAAAACAGAGTTAGGAAACCCTAACCCTAAATCGTCCAAAACTATATTCAAACCATAACCTCCTTCATAAACAGTGTATACCAAACACAACCATGAGCGTTTGAGAGATTTTGAGTGATTGGTTTGTTAGTTTGGTTGATGTAACCTCTTCTTTCCCATATCTTGTTATCAACTTAAACATCTATCTAGATCTGTGTTTATACTTTTATAGAAATCTTAGATCTAAGTCATTGCATGTTATATTTCACATAGATCTGTATATTTACTTTCTCATCTTGAGAAAATATTTATTTATTTGTTTCTGTAAATGTTTTTATCTACGAAATCAACAAAAACATTTTCTGTTTCTAGCTCTTTTAAAACAAGACCTTCGATCTAGTTGGAATCGCACTTGGTGATTTTCAATCTCAAAAATATTTTCAAAACTTGAGATTGATTAAGATCTTGATACGTCTTCTGAGTAAGATAGCCGTGGATTCTGGGATTAAAATAAAGGTCACATAAGGTTTAACTTTTCTAAGAAGAGAGAAATGGAAAATCACAGCATATAGATCTTATATGTAATTTGATAGGACTGTTTGTATAAATCAGCGTGAGTGTGTGTATGAATGTGTTAGAAAGCACCTTCACAAACACTATCACCCTACCACACTAAAAGTGTTGGTAACAAGATCTCAAGAACAAGAGTCAACGTAAAGAACTTTAACAAGTTGGAAGTTAGCAAACTGGAAGACAACATCAAAAAACATAAATGCAGAGAAGTTATAAGGACACCAGTGGGTACATTCCTAAACTTGTATAGGTCTGATTTGTGTGTATGTGTGTTATATAGTTTGTAACTGTTATAATTTGTTTAAGTGGAATTTTTGGTTTACTCCGTAGAGGGAGTCTTGGATGTTTCCTCAGTTGGGTGAGGTTTTACCACGTAAAAAATCCTTATTCTTAATCGTTCTACATCTCCTCATCTAATTCTTGGTTATGCTGAGTTTAAATTTTTTAAACTGATTTATTAAACCTGTTAACCAATCTTGAACAAATCTCGTACATATTTTGTTAAACACATCTTGTGGTTAATTTGATTTGATTTTAAGAAAAGAGTTTCCTCAGAAGCAGTTTGGAGTTACTTAAATAGTTTAATTTTATATTAAACGGCATTAGTAAGAGCATTTCAATTCGTATCAGAGCTTTGTAAACTTCTTTTAAAAGATCCTGTGTTTCTGAAATTGTTTTCTGAAAATCAAACATGGACGAAAAAAATGAAAGATTTGGTAACTTGACCAGACCTCCTATCTTTGATGGAACCAATTTTGCTTACTGGAAAGTAAGGATGATTGCTTTCATTCAAGGAACTTTGCTTACTGGAAAGTAAGGATGATTGCTTTCATTCAAGGAACTTTGGTAGATGATGTTTGGGACATTGTTGAAAATGGTTACTTTATCCTACTAAACCAGCCACTGAAGGAAGTAATGAGAGGGTTAAGAAAGTATTAAGTGAGTTCACATAAGAAGAGAAGCAAGTTTCTCGCAACAAAAACAAAGGAAAGAATGCCATATTTATGTCCATAAATGAACATGAGTTCAAAAGAATCTCATCCTGTACCACTTCTAAGGAAGCTTATAACACTTTGGTTACTGTTCACGAAGGTGACACTAAAGTTAAGGCTGCTAAAACACAAATGCTTATTCAACAGTATAACTCTTTAATTATGTCTGATTCTGAGTCATTTGATGACTTTTATATGAATTTGACTGATATTGTGACCAAACAACATGCTAACGGGATAACATATGACAGACATGAAATTGTATCTAAAATTATAAGATCATTACCATAGAAATTTGACAACTATTGAGGAAATGAGTGACCAAAATCTCACTCCTGAATTACTCAGTAGTAAACTGAGAACCGTGGAAATGGAATTAGAATTTAAGAAACAATTGACCTAGTCCCATAGGAAACAGACTAGTTCCAATATGAGTTTTTCTTCTAAGCGGATTAAGCCTGAGCTTAACATCCCTAATTATGACACTGATGAGGAATGTGGCATAGAGAGTTTGGACAATCAAATTGCCTTAATATCAAAACAGTTTAAGAAAATTATAAAGTTTAGAAATAACATGGTAAACAAACAAGGCAAGTCCAATTATCCATCTCACTCTAATCACAAACCTCATGAGAAAGGTTAAGACAAACATCACAAGGACATTCATGCTAGACCTAACAAAGACCTTAAGAAGATTGAATGCTTTAGATGTGGAAAATTAGGACACATTGCACAAGACTGTAGAGTGAAACTGAACACTCACAATAAGAATACTAGGGCCAACATTTGCAAGACATGGGATAATTCAAGTGACTCTGAAAATGAGGAACCTGAGTCATCTGATGCTTTTGATCCTTGCATGTCGTTCTTTGCTAAGATTATTTACAATGATGATATGCCTAGGTATGAGAATGATGATAGTATCTCTACTCCTGCTATTGTGAATCATGCTGTCACCGGTTTAGATGCTTTACTTGCTGAGAATATTATTATTTCTACAACGGGGTGCGTGAGTCAAAGGGAAAGCGATAATGACGATGTCAATGGGTGTGTGAGTCCAAGAATTGAAGCCTTAGGGGTCACTTCACACACTACACTTAGTGACTCGGATAATGAAGACCTCCCAGATATTCACACACTTTATGCGCAAACTCTCAAGAAAAGCACTAGACTAGAGAAGATAGTGAAAGATCTAACTAAGAAACTAGAAGATCTTAGTCTGGTGGTCAAACTTAATGCTGAAGAGTATACTACCCAAAGTCTTACTTATGAAAATGAAATCAAAATATTTGACAAAAAACTGAGAGATTTGACTGAAACAAATGAAACTCTGGAGAAAAAATATAAAGGAACATTGTTAGAATTGGAACAAACAAAAGAGAACACATCAACAGTTTTCAAAAAATTTACAAAATTTTAAAATAACTCAAACTGTTTTGATGGTTTTGTTGCTGATTTAAAAACCAATTATGTTGATCGAACTGGAATAGGGTTTTGCCCCAATTTAAAGACACAAACAAAACCTTTTGAACCTATTAAGTTTGTGTCAGGAGGCAAAAGACCTATAGAAACTTGCCCAGACTTTCATTCTCTGAAAACTGATTTTGATTCAAAGCATCAAAAGTTTGATATTGGGGAACCAAGTTACTCTAGGCATGAAAATTCACCTAAGGTTAAATATGTCTACCCCTCAATTAGGAAGAGTGACAATACATTCAAAACTGTTCTACCTAGGAATAAGGTTCAACCTCAAAATGCCTTAAAGCCTATGTTTAGGGACTTTCCTAAGGATATACCGTCTTTAAGCAATATTTATTACTCCTACTGCGATATATACGGTCATTCTTTTGATAGCTGCTATGCTAGAAGACTCGTTAAACCTGTCTGTAATCCTCCTATCTATCAAAATTTTAACTATTCTAGCAGAAGCCGTAACAATTATATTCTGCCCAGACAACCAGACAAAAACTATAACTATAGGAAGAGAAAGACCAAACCTAAAAGAACATTACCTAGAAGGAGTCCTAAACCAAATGCTCATGTGTTTCATATAATTCAAAATCATGCGCAAAACATTTTTCAACAAAAATCGAATGCTCACAAATTTTATTAATTAAGAGCAAATAAGCGCAAAATGAAAACAAGAGAAAATTGGGTTAGAAAAGATGATCTATTACCCCAGATGAAGTGTAACATTGTTATTACTACTTTAAAAGCTGAACACACCTCTTTTGATTGGTACTTAGATTTTGGATGTTCAAAACACATGACTGGTGATGATACAAAAATTTTGAACAAAACCAGCTTTGCTGGAGGAAGAGTAATTTTTGGTGATGGAGTATCATCATAATCATAGGTAAAGGAACACTCCAAAAAAAAGGACTACCTGTTCTTGAAAATGTTCTTCTAGTCAAAGGTCTAAAGGTTAATCTACTTAGTATATCGCAATTTTGTGACTCAGATCATATTGTTACCTTTTCAAAGAACAATTGCAAAATTTTAAATGAAAAGGATGAATGCATAATTACAGGATTCAGGACTCCTGACAATTGCTATACCGTCATGAATAGTTTTGAAATATGTAATGTTGCTAGAATGGATGACAATGAGATATGGAATAACAGGATGGGTCACATAAATTACGATAATCTTAGTAGATTGCCTTCTCAAGAAATAGTTAGAGGTATTCCAAAAATCAAACCTATTTCTAATATTGTCTGTGGTTCCTGTCAGGAAGGAAAAATTGTTAAGGCACCTCATAAGAAAGTTAAAGATATCCTTACCTCTAACCCCTTAGATCTCATCCATATGGACCTAATGGGTCCCTCTCAAACTGTTAGTCTCTGTGGACACAGTTACATTCTTATTATGGTTGATGACTTCACTAGATTTACTTGGGTAGCCTTCTTAAAACAAAAGTCTGACACTTTTCAAACCTTCTTAAAAATACTTCTTCTGATTGAAAATGAGAAGGACACTCAAGTAAATAGAATTCGAAGTGATAGAGGTGGAGAATTCAAAGACACCGGAATAATAGAGTATTATGACTATAATGGTTACAAACATGAGTTTAGTGCCCCTAAGACTCCTCAACAAAATGGTATCATTGAGAGAAAGAATCTCACTCTTCAAGAGATGGCACGTGTTATGTTACATGCCAAATGTTTACCTAAATATTTTTGGGTAGAATCTATTCGTACTGCGTGTCACACTATCAATAGGGTCTATCTTAGAAAGAACTCAAAACAAACTTCTTACGAGCTTTGGTATAAGAAAAAACCCAATTTTAAATACCTTAGAACCTTTGGTAGTACTTGTTATGTCTGCAAAGACAGATATCACTTATCCAAATTTGAGAGTCGGGGAGATAAAGCTATTTTTCTAGGATACTCGCCTAACAGTAGAGCATACCGTGTTTGTAATCTTCGCACTAAGACCATGATGGAATCCATAAATGTAATTATAAGTGACACTACTGTAGAGAGTAAGACTGATGAATCAACTATTGTGGAAGATCCTACAAATGTTTTAGAAAATGACTCTCCAGAAATAAATGATTCATTACCAATTGAGACACCTGAAGTACCTAACTGGGTTTCTAAAGACCATCCCATAGATAATGTTGTTGGTAATCCTAGTGAGCCTGTGCGTACAAGATCTCAATTAAGAAATTATGCTCACTATGCATATTTTGTTTCCCTTGTGGAAGCAAAGAATGTAAACGAGGCATTGAATGACTCTCACTGGATTTCTTCCATGCAGGAAGAACTTCTTCAATTTGTCATTCATGATGCTTGGTATCTTGTACCTAGGCCTAATCACAAAAAGGTTATTGGCACACGTTGGATATTTAAAAATAAATCTGATGAGAGTGGGATAATCATGAGAAACAAAGCTAGATTAGTTTCCCAAGGATATTCTCAAATTGGAGGAATATATTTTAATGAGAGTTTTGCTCCTGTTACTCGTTTAGAATATATTTGTCTTCTCTTTGCCATTGCGTGCTACTTGCATTTTACACTCTACCAAATGGATGTCAAATCTGTATTCCTTAATGGAATATTGACTGAGGAGACCTATTTAGAACAACCAAAAGGGTTTATTGACCCTCAATATCCAAATCATGTATTTCGTCTCAAAAAGGCTTTGTATGGCCTAAAACAAGTGCCTAGATCCTAGTATGAGCGCCTTTCCAACTTTCTCTTAGACAAAGATTTTAAGAGAGGAGGAAATGATCAAACCTTATTTGTCAAACATTTTGACAAACACATTATTATAACTCAAGTTTATGTTGACGATATTATCTTTGGATCAACTTCTCCCTCAGAAGTTAAATCCTATTATGAAATTATGCATAAAGAGTTTCAAATGTATCTTATGGCGGAGTTGCAATTTTTCTTAGGTCTTCAAGTCAAACAAAATTCAGAAGGATTATTTGTTTCGCAATCTAAATACGCATTAGAGATTGTCAAAAAATTCGGCCTTGAGAATGCTAAAGATGCAAAAACTCCCATGAGTACTACGGTCAAACTATCTAAAGATAAAACTGGAAAATCTATAAATCCAACTCTATATCGTAGTATGATAGGAACCTTGCTCTACCTTACTGCCTCGCATCCTGATATAATGTATGTTGTTTGTGTTTGTGCTCGTTATCAAAATAATCCTAAAGAGAGCCCCATATCTTCTGTTAAAAGAATTATTAAATACGTAAAAGGCACTATGAATCTAGGACTTTGGTACACTAGTGATACATCTTGCACAATAATGGGGTACACTGATGCTGATTGGGCTGGGTGTACTGATGATAGTAAAAGCACATCAGGAGCATGTTATTATATAGGTAATAATCTAGTAGGATAGAGTAGTAAGAAACAAAACTGCACTTCTCCATCAACAGCTGAATCTGAATACATAGCCGCTGGAAGCTGTTGTGCTCAATTACTTTGGCTTAAACAAATGCTAAGTGATTATGGTATTCAAGAAAACCAATTGCATCTCTATTGTGATAATCAAAGCGCGATCAATATCTCTAAAAATCATGATCAACACTCGCGAACAAAACACATAAAAATAAGACATCACTTTATATGCGAATTGGTTTACACTAAGGAATTAGAAATTAATTATCTTCCTACTGATTTGCAACTCGCAGATATGTTTACCAAACCTTTAGATTATAATAGATCTATTTACTTGCGTAAATCAATAGGTATGGTGTGTGCTGATTAATCTCTTTGGTCTCTATACATTTTTCCCCTTTGTCTATTTGAGACAAAATGGGGGAGAAATTTGAGTCCTATGAATTTTTTTCATATTCTAAAAATCTTGATCTTAGTGATTACTTGCAGGATTCTGTATAGTTATTCTCAACAGTTGAAATTTGTAATAGGGTATTCAATTGTAATTAGTTGAGTTATGTACTTTTATTTTCTAGGAAATGGATAGATTGAATTTTTATAGGAATAGGTCCTTCTTTCTTTTTGTTGCCTACGAGTCCTAGGTGACTCAAAGGAGATTTTGTCTCATATTTCCAAAGGGGGAGATTGAAGCACCTTATACCCTTGACTCACTTGAGTCTGTATGGTATAAGTGTTCATCTAGTTTGGAAATAGTGACAAAATTATGTCTTTCCTATAAACCAAAGAACCTCAGAGATTGCTTTCCAAATTATTCCTCTTGATTGACTGATCTAGGTATACTTACCAACATTAACACCCATTAGAATTTCATTCATACATTTCATATTGCATATAATTGTGTTCATACATGTTGAGTGTGTTTAAATCCCTAAAATTGATTTTTAATATTTTTTTGGGAAATTTATAAACTTTTAAAATAAGGTTTTTATTAATTATAATTTGGTTTTAAAAGTTTTGGGGCAAATCTGCTATTTTGATTTATTGGTTTTATTGGCTAAAAGTTCACTTGGGTAGAATCCGAAAGCACCAGAGACTATAAGGCATGCTGTGTAATAATTTTTAGACACACGTGTATCATCCAATCTCATGCCTACACCTGTCGAGCTATAATCGTTCCAAATTGTGTTTTCCATGTGAGACGATTGTTGTGTGTTATTTCAACCCTTGGATTAGATTTAATCGATGACCTGTATGCGTTCTTATATAATATCGGTGAAACCAATTTGAGCTAATCAGAAGCGTTTTAGTCACCGCCTCTATTTAAACCATTGGATCAAAGTCAATCCTTCTAGACCAAATCGTAGCCATTTATTTTGAACTAATTTCTCGAATCTTCTCAGCCTCTTATAAAAGGAACCCTACCCTTAGCCATCTGAGACTTTTGCCACTTTGTTCATTCGAGTGAGAAAGAGAGAAGAGAGAAGAGAGAGGAGAGAGAATAGAAAAGAGAGAAGAGAAAAGAGAGAAGAAGAGAGAGTGAAAATAGAGTTAGGAAAACCTAACCCTAAATCGTCCAAAACTATATTCAAACCATAACCTCCTTCACAAACAGTGTATACCAAACACAACCTTGAGTGTTTGAGAGATTTTGAGTGATTGGTTTCTTACTTTTGTTGCTGTAACCTCTTCATTCTCAGATCTTGTTATTAACTTAAATATCTATCTAGATTTGTGTTTCTACTTTTATAGAAATCTTAGATCTAAGTCATTGCATGTTATATTTCACATAGATCTGCATATTTAGTTTCTCATCTTGAGAAAATATCTGTTGATTTGTTTCTGTAAATGTTTTTATCTACGAAATATAAAAAAATATTTTATGTTTCTAGTTCTTTTAAAATAAGACCTTCGACCTAGTTGGAATCGCACTTGATGATTTTCAATCTCAAAAATATTTTCAAAACTTGAGATTGATTAAGATCTTGTTACGTCTTCTAAGCAAGATAGCCGTGGATTCTGGGATTAAAATAAAGGTCACATAAGGTTTAAGTTTTCTAAGAAGAGAGAAATAGAAAATCACAGCATATAGATCTTATATGTAATTTGATAGGACTATTTGTATAAATCAGCGTGAGTGTGTGCATGCATGTGTTAGAAAGCACCTTCACAAACACTATCACCCTACCACACTAAAAGTGTTGGTAACAAGATCTCAAGAACAAGAGTCGACGTAAAGAACTTTAACAAGTTGGAAGTTAGCAAACTGTAAGACAACATCAACAAACAAAATTGCAGAGAAGTTATAAGGATGCCAGTGGGTACATTCCTAAACTTTTATAGGTCTGATTTGTGTGTATGTGTGTTATATAGTTTGTAACAGTTATAATTTATTTTGGTGGAATTTTTGGTTTACTCCGTAAAGGGAGTCGTAGATGTTTCCTCAGTTGGGTGAGGTTTTACCACGTAAAAATTCCTTGTTCTTAATGTTTCTACATCTACTCATCTAATTCTTGGTTGTGCTGAGTTTAAATTTTTTGAACTGATTTATTAAACCTGTTAACCAATCTTGAACATATCTCGTACACATTTTGTTAAACACATATTGTGATTAATTTGATTTGATTTTAAGAAAAGAGTTTCCTCAAAAAATAGTTCGGAGTTACTTAAATAGTTTAATTTTATATTGAACGGCTTTAGTAACAGCATTTCAAAATTAATCGCTTCTGTTAGGGAGACCGTCGTTAGGGAAACCTCATCGTCGCGCTCCCTTCTTTGGGATTGTGGATAAATTCTGGGAGTTTGAGAATGCATTCCTTGGTTCTCTTACTTCCAAGGGATAAGATATAAACCTCTTTGTGGGTGAGGATGATGTGAGCGAGAACGATTCATACATACCTGGTTCTACAATCACCAGGTTCAGAATTGAGCGGGGAGATTATCCTTACTCTAGTGTGGATTTTGAATCTTTCGGTGGATCATTCGAAGGTTTAGTCACCTGGACATATTACATCCACGATAAATATGTTGTTGAATTATTGATTATTGGTCTATCATTTGCTAAGTGGTTTGGCAATTTCACTCTGGAAAAAAATAACAATACTTTGAGGGTGTTGGTTTCTCGCTGGAGACATCGGACTTACACCTTCACTGCTGCTTGGGGTGAATTAAAATATTACCTTGAAGGATGTTTGTGAACTCCTGGGTCTGCAAGTTGTCGAAACCGATACTTATTTCGAGGAAGTTACCGATCGTAAGGAATTGAGGGGTGTGATAAAGAAATGCATGAAGACCTATAACAAATGCACCTTCTAAAAAATCATTAGGTACTTTTATATAGAAGACAAAGCGAGTTCCCCGGCTCGTGAGGCAGCAAAGAAGAATCCTAAGGGCAAGTATGTGCTCGAGATGCCCCCCACTTGGTAAGGTTATGAGAGCAAGGTTGAACTTCTAGGTATATTTGGGTTATCCTATCGAGGATCTACCTTCCAGGAAAACCCCATGAATGCCCGAGGAGTGACCTTATTAACCTTACCGTCCGGCTTGCATCTAGGGTGAAGTTACCTCTAGCCGCCATTACACTGGTCTTCCTTTATACTTGGCTCTATAGGGTGCATACCGACTTTGCTAGGTCCCTTGGTAGATTTGATGTGTCAAACTATTCCAACCATGTTCTTCTTATAGCCTTCATATATGCCAAGTTACCTAAGGATGCTCCTGCTGATTTATTTCCCACCTCTCATGACATCAACGTTCCTCTAATTCTTGCTTGGAACCATAAAATAGACAGGAAGTCTTTTCATTCATTTATTGACAATGTTAAGCATTTTAAATTTTGCCCTTATTCTGTGACTGACTAATTATTCACCAATACTTTCTTTGAGGATGCTTCTCAACCCATACAAGCCGTCGAGCGATCTTTTTCCCTTCTTCCAATCTTCTTTTGGTTCTTACCCCTTCTTATCTTCCTTCTTACACTGAGTGGTCCAACTTTTTTACAGTCTATTCACCCCATCACGTGGAAATGCAATTTGGATTTGACTAGGGGATTCCCCTTATTAACCATAACACCATTTAGAAACCCATTAACTTTTCCAAGGCACGTGGGTATTTTCTGATCGATAAAGTATCTACCTTATCTGTTTAATTACAAGGCCAACTATTTATCCTCTCAAAACATACACGAGGTAGTAGGTCTTCTCAATACCTCAATGTGTTTTGGCCTAATCAACTTGGACATTTTCTCAAAGTTTTTGAGTTGGAACCCATTTATCTTGTCGTTGAACGTTTCCCCCAACTGAGTTGGTATTATAAACTTATTCTGTTAATCGAGTCTAATTTCCCCGGAGTGATACTAACAACACCATGCCTAAGGAACTCCCCTTTTGGCACCCCCAAATGAAGCAATTTTAAAGAAAAAAAAGGAGATTCTACCTCTTAACAAATTAAGGAACTATGGACCCACCTGCTACTTCTCGAGATGTTATTGAGGAGGAGACGCCGATTGATGTCTCAAGTGTTATTGTTCCCAAAGCCAAGCATATGACTCCCAATAAGAAGAAGAAAGTTGTACCCTCCAGTCCCTCGTAGGAATCCCAATCTAAGTCTTATGTGGATCCCCAGTTGGTCAATCAATGTACTGAGCTAATTGAGAGTTTACTAAGGCAGTTTAATCAAGGATCTACGGATCCCCGAGTAGCGTTGTCCTAATAGATGGTAGAGAGGAATATCTCATTTACTCATTCTACTAGCATTAGTGGTTGAAAGAAGGCTAGATCAAGCCCAAAGGTTCAACTACCAACTGAGGATATCGAAGACGAGTTTCTGGCCGAAGAGGTTGAAGAATTAGAAGAAGAAGAAGTTGAATAAGAGGAGGACGTTCCATTGGTTCGTCCGTCAAGAAGGCTACTTCGGATGTATTCGAATGATAAACCAGGCACCATTCACATGGATTATAGCATTCTTGATGACTTTAGTGATTATCTTGATCAGGATAAGGGGCAAGCCACGCCCAGTGCCCAAGACCACTCTTCATAGCAATCTCCCACTAATGATCTCCATTCACCATCCCCTCTTCCTGAGGATCATATTGCCATGTGTTGGATCCAATTCCTTTTTAGCCTATTGTTCATCAGGAAAGGGAGGTGGTTGAAGTAGGCTAGACAATAGTCATTGATCCTGTCACTGTGGTGAGTATTCACTGTTCCCTAATGACTTATTTTTATCCCGTGGCTCAATTTCGTTTGCATGTACTTACTCTTCATTTCTTCCTCTGGTATTTTTTTTTGCTAGCTGCCCCCATCGAGGAAACTAATGCTATTACTTGTAGGGCCCTTATTACTGTTCCCCCCAGGGCCACTATTATCGAAACATTTTTGATGGGGTTATTTGGGCCTTATATTTTAGAAGGTAGGGAAGCCACCCCTGATGAGGGACAAGTTAAAGTTAAGGTCGAAGCTAAGGGTGGAGCGGTTATTGCTCCAGTTGAAGTTCCAGAGTTTACCCCTCAATAGGTAGTTGTTAGAGAATCTTGCCATGAAAAGGTATGTTCGTATATATTCAAAGTTAAGTCTTGGAACCCTCATGCCCAGTTTACTTGGTCGAGTAACCATTTTGGTCCTCTGAGTAAAAACTGGAACTTTTAAGCGACAATAATTTACCTAGTCGAGTAACCATAAAGGTGATTTAAGTGAATTAGGGCTTGGAGAATTCTCAATTTTACTTAGTCGAGCAACCATTTTGGTACTTTAAGTAAAACTGGGACTTATAAGTGATAGTAGTTCACCTAGTTGAGCAACCATAAAGTTGCTTTAGGTAAATTGGGGCTTGGAGAATGCCCAATTTTACTTAATCGAGCAACCATTTTGGTCCTTTAAGTAAAATTGGGACTTTTAAGTGACAACAATTCACCTAGTCGAGCAACCATAAAGGATTAGTATGGGGGTCAATGATAGGGAATTAAATAGGCAATTAGTCTTAGGTTTAAAGGATCCAAGAACTATGAGGTCATGATTCGTGGCCTTGAATGAGCGATCAACATGGAAATCAAGGATATAGAAATGTATAATGATTCTCATCTAATTAAAAACCACTCAGTGGGGAATATGAAGCTACGGATCCCAAAATGCTCGCCTATTGAGATAATGCAAAAGGTTTATTGAAGTTTTGAGGTCATTGTCGATAGAAATGTTGCCAAGAAACATAAATATCCACGCTAACGCTTTAGATACTTTGGCATCAACCATTAAAACCCATTTAAAGAGGATGATCATTGGTTTATACATTGACCTACCAAGCATCAATGAACCAACAACATTTAAGAGGGTATGCCAATCAATGGGATCCATCATAAATAAATCCAATAATTGCATACTTAAGGAGCGTGACTTATTATCAAACAATAAAGAGTCCCACAAACTAAAGATTTATTCAAAAAGTTTTTTCCTTAATTTTGAGTGAAAAATTTACCGACGATCATTCACACGTCCCCTCCTCAATTGTGTCCATCCAAAATAAGTGAAAAGGATACTCAACGAGATGCACGAAGGACGTTGTGACGCTTATGTAAGTGGAAGATCACTTAAATAAAGGGAGATCTCTCAATGATATTGGTATCCTTTCATGAAAAAGGATGTTATTCAATTCATCCTTAAGTGTGCTAAATGCAAGGAGTTCTTTCCAATCATCAAGAAGCCAGTCGACGATTTGAACCCACTCACCAATTCCTGGTATTTTTCTTAATGAGGCATGGACATCATGGGACCTTTTCCTATAACATTGGAAAATAATAAGTAGTTGATAACTGCCACTGACTACTTCACTAAAAGGGTATAAGTAGATCCGCTCACTCACATCAGGGAAGTATATGCCAAGCGATTCATTTAGATAAATATCATTACCCAGTTTGGAATTTCTAGATCTCTGGTATTGATAATGGGACTCAATTCGATAACGATACCTCCACAGACATCTGTGCAGAGTATTGAATGCGAATCCACTATACTTCAGTCATCTTTCCAAAGTGCAATAATTAAGCCAAAATAAAAAACACGACTCTTCTCTTTGGCTATATATTGCACTTGGATAACAAAAAGGAAAGGTGGGTCAATGAGATCCCATATGTCCTCTGGTCCTATAGAACAACACCTAGGAGGCCAACAAGAAAAACCCATATTCTTTGGCATGCATCATGGAAACAATCATACCTCTGGAGATAAGTCTTCTAACCTTGAGGACAAAGATATTTAAAGATGGATAGAACAATGACCAAATGACCCATAAGATGGATCTAGTACGAGGATGAATAGAGAAGGCCCTTATACATATTGCCTCTTACCAACAAGATATTTCTCGAAAATATGATAGAATAACTAAGATCGAAGACTTTTATGTTAGCGACCTCATTCTCAGAAAGCTCATGTCGATGGAAAAGAAGACCTCAGATAGAAAGTCAGCACCAAACTGGTAAGGCCCATGCATAGTGTCAAAAAAGGGAGGAAGCGAATTCTACCACCTAGAAGAGTTAGACAGCACAGTAGTACTAAGGTCATGGAATGTCATGAACCTTGGAAATTTTTTTCAATAGTTAGGTTATTCTTTTTTCAAATGTTTCAATAAGGAAATTCATGTGAATAAAAGTTGTTCATTTAGTATTGTCTCCATGAAATATTTTGTAGCTTAAAACCCACCTGAAAATGGTGGTACATCCCAAGTTGGGATAGTCGGCCTAGAATAGGCATAAACCCATTTAAGAATTAAGTGGTACAAATTAGAATAAGTTAGGGGCCTAAATTTGACACATAAACCACCTAAAAGAGGTGGTACAATCAAAGTTAGACTAGTCAGCCTAGAATAAGCATAAACCCACTTAATATTTAAGTAGTAAAAATTAGAATAAGTTGGGGGCCTACATTTGGCACAAAATCCACCTGAAAATGGGGGTATACATTTGGCACAAAACCCACCTGAAAATGGTGGTACAACCCAAGTTGGGTTAATCGGTCTATAATAGGCATAAACCCACTTAAGAATTAAGTGGTACAACTTAGAATAAGTTGGGAGCTTATGTTTGGCACAAAACCCACCTAAAAATGGTGGTACAACCCATGTTGGGTCGGTTGGCCCATAATAGTCATAAACCCACTTAATAATTAAGTGGTACAACTTAGAATAAGTTGGGGGTCTACATTTGGCACAAAAACCACTTGCAAACGATTGTACAACCCAAGTTAAGTTGGTAGGCCAAGAATAAGACAAATTCACTTAAGAATTAAGTGGTATAATTAGATATAGGTTAGGGGCCTACATTTGGCACAAAACATAATTGAAAATGGTGGTACAATCCAAGTAAGGTCGGTTGGTCCATAATAGGCAAGAGCATTGATAATTGGGCAATTGCTACATACAGAGTTATTGATTGGTCGAACATTTTAATCATTGGTTAAATTTGCAATTTTCAATGATCGGTCTATGGAATCTATTGATGAACTATAAGTTAAGGTTAAATTTAACTGACGTATAGTTAAAACTTAACTGGCAGTAAGTTTAGTTATAAATTCTAGACTTAAAAGTCCGAGTCATATTGAAATATCTCTTTTGCAACATATCATCATACAAGGCATAATTAAGGTGAGAAATATTAATTATTTAGAGTTAAAACGCAAAAAAAGAGACATAAGAGAAAATGGAATGCTTTCATTTCATATTAAATAAAAATGGCTCAAGTCCTACAAAATTGTCGAATGACCTGCAAAAGATAATAAAAAAAGTAAAGGCTAAGAATGACCTCCTTCTA